>CM029123.1:2907500-3497500 GCA_016859345.1 Istiophorus platypterus
ATGCTTGCAACAATCTGGTGCAGTAGTTAGCACTGTCACCTCAAAGTAAGAGGGGCCTGGGTGCCTGTTCTCCCTGTGCCTGTGTGAGTTTATTCCAAGTGCTCTGGCTTCCTCCCACAGTCCAAAGATATGCCGATTAGGTTAACTGGGGACTCTAAATTGCCTGTAGGTCTTGCAGGGTGGCTTTTGCTCAGGTAGTAGAGCTAGTTGTCTACTGATCACACGGTTGGCAGCTTCTCCTGTCTGCATGCCAAACTGTCTTTTGGGCAAGTCACTGAACCCTGAGTTGGCTAACTTGTAAGTCTCTTTGAATAAAAGAATCTGCCAAATGACTAAACATGAATACTATGCTGCCAATCTCCTGATCCGCCACATCTGAAAGGTGCTATATTGGATTCAGAAACAGTTACTGGGGAGGCCTCTGAAATTCACTGACCTCAATGTCATGTCATGAGAACAGTTGGAGATGACTTTTGCTTTGTGACATGGAGCATTATCATGTTGGAAATAGCCATAGAAGATGATAAATTGTGACCATAAAGGGTGCACTCAAATATAATGATGTAGAATTAAAATATTCCTCCTCCTCAATTCAATCAATGAATGACTGGGAATTAATGTGCCAATTGTGCCACAAGCCTGGACAGTTGAAACAAGGTAGGTTGGATCCATGAATTTGTCCTGTTGATACCAATTTCTGGCCCTACTAACTTTGTGCCTCAGTAGAAATCCAGATTCATCAGACCACGCTAGGTTCAGTTTGGTGAATCTTTGCCCACTGCAGCCTCAGATTTCTGTTCTTGGCTGACAGGAGTGAAATCAGTCTCAAGGTTGGATGTGTTGTGCATTCTGAGATGCTTTTCTGCTCACTAAAGTTATAAAAAGTGCTTATTTGAGTCTTCCTAGCCTCTCTGTCAGATCTAGCCGTTTTCCTCGTTCATCCTTAAGGTGTTGCTGTCCACAGAACTGCTGCTCACTGGATGTTTTTGGGTTTTTAGACCATTCTGAGTAAAATCTCTAGAAACTGTCCCATTTTGAAATCTCTGGAGATACAGATTCAAGATACAGATCCCCATAATAATCGGATGGATGTTCATAGGTATGGTTTAACCTCTCCCTGGGTTCCAGGACCTCATGATTTAGAAATTGAGTATTGATGTAATATATTCACTCACTACTGTCTTTTGGCTCAATAGTTCTCCTTCCTTATGGTGAAAAACTTCCAAAAGTTTTTTGTCGTGACAGGTGTTTTTCATTTCCAAATGTCTCTTAAGGTTTAAAAATGCTCAAAATACTTGATACATTCAGAGATGCACACCCAGTATACATGTTTACTTAATGAAAAAATACACTCACACATCTGCACACTAGACCTTGCTGCAGATAGTGCGATAGGCCGAAATTTTACAGACAGCATGTAGATAGCAATGTTGTTGACTACAGTTTCCCCAATGTGAAAACTAACCAAACAACAAAGGAAAACTCTTATCAGAAAATTCATTTTAAATGACAACTGTTAACTGCCCCTAGCAACCACAGATCACTACATATAAATATTTATTTTCATGGTGTTGCTTTTTATACACTTGTAGAAAAATAGAATATGTATTACACGGAGAGAACACCCCACCCACACCCCTTTGCTTTCTTGAGGCAGCTTCTGTGTAAATACTAAATACATAATTTTTAAATCAACAATAAGCTGAAATTTAAAGTGTGTAATATGCCATAAGATCTGGAGATATTTTATGTTCTCCCCTTCATTCTAACTCATTCCTCTGCCTTTAATATTTTTTGCTAGATAAAAATATAATTCCCGTTTTGTCTTTATTTCAGATGTTCTCTTATTTTGTTTACACATGTTGCTTCCTGTAGCACTAATTAGGATTCTGAATCATTCAGCAGAGTTTAATGTTTTATTGATCTTCAGTGTGTGATGCCTTTATTTATGTATTTCAGTACCATAAATGCATGACTAGAGCTGTGAAAATTCAAACAAGTATGTTTTGTAGTGCTCTGCCTACAGACTTCAGGGTCTGTTTTTATTTCTCTGGGGTTACAACACTCTATGATGTATCCTCTGATCCTTACAATCACACCGATTCAAGCATTCACACACACACACACACACACACACACACACACACACACACACACACACACACAGATACACACACACACACTCACACACACGCACACACATACACACAAAATAAATAAAAACTAAACTGGCATTTTCTTCAAGTGTTAATTGGAAATCAATTATAATTCATCCTCCCTGGAAAACAGTGACATTTCCCCGCTCTTTGCCAATGATGAGAAACAAATTATGCAAGAGACTGACTGACATTTGGAGAGAAGGGGGCTGTTTGGAGTGGAGTGTAAAGGATCAGAGATGTATTTATGGTCTCTGCTACTGTGTGTTTCCTTATGTATACATGCATGTATTTATCTGACCAAAGGCAGACATTAGTGTTGGCTGCTCCGCCAGAGGGTCCTGTAGGAATCGCTTGATAAGGGAGGCTTATTTACCATAATAATGCATCTCATCTCTGCACATCAAACACTCCTGCCTGGTCTGATAACCCGCTCTTTAATTTAGCACAACTGTTTGATCTAGCTGTGCTGTAGCTGTCCCAGGGCCATTGTCATGAGCAGTACAACAGTTGGATAATTGCTGTGTACTTTAACAGTGTTTCACAAATAGAACAGTTATGTAACGCTAGTGCACTTATAGAATAGAACACACTGAGTTGTGGGAATCTGAAATTAATTGTGAAAGGGAAACTTTTGATTACTTCACACACAGCTATTGATTCTTGGAAATAACCCTTTTTTTGCCTTACATCTGCTTTTTTAAATGTAAAATGTGTTTGCACTCAAATTAGCCTGAATGTGTATGAGAGAAAGCTAACAAACAAAAGTCAAACCGAGGTATTACATATGAGTAAAGAAGACAGAAATAATGATAGAAGTAGTAGTTGTACTTATGGCTTGGAGGTCAGGTCTGTGGCTTTAAGTTCATCTCGGGTCAAGGGATGGGACTGTAGATCATGACAGAGCTCCACTTGCATCTTTTCTCTCTGTGTTGGTTGGAAGATAGTGGGAAAGGTGCAGTACTGCAAGCCTTTTGTGAGAGTTGTGTTTTTCAGAAAATAATGGTCTTTCAATTTAGTTGAAAGACTTCCATCTTTGAGGCCCATCATATTTAATAGACAGATTTTTTATTTTTTTTGCCATGGTAAGAAATGCAGCAACAAATGCTAAAATATCTTGATTTTAGTCCCTAGTATTGGTCCAAAATTCCTACCTGGCAAATGGCCACACCTTTCAAACTCCATAACTCCAGCTTAAAAATCTTTGGGATAAATATTATATATATATATTTTCTTAGACTTGACAGAGCTTCTCCTTAGACATGGAAGACATTTTACAATTGGTACCAGAAAATTAAAAAGACTTAGAGCATTGATTGGCAGGGCAAGGAAAAGAGTTATTTAATTGTACTATTTATCTTATGACATACTTACTCTAGATGGCATTGCTCTGGCCTCTGGCACCACTGATAGGAATCCTGGAGTTGTCTTTGATCAGGAAATGTCCTTTAACTCCCACATAAAGCAAACTTCAAGGACGCCTTTTTTTTTACCTATGTAACATTTTAAAAATCTGGCACGTTTGGTCTCAAAAAGATGCAGAAAAAACAATACATGCTATTGTTACTTCTAGGCTCGATTGTTGCAACTCCCTATTATCAGGCTGTCCCAATAAAACATTAAATAGTCTCCAGCAAATTCAGAATGCTGCTGCAAGAATATTGAAAAGAACCAGACAGAGAAATCATATCTCCCCTGTGTTAGCTTCTCTGCATTGGCTCCCTGTGAAAACCAGAATACAATTTAAAATCCTCATCCTCACCTACAAAGCCCTTAATGGCCAGTCACCATCCTATCTGAAGGAGCTCATAGTACCTTAGCTCCCAGAACACAGGTCTACTAGTGGTTCCTAGAGTCTCCACAAGCAGAAAAGGGGGCAGAGCTTTCAGTTATCAGGCTCCTCTGCTGTGGAACTATCTTTCAGTTTGGGTTTGGGAGTCAGACACCCTCTTCTTGCTTAAAACCACTGTTTTTAACAAGGCTTATGGTTAGGACTGGCTCAGGCCTGACATGTACCATCCTCTTGTTATGCTGCTATATGCCTAGACTGCCGGGGAACTTCCAATCATGCATTGAGCTCCTCTTTCCTCCATTTCCTCTACATTTTTACACATTCATATTCGATCAATGCCCATTACTAACAGTTCTTCTTCTCTCCTGTATTTTTGTGCTTCCTCATCACTCACCTCTTCCTCCTGTCACTTTCTGCAGGTTTTTTTCTGATGCTGCAGAGTCTGGATCCATGGTTGCAGACCATCCACTGCCCCATGAGCCTGATCAACACCCACTGCTCTAATTATTATGATTACTACTGTTATTATTATTATTCTATTTAGTCTCATTAGTGGTATTATTATCCCTAATGTAGCCGCAAGGGGACACAAGCCAGTGTCTTATTGTGCCGGTCCCAAGCCCGGATAAATACAGAGGGTTGTGCCAGGAAGGGCATCCGACGTAAAACTTTTGCCAAATCAAACATGCGAGTCAAATCTATGAATCCCATACCGGATCGGTCGAGGCCCGGGTTAACAACGACCGCCATCGGTGCTGTTCACCTACAGGGTGCCGGTGGAAATTGGACCACTGTTGGTAGAAGAAGGAGAGGAGGAAGGTGTGTTCGTAGGAAGAGAGAGAAGAGGAATGCCAAGAGGCTAGGACTGAGAGTAGGGACTTTGAATGTTGGAACCATGACAGGAAAGGGTAGAGAGTTAGTTGACATGATGCAGAGGAGGAAGGTAGACATACTGTGTGTCCAGGAGACCAGGTGGAAAGGTAGCAAGGCTAGAAGTTTGGGAGCAGGGTTCAAGTTGTTCTACCATGGTGTAGATAGGAAGAGAAACGGAGTAGGAGTTATCTTGAAAGAGGAGCTTGTTAGGAATGTCCTGGAGGTAAAAAGAGTGTCGGATAGAGTGATGAGTCTGAAGCTAGAAATCGAAGGTGTAATGTTCAATGTGGTTAGTGGGTATGCTCCACAGGTAGGCTGTGAGCTGGAGGAGAAGGAGAAATTCTGGTCAGACCTTGATGAAGCCATACAGAGCATCCCTAGAGATGAGAGAGTTGTCATTGGTGCAGACTTCAATGGACATGTTGGTGCAGGAAACAGAGGCGATGAGGAAGCGATGGGCAGATTCGGTATCCAGGAGAGGAACGCAGAAGGACAGATGGTGGTTGATTTTGCAAAAAGGATGGAAATGGCGGTAGTGAATACTTTCTTCCAGAAGAGGCAGGAGCACAGAGTGACGTATAAGAGTGGAGGTAGGAGCACACAGATAGACTACATCTTGTGTAGACGGTGTAATCTGAAGGAGATCAGTGACTGCAAAGTAGTGGTTGGTGAGAGTGTAGCCAGACAGCATAGAATGCTGGTGTGTAGGATGACCTTGGTGGTGAGGAAGACGAAGAGGACAAAGGCAGAGCAGAGGACGAAATGGTGGAAGCTAAAAAAGGAAGAGTGTTGCATGACTTTTAGGAAGGAGTTGAGGCAGGCTCTGGGAGGTCAGGAGGTGCTTCCAGATGACTGGACAACTACAGCTAATGTGATCAGGGAGACAGGAAGGAGAGTACTTGGTGTGTCATCTGGAAGGAAAGTAGATAAGGAGGCTTGGTGGTGGAATGAGGAGGTGCAGGAGTGTATACAGAAAAAGAGATTAGCTAAGAAGAAGTGGGACACTGAGAGGACTGAAGAGAGTAGACAGGAGTACAGGGAGATGCCGCGTAAGGTGAAAGTAGAGGCCAAACAAGGGGCTTATGATGACTTGTATGTTAGGTTGGACAGTAAGGAGGGAGAGACTGATCTATACAGATTGGCAAGGCAGAGAGACAGAGATGGGAAGGACGTGCAGCAGGTTAGGGTGATTAAGGATAGAGATGGAAATGTATTGACAGGTGCCAGCAGTGTGATGGGAAGATGGAAAGAGTACTTTGAAGAGTTGATGAATGAGGAAAATGAGAGAGAACGAAGAGTAGAAGATGTGGCTGTTGTGGATCAGGAAATAGCAAAGATTAGTAAAGATGAAGTGAGGAAGGCACTGAAGAGGATGAAGAGTGGAAAGGCACTTGGTCCTGATGATATACCTGTGGAGGTATGGAAGTGTCTAGGAGAGGCGGCAGTAGAGTTTCTGACTGGGTTGTTTAACAGGATCCTAGATAGTGAGAAGATGCCTGAGGAATGGAGGAGAAGTGTGCTGGTTCCCATTTTTAAGAACAAGGGAGATGTGCAGAACTATGGCAACTACAGAGGAATAAAGCTGATGAGCCATACAATGAAGCTATGGGAAAGAGTAGTTGAAGCTAGACTAAGGGCAAAAGTGAGCATTTGTGAGCAGCAGTATGGCTTCATGCCAAAAAAGAGTACCACACATGCAGTATTTGCTTTGAGGACGTTGATAGAGAAGTACAGGGAAGGTCAGAGGGAGCTGCATTGTGTCTTTGTAGATCTGGAGAAAGCGTATGACAGGGTGCCCAGAGAGGAACTGTGGTACTGTATGAGGAAGTCTGGAGTGACAGAGAAGTATGTTAGAGTGGTGCAGGACATGTATGTGGACTGTAAGACAGTGGTTAGGTGTGCTGTAGGTGTGACAGAGGAGTTCAAGGTGGAGGTGGGACTGTATCAGGGATCAGCTCTAAGCCCCTTCTTGTTTGCTATGGTGATGGACAGACTGACAGACGAGGTTAGACAGGAATCTCCATGGACTATGATGTTTGCAGATGATATTGTGATATGTAGTGAGAGCAGGGAACAGGTGGAGGAGAAGCTTGAGAGGTGGAGATTTGCCCTGGAAAGGAGAGGAATGAAGGTTAGCCGCAGCAAGACAGAGTACATGTGTGTGAATGAGAGGGACCCAAGTGGAAGAGTGAGGTTACAGGGAGAAGAGATAAAGAAGGTGGAGGATTTTAAGTACTTAGGGTCAACAGTCCAAGGCAATGGAGAGTGTGGAAAAGAGGTGAAGAAGCGTGTGCAGGCAGGCTGGAACGGGTGGAGAAAAGTGTCAGGTGTGATGTGTGATAGAAGAGTTTCAGCTAAAATGAAAGGAAAGGTGTACAAAACTGTGGTGAGACCAGCGATGCTGCTTGGTCTAGAGACAGTGCCACTGAGGAAAAGACAGGAGGCAGAGCTGGAGGTAGCAGAGATGAAGATGTTGAGGTTCTTTCTGGAAGTGACCAGGATGGATAGGATCAGGAATGAGTACATCAGAGGGACAGCACATGTTAGAGGTTTTGGAGATAAAGTCAGAGAGGCCAGACTGAGATGGTTTGGACATGTCCTGAGAAGAGATAGTGAATATATTGGTAGAAGGATACTGAGTTTTGAACTGCCAGGCAGGAGGCCTAGAGGAAGACCAAAGAGGAGGTTTATGGATGTAGTGAAAGTGGACATGAAGGTAGTTGGTGTGAGTGAAGAGGACGCAGAAGACAGGGTTAGATGGAGGACACTGATTCGCTGTGGCGACCCCTAAAGGGAAAAGCCGAAAGAAAAAGAAGAAGAAGTGGTATTATTATCCCTATTATTATAACTTTTATTTTTATTTTTAGTCTCATTATTATGGATCTTTACGTTGTACCTGGATTGTACTTTGCTCTCTCCTCTCTCCTGCCCCCCTTTCTCTCTCTCCCTCTTGCTCTCTCCCTCTAACTCCCTCTCTTAACCCTCTTAACTCAGCCGGACGAGGCAGATGGCTGCTTTTTATGGTCTGTTTTTATTATTTATTTATTATGACCTTGTGAGATTAAAATAGTTATATGTCATAGTGTACAAATAAAAAAATTATATAATAACTTTTCTGTCACCAGTTTTGTTAACTTCAAGGACACCTTAAAGCTCCCTTACTTACCTTATGTGAAACCCTAGGTATGTGCATTTTTTTGTACAGTTATTTTTACAGGCTGCTAAGTATTTCCCATGACAAGTAAACTGACCTTTATGTCAAATTCTGTGGAGGGCCCCAAAACACATCAAAAAAATCAGACTCTACATGCTTTTTCCTGTTTGCTGGGCTGTGATGTAAATCTGCTTTGTCCGACATGAGCTCAAACAATATGAACTGAAATAGTGTACAGTGATGTAAAGGCTTGAATCCAGCAAATCCGAAGACATAATTTCTGGACTTGCTGCCAGTCAAAAAGGCTATAAGGTTTTCACTAAAGTACATACTTACTTTGGGGGTAATATTGCAAATGGAAAAAATTAAACGATGAAATAATTATCTTCAATTCCAGTGCCACTTATTAGATATCCAAAAATTTGCCCTGCTTTGAGGCGGATGAGTCACCCTTTCCCCATTACATGCTGTTTTAATCACTTTTTTGTTCTGCTCCTTCCACACACAGCAAAATCTGTATATCTGTATATTGTATATCGCCTGTGTTCAATTTAAGTGGGGTTTGTTGAGTTTCTTAATCATTTGAGTTGGTCCACTGGTTGCTACCTTCAGGTTAGGTAATTATGATAAGCACACCATCTGTCTCTTGATCAAGGCTCAGCGTCTTCTCAAATGAGCTTCTTGTGAAGAAAAACATACAATGGACTTGATCGAAACTTGGTTTAAAAATTTAATGCTCAAACACTTTTGGATTACAAATAACATCTGTTCAGCATTTGATGTACTTTAAATCTAAAAATTTAGTTCTAACTAAGCCAAAATCCTTGATCCTTTTTTAGGTTTACAAAACTGCAGGTAAAAAACTAAATGTGTAGCTGACACTATTTCATCCGTTAACAGATGTATATGCATATTTAAGACTTAAAGGGAAAACATGTCTGATTATCTTTTTCTGTTGTTAGATATGCAAATTCTGTCTTACAGAGAACTATTATCACATTTCATTTTATTTTATTTGATCACTGGTAAACACAGACCCATATTGCCTGAGTTAGAATAAGTTACAGTCAGCACAAGTGAATGAAGTATTTTTCTCATCTTTCCTTCCATGTCTACAAGCGATCAGCCTGGCATGATTGAACCAAACAAATTGAATCTGAGAGGATCTGATGCTACTCCCAGCCTGTCCGTCTGAATATCTTTGAGCTTAATGAGATATGGCAGCTGGCCTGCTCCTGTTGTCTCTGTGGAAGTGAAGAAAGTTTGAACTGTCCGTAGTAAAGCTATTTTAACAAATCTGACAGCCAGGCTCTCCACATCAACAACAGTAGACTGTTACAAGCTGTATGGCATGTATAAACAGGCAGCAACATCCTTTAGCTTCTTTTGTAATGCAGGGAGGCAGCAGTTTTATATACTTTTGTTCCAATTCATGATGAATTATGAAGAGTTCCCAGATCACTAAGACAAAGACCACTGGATTGTACTATTTATCCTTTTTTATCTGCATCATGCTCTTACCCCAAACTCATCACATATGAACACTTGGTCAGGACACCATGGCATCACTGGCTACCCCATTAGCATCAAGTTTTTTCAACGTGCAGGGTACACTTCAGCATGAATGAAGCAGAACATTTATTAATAGATGCAGTGTCACCAGGAGGTGGTTGGGTTGGATGACTGGCATACAAACTGCACGACTGTCACACCAGAGACTGCGGCCTGTGGTTAGATTGAGGACACAAAAGCACTTGGAATAAGGCCAAGGAAAGATTGTGGTTAGGTTACATATAAATAAACATGTTGTGTCTAAAGTCACTGAACTTTTTCTGTTTCAAACCATACCAGGATCTCTCCCTAACCTCTCTAACCGAATGCTGAGTGCCTAAGCATAACAATTAAAAAGTTTAATAATTCTAGTGGAAGAGCAATACTTTGAACTTTAACTCAGTATCATAGTATTTGTGACATTACAAATACATAATTTAACAACATAGCCTCATTATGTTCATAAAAATGTAAACTAGGGGCAGTTCCATTTCAAATAAATGTATTTGCTCTTACAGTTTAGTGGTATAGAAATATTATTTTCAGGAGACAGTATTTTTTCAGAAAATGGCAACTATTATCATAAAGCTGCTTGTGTAAATCACCAGTACAAGCGTCAGCATGAACTAACTGAAAATAAAATCACCTCAAAATACCTGATGGATGGCATGGCAACAGCCTGGCTGTCTGGGATAACTGTATATGCAAGCATAACAAGTGCACTGGAATTTGAATATTAACTTTGTAATGTTTAGGATTATAGTGCTTCTGTGAGGTTGTAAGGCTCATTGAACAATAAAAAACAAAGTGGATGACATAAAAAATGAAGAGTGGGCTTTTTTCTGTTTTAGTTACGTTAGTGGGGTAAAGATGTGTTGTGTTGTTAGTAAAATCAAAAGAATTAATTCTCTGTGAAGTGGTCATTTTATAATAGACTATCTCAAATTCCATCATTTATAGGTGGTGGGCTGTCATTATCTAGGGTACTTGGTCTCCTCTAAGCCCCGATCTAGGGCTGTTTTAAAACTCAAGCATTCATAAACTTTTTGCAGGAAGAATGTAAATGCAAACTCACATTCTTAAGCAACTTATTGTATAGGACCATTATATATATTATAAATATACATATATATAGGTATAAACAGCTTTCCTCAGCTGTATGAGCTTAATGCAAGCATAATATTAATATGCTGGCATGCATTAGGCGACACACTTGCTATGTACAGTAGAGTCCACTTCACTCCAGGGTTGCACAATAGGATCTCTATATTTGAAAGAAGAACCAAAATCTATGAAATGGAGCATTTAGATTACAGACATAAAAAGGAGGGAACAGACACTATAGAAACAATGGGTGAAATAATTGGGTTTTCTATTTTTTTTTCTTTTGTTAATGATAACATTCTACTCATCTACTCTACTCATCATTACTGAGATCACAGATCGTGGCAACATCACAACAGTCCAGAGGCCTGTACAAGGGAGCAGGATTTGGGGCTTGCGAGGTAACCTCAGGTTTCACCCTAGGTTTTTAAGGTTATTACGGTAGTTCAGTTCACATTACGGAGACCATTATGTTCGAGATAGATCGACACACATAAAGGCACCACTATTGATCAATCAGTTGGAAAATAGCATCTCCAATTGTAGAAGATCCCATGAAATTTGGTGATTGGATCATGAGAGAGTTAGGGAGACTCGCAAACTCCTTTGGCTTTCCCTGATTTTTTTATATAAGCAACCCTCATTTTTGCAGAGGGCAGCTCCTCAGCATTTAAATTAGATTTTTTAATTATTATTATTGTAGGTTTTTTATCTTTTTTATGAACATTTAATTTCTTTAATTTCTTCTCTGCTGTTGATAGAACAAAAAGACTACAAATAATATATTATGAATAATGAGTATAATACATTAAATTTAAAACAAGTACATGATAGCAATAGACAGCAACATAATTACATGATAAAAGTGTACATTTATTTGAAAATGACATAAATCTTGGGTATGTAAGTTTGTATGTACAAATAAATATGTTAAATATGAAGGGGTACATAGGAGCCTCATAAATAATGTCAGCATGTTCCATCTCTTCTCCATACAAGACAGAGGTGTTAAATTGCCAGGCACTGCTGTCCGTCACCCTGGGTCAACATCACACAGCAATTTTCCCATAGGACCAGATCCGAAAGGCACAGAATATCTATGTTGACCCTGACACACAAGTCACAAGAGAGGGAGAGGCAAGGGAGAAGATGGAAATGATGGCTTGGATTCCAACAGAGGGAAAGGCAGAGGAAGCATGAGTGGCATGCGAGGACATACGATAAGAGAAGTGAGGAGAAAGGAGCTGATGGGAGCATCTGGGAGATGTAGTATGTATGATGTAGTTTAGGGTTAAACTCTGGAATCGTCACCATGACACTGAGGCTGATATATGGAGTTGACTAACATTTTATTAAAAAAGAAATCTTCCCAGTCATTTTTGTCGTATTGCAGTAATTTTATATTTATGGTACAATTAGTCAATGCCACATTATTTTTCTTAGTGTAATTCTACCCTTTGAAATTCTGTCCTGAGGCAATACTCTACATAATCAAGCTTCCTAGTTTTTCGCACTGTTGTACTATATTTCATTATACTCGCAAAAACTAAAAACTAAAAAAATCTTAAGACATTTCTAGCCCTGTGATCAGTGAAAAAATAAGAAATTCAAATAAAAAAATTTTAACACAATTTTGAGACTGGGAAGATATTTTTCATCCCCTGTCCACACTGTCTGTCTACTTCTCTTTGAAAACTTGTTTTTCTTGGTCAGAATGCTTTTCAAAGATCTGCTGTACTCTGCCTACCACTAGGCTACGCATTGTCACAGTTAATTCTATTGCCAACATTTTGGCTCACATCCCAGGTCACCCCTGAACTCTGATGTTTGATTATACCACAAATGGTACATCTTATGTGAGTGGGCCAACACAAAATCAAGGAAGACACAGCTAAGACAGTTAGTCCGTATTTATTTCTGACTCTTGAATAAACTGTGTCTTTTCTTTAGAGAGAAAACATTACACTTCATAATGTATTCTATTCATTTAACGAGGTCTGGACTTTTAAAAACCATGCCTAGGAGGGAGGAACAACTGTGAGCGGCAGTATAAAGGCCCCAGATTTTCCTTCCATTCTTCACCAGATCCTTTGGTCTGCCTAGTGTTCCAACCTCAGCTGATAATCCTGCGTGAATTCTTTGTCCAGCTCCATGCTTGGTTGTTCCACAGCAAATCCATCCAGCTCTGCCTGCCTTGCTCCACCATCTGCCTGGGCTCTATTCTCCAAACCCTCACCAGTCTTCCACAATAAATGTGCTTTTAAAATTTTCAGACCTATTTATCTTCTATGTTTAAGTCTAGATTTTCATAAAACCTCATACCTTGAAGACTTTACAATTTTGACATATTGTAATTTTGCTGTATTTATAAGTTGTTTGATGCCTATGAGCAAACAGTAGCCTACTACCTGCCTGCAGTAAAATTTCAATAATATAATTACATCATCCAAAATTTAAATTCTAAAAAATCTACAGCTCATCCTCATCCTTTACCAACCACTCATTTAATTTGACATTCTATCACATTGTTTTGCTGAGGTAACAGTCTGCTTGCTTGAGCTTGTGCCTGACACTATCAGCACATGCAGAACAACAAGAGTAACAAAGCATAAACTGGATATTTGAGTACCCTAAAACCCAAAGTGAAGTCTAGCACACCCTTGCTGTATTCCATGCAACAGGCATCAAATAAGAATAACGGAGTTAAAACCGACCACTAGTGGCTTATCAGTATGTTATTACCTGAAAATCAAAGACTAGATTTTTATCACTCATACTGAATTGACTCAACACAACAACCTAGTGGATGTGAAAACAAGAACTGTATTTCAATGGATGTATGTGCATCTGAGTAAAGAATGCCAACAGTTGTTTAACAACACATTTCAAAACCTACAGATGTGCTTGTGTGCAGTAAAAGATGAATCACAGTAATTTGGATAAAGTCACCAACAGTAGAACGAAAGTGTTCCATACTAAATTTGATTTATTGGCTCAGTTTTTATTTATTTATTTATTTATTATTATTATTATTATTTTGTCAGTAAAGGCTAGACGGTATGTTGCACATACAAATTCTTTTTGTCTTTGTTTGGTAAAAAGTTGCCTGGAATTTTACGGTTAAAAAATTCAATTTTTCATAACCATACATGTCAGCAAGTTTGTCTCTCACTCTTCATCATCTCACATCAAAAGATAAGAAGATAAGGCAGGATTCCATACTCAGAAACTTTCATGTCTGTGTCAAAACAGTTAAGGACCTAGCCAATATTTAGTGATGGAATCGTGAGGAGCTTACAAAAAGACTGCCATAACAATTAGCATCTTTAGTTACAAGTAACTATAGACTCATACATTGGGTCCTTGCTCTATGCAGGTGATGAAAAACTGTCCCTCTGTCCAGGTAACTCATAATTTATAGTGTTTATACTGTGTATTTCCACAATATTTGATTTTACAATAGCCTGTATCAATTCTGTTTTTTGGATTATATAAGGAAAAATAGTAATGGTATAGGTCATGTTTAGTAATGAATAATTAATTTAATCTTTTTTTTAAATTTTTTTTTTATTTTTATTTTTTTAGAGGGCACCTCCATTTTGAAGTGAAACTATACAAAAAACATCTTTTGTTTATTTGACTATCACTCCCTGTGGGCTTAAAAGGTAGTTACAAAGAATTTAAATTTCCTTTGTAGAGAAAGGTAGCTTGGTCAACTTGAATGTCCTCTTAGTTGCAATAAAAATCAATAAAGAATATATCCTGCATAGAAACACCTCAAACCAGTTTAATCAGTTTCTACACTGTCCATTCATAAGTTTAGTTTTAACCCCACAGACACATGTTCAAAAAAATTTGACTAAATGCACTGTCTCTGTTGCATAGTTCTGTCAAGCTTGTTAGTATGTGCATTTGTTCTGTTGTACACATAAGGAGCGCCGGGTTCCTGTTTATACAATGATAAATCTAATAATGACATTTTTGCAAACAAAATAGGGAAGCCCAATTGTGTAGAAGCACAGAAATGCAGACATTAAAGAAATACAATTTACATAATCACATATTTCTAATCTTATACAGTTTATGACTTCATACTGTATATATGCTTACATACATTTCAACACATATTCTGTCATTGTTTTGGCTGGAAGAGTGAACAAGACTTAAAAAAAAAATGTATGGAATATAATGGCAAAAAAACACAAATTAACCTTTTGGATTTATCTGCATTTATGTATAAATTTGTCTGAAAAAGTTGTTGGATTTTTATATGAACAAACACAATCATTCTAAACTAGTAACAGACAAATGATTTCATTGTTCTTGTCCATAATGAATATGCCATTCAAACATTCACAGTTCAGGTTGGAAAAAAACCCTCACCTAATGACATCAACAAAAACTAATTGGAGTCAGGAGTAAGTAAAACTGTGGTCCAATTTCATTAAACCAGGTAGGAGTTGTAGGTTGGAGGTACCTCAGTGTATAAGAGAAACAAAACAAAACATAAAAAAACAAAAAAATCTAAAACATTTTGAGTTTGCTGTTCACAAGAAGCATACACTGATGTGAACCATGCCTCATTCACTAAGTCTCTCAGAAGACTTACCATCAATAATTACTGATGCATAAGACCAGAAAGTGTAACAATCACAAGGAGTTTCAATATTCATCGGTCTACAGTTCAAGAAATTTTCTACAAATGAACAGATTTAAGTACTGTGGTTAGCCTTACCAGAAGTGGGCGCCCAGTTATGATGACTCCAAAAGCACAGCGCCAAAAGCCCAATAAGGTCAAGTCATTTTTTTATATACATAGCCCATTCTTAAAATCAGATATTTGCCTTGAGGAGAATAAAGTTTCAATCTCTGAAGATTTCAGTCATGTTTGATTAGACCATGCCTACTGGTGAGAGCAGCAAATGCAGTTTAATATTACTGGTATCAGACTTCTGAGGGCAAAAAATAAACTATTGTCTTGTTAATGAAGAATTCAGGCAATAACTGCCCTTCAGTCTGTGATCAACCTATTCTGATTTTATGCTGCACAGAGCTGAGTCTGCAAACATCAGGGCACACTGAAAAGCATTAGTTACCTCAGTGAGATGTTGGAGGTGGGCAGCCTGTTGCCTGCTGCCCTTTATCTAACATCTCACTGTGGCAGCTCTTTTTTTTTCCATTACTCCCTGCAATATTTAAAACAGCCCAAGTATGCTGAAAGTGCCATTTTTTTGTAGATGCATTTTTGATGATGTTGGGATTGCTTTAACAATGTGTACAGTACACGAGAACCTCTGACCTTTGACCCTCAAATTAAACAAGGAGAGACTCTGGGAAAAAATTAACAGAAAAAAAAATGAAAGAAACCTCGAGAAGAGCAATTGAAGAGAGATCACTATTCAAGGACAGACAGACATACAATAGACATTGTGGAGAGAGAACAGACCAAACAAACACAAGAGGCAGAACCAAGAAAATCTTGCAGATGTCTGAGAGTAGGAAACAAATACACAGAAGAAGAGAGAGACACAAGAAAGAGGATTAGACTCTTGGAGGACAAAGATCCAGATCCAAAACATCTGGAATCAGGCACCGACAGCAAGGGAAGAGATAGAGTTACCAGGACCGTCAAATGGTCCAGCACAGAGAGCCTGGACAGAACCTGGACACTCATGTGCTTGAGGGAACAAACAAATAGAGAGTTAAGGAGAAGCAGTACATTTTCAGAAAGTTTACAATAGTCTTGTCAGCAGGATCACATGGACTAAACTGTATGTACTAAATTTAATAGATTAATTGAGACTGAGACCGACTCACCAAAGAGAGAATGGTATCAAGTGTCAGGCCTCAAATAATCAAAGAATAAGATATTAACTGAAAGTTAAGGCCTAAAGATGAGTTCAGATTTTAATATCTCAATGGAATCAGAAAGTCTGATGTCACCACAAAGACTGTTTCAGAAGAAGGTATGATAGGAAATGCCACTGTACCTTGCTGCTAGTTTTAAACCCTGTGGACAGATAGAAACCCTTCATTCTGAGAGCAAGGAGCATAGGATGGAATAATAGCTTAACAGATTAATCACTAACTATGAGTAATGCTTAGTATGCTTAGATGTGGAAACACAAAATTTAATTTCACGTATTTGGTAGACAAATTTGTTTTTCTTTCAAAAGTGCAAAAACAATCACCAAAATAACGTTAACATTCATTTTACATGGGAAATATCAGATTTACACTGGATCAAAGCACATATTATTGAAATTTATGTTGATTTGAATCCAGTGGTACCAAGCATTTGATATAACTTCTCATAGTTCTTGAGGGACATTTTTGTCTTTAAGTATTTTAAGTACACTTGGCCTTTAAATATAACAAAAAAAAAACTGCACTGACAGTTAAGATTCAAAAGCAATACATTTAAATTATGATGCATAAAATTTTTAAAAGATCAGTAGTTCATGAACATTATCTCTCAAACTCACACAAGTTTGTGAGGGATAGCAATTTCATTTATCATCCATCATAGTACTCAAATATTCTCTGCTTGGTGACAGCTCCCACTCTGTCGTGTGAACCTTCCCTTGCCTTTCTTAATGGCCGTCTTCATAGCAGCAAACAATTGCAGGTCAAGAGTTTGAAAAGTTTGGATACTTTAAGTATTTTTTTTCTGATAATATAAACATACTATACAACATATTCAATGCAAGATTTTTACCTTTCAGGTTTTCAAACTGCTATATTGCTTCATCTATTAAGAAACTTATCTGAATACTGAAGAATGGTGCGGCATTTGATATTTATTTTTCCATTCAGTGTATTTTGCTCCTCTTATTCGGGAGTACAACTCACTGAAAATGATATGATGACATATTCAGTATCTGACATAATGTTCTTCCTCATGGGGTTGTGGAAAGATTATTTTCATGAGCATTATGAGCGCTTCAGTTACATTTGTGCATGTTGTGCCATACCATGCTATGTCTACAAAGATCAAAATGCTTGAAGTAGGGAATGTCCTTGACCCAGTAATGAAGAACATGGTCCAGTCTTTGAGAAGTTTGTGGAAAAAGGACATACCTGTCCAGGAACTGAAGTGCTGGACAGGAGTATTTTTCTCAGTGAACGACACTTGAAACCGCTGCCACTCACTGAGATACAGCAAATAACTCACTCACTCATTTCAGGTAAAGAAGTTTTGGCTTTGATCAATCTATCAACAAGTAATGATAAAATACCCAGCCGGCTGAGAAAGAACTTACATACTAAAGTAATATAAATGTATTTCTTCTTGGTCTTTAAAGCCTGCACACCGGTCTAAGGTATCGTTAACCATCTACAATGTGTCCTTTGTCTCTGCACTTTCTGACAGCGTATGACGCTCTGAGGGGCACTGGTGTTGTTCACTTGGACCTGAAATGAGAGTGTAATGTTCTCAAACCATCCATAAAAAACCTTCAGCATGAAACTGATAGATTTTGGCATGTCCTTCACTACTGGGGAAGACACGCGTGTTATAATAATTAAGCCTCAGGGTTACAGGTAGGCTCAATCTGCAGTGCCCATCCTGTTATTATTTTTGCTGTTGTTTGTTTGTGCTGTAAGTGATCCAGTAGGGATTTGTCAATCTTCAGTGCACATGTTGAATTTGATAATTTACTCAATAGTTCTTGTGATTCCTGTACGTTGTACACAGGGCACCTTAAGTCTTCACTGGCCCTCCCCTTTTCCAGGGCCATAGATATGTGGAGTCTTGGCTGTGTGCTCGGCTTCTTGTACGTCAGCAAACACCTGGTTGCGATATATTGAAGGTAACCAAATATATCTAGTTTTAAATGCAAAGACTGTTACATTCTGCCTCAGACACGTTTCAGCAGGGGACTTTTTGTTTGATGTCAGCTTATGTGATTCTCTATATTCTCACTCAAGATGACAGACATTGGACTGGGTCTGCCAGCTGACCAGCTCCTATGTGCTGGAAACAACACCTACATATTTTTTTAAGAAGAAACAGCACTGGGACAGAGATGGTGGATGAAGGTATTTTTATTTGTTCAGCTTTTCTCAATTTTTTATTTTACCATTAGACAACAACTCTTAAAATGTTTAACACAATAATGAAGAAGTATCTAACCTGCATGTTTTGTTCATATAGACCCAAAAGCAATACCAGCTTGGCACAGGCACTGAGCACAAAAATTGGAAGAGCCCTTTTAGAAGTTTGGGTGACCTAATAACAGTAAGTGGTCAATTTCATAAATAAAGAATGACAGGAAGCAGTTAGACTGAAATGTCACTTACTTTGCTATAAATTCAGCACTACCCAGAGGTGCAGGATTCCATTGAGCTGGAGGATCAAAAAGCATCTGTCAGCCTCCCGAGATGCCTTCTACATACACACCCAGAGAAGATTATAACACCAGAGAAGGCTCTCATACACCCCTATGTCACAATGAGCCCATTTGTTGGATAAAACAGACATTGTTTTGTAGGAAGTGACAATCTTATATTTCCAATAGGGTTGGACAAATAAACAATTGGTTTAATAGACAGATGGATGAACAGACTTGACTGTCTTTTCATCCCCTCCCAGGAGATTTAACCAATCATTCTTGGCCTCATTCACTTCCAAAAACTCTAACAACTGTCATTTACACTTGGCCTCAGGTGACCCTGATGACTAAGCACTGTTGTTACAACAACCAGCAGCAATAATTAACCGAGTGACATCAATGCCCTTGATAACGACCCCAAAGAGCTTTAATATCTGGGACTCCCCACTTGTCAGTCTGAACTGAAGAAGTCCAAGAAGAGTCGATTCAAGGGCAAGTGGACTGGTTTATATGCCTCATCCCTCATCCAAGAGGCTTCTTCAGCTCCAAACCGAAGAAGAATATATATATATATATATATATATATATATATATATATATATATATATATATATATATATATATATATATATATATCTTTTTTTCTTTTTTAAGAATTCATTGGTGGCCACATAGTTGCCTATTAATTAAATGTTGATGGAAAATTTCTTTAATCAAATCATCATTTAAGGCCTAATCTCATCCTTGGTCTGATTTGTTTACAATATTTACCAGCAAATTATTGGAACTACTACTCTTTCATCCTTAGAGCATTCCACATGGAGTACAGTATCTTAAAATAGTTATTTTCAGATGTGTTAATGTGTTGTAGAAGGATGAGATACCTTGAAAAACTGCACTTGAGTCTGTCCCTTTTTTCAAATGTTTCAAAAACTATAACCTGTTGTGATGAATTTGTATTTCTTAGTAACTTTGAAACCTTTTCTTTAACAACCTAACATAGATATTTCTCCTATTTTGTTTGGCGAGCACTAAGCTCATTATTTTAAGTGGGTAAATTTTATTGCTGGTGTGTCCAACGTGTTTCTTGATCACTTTGAAGCTCCCCAAAATTCTTTATTTAAATATTCTTGATTTTAGAGATAGAAATTAAGTAAAATATTTAGGAATAAACTAAAATGGACAATGAATAAAATAAGTGTTACCAAACATCTAGAAATGCAATCAGTCCCATTTATATTTATAATCATTTATTTTTTCTCACAAATGATTATTCACTTACAACTTCATGGCTGAATGATTAGGATGCATAACACATGGGGTGAAATGCCCTGAGCAACAGTCCCCTGTTGACTGCTGCGTGTCATTTCCCCTAATCTCTGTCCCATGTTTCCTATCTATCTCCACTTCCACTACCTAGTAAAGGCATAACAATGCTAATAAAAGAAAAACAAAAAAAAACAAAAACAAAACAAAAGGAAATTTCCCCTCTAAAGTTCTCAAGTATATTCATTTAAATTACCGCTTGAGGCGTAAAGAAAGCAAATTATGATATTTAACAAAAAAAATGAGAAAAGTTTGAAAACTTATTTTAATATTTATATTTTTTTTCTTTCATACCCCTTTAATCATGTCATGAACCCTTAGATTTATCTTGTGACCCTTTGGGTGATGACTACACTAATTTTCCACCTTAAGTATACAAAGATATTATTCATATTCATATTTTATCTTATATATAAGAGTTTTTAAAATAGAACCTTTATTTGTACTGGGTGATTTTTACACTATTATATTGGTACATTTACTTAAATAAAATATCTAAATATGTCTCCTAACTCTGATGATAACCAGGCCTCGAATCAATGAAGCAGCTGTGTCAGTGAAGGCAGTTGAGGA
This sequence comes from Istiophorus platypterus, assembly GCA_016859345.1. Taxonomy (NCBI): domain Eukaryota; kingdom Metazoa; phylum Chordata; class Actinopteri; order Istiophoriformes; family Istiophoridae; genus Istiophorus; species Istiophorus platypterus. Next base: position 2,928,363 of record CM029123.1, read on the forward strand.
ATCCCAATTATTTTAGGCTACAAAGTACAAAAAGCATTCATTTAGGAATCAGTAGTAATCTTAATTGGTTCTAAATGAAACATTTGAAGGACAGCAGCATGATTTTATGGACAGCTCCCCTTCCCCACTAGTGTATTTAAGTCTCTGTGTTGCCTTGATTCCTATTTGGTTTGTCTGTGTTTGCTCACTTTTGTTTCTCTGTGGCTGTACTGCCAACACTGAATTATCTGTTTTGTTCCTGGTTGTTTTCTGTAGTGTTCCTCGTGCATGTATGTTTTGTTGCCAGCTTACCAGGATACCTGCCTGTCCTCTTGTCCACCCTTCTGACAATAAACCTTTTTTTTCTCTTATTAAAAGATACTATACGGCATGTGCCTGCCCTATATAGATCCAGAAATCACTAAACGCTGAGTGTTTAGTAAATTATAGTATGAACTTGTGAAACAGCCACAATCTAAGAGTCCCACATTGAATCACAGTAATTCACAGTCTGTCAGCTTCAGACATTAACACACCACCACTACTACTCTAAAGGAAAGATGAAATCAAATGGATTAGAGGTCAACTGCCATGGTCCTGGACAAGGCTCCAGGCTTTCCCCCCTTTTTTCTTTTGTTCCTCTTGTTTTCCCATCCCTTGTGTTTTCTTCCTTGTCCCATTCTCTCTCCCTGTGTCTGTGCTTTTTCGTCTGTCCCTGGGTGTGGTGGTCCTCTCTGCTCCTCAACCATTCAACCTGACCCCTCCCCTGATTACATCAGCCAGCACACCTGCCCCTGATCATCTCATCAGCTCTGCACTACTAAGCACCAGTTCTCCAGTCACTTACGGCCAGAGATCATTTGGTATCAGTCATACATCCGTTACCCGTGTGGTACTATGTCAAGCCCTCAGTGTTTTTCTCTCTAGTTATTATTTTCTCTTTTTTTTCCATTTTAAATAACACATTTCTCCCTGCTTGAGGATCACCTGTCTGCTGGCCTGCTGTTCATTTCCAACCCGGCCTTCCCTCATCGACGGATTTTCCACTCTGCCATTCATCGCCTGTGTCTCATTCATATCCTTTGCCCTGCTTTCCCAACAATGGATTCACTGCCCTGCACCTTATCACCTACCTGTCCCATTCATCTCTCAACATTCACCATTACCTGAGGGCTATTTCCCAAAACCTACATTAAGCTGGGATTTTTCAGATACTCTGCCTGAATTTCAAGAAAGCAGCGGCATGTATGTTACCATGGAGATTTAGTCTGTGAAGTTAGCCTGATCCAAACCAGGCTAACAGTCAGGCTTGTCTAATCAATTCAATTCATTAAATTCAGGTTTATTTATACAGCACCATATCATAAGACATTATTTCAGGGCACATTTCATATAGAGCAGATCTAGACCAGACTCTTTATAGTTATTATTTACAGAGACCCAACATTTCCCACATGAGAGACACTTGGCAACTGCAGTTACAAAAAACTCCCTTTTAACAGGTAGAAACATTGAAGAGATCCCACCTCATAGTGGGCGGCTGTCTGCCTCGACCGGCTGGGTTGAGAGAGGAAGAGAGAGCGAGAGACAAGGGGGGGCAGGAGGGAGGAGAGAGAACATAGCACAATACAAGTACAAAATTAAGATTTATGCAAATAATAGGACTAATAACAAAGCTGATTTTAGCAGTATTACATAGGTGAAAAAAGTCAGTCCTTGAGGTTTGCTTTATGTGGGAGTTAAAGGACATGTCCTGATCGAAGACAACTACAAGACTCCTAGCGGTGGTGCTAGAAGCCGGAGCAATGCCATCTAGAGTAAGTATCTCATTAGATACTGTAGTAGTAGGAAGCTCCTCGTCATCCAGATCCTTATGTTCTCAAAACATGCTTGAAGTTTAGTTGACTGATTGGTTCTGTTGGGCTTCACTGTGTTGTGCAGTGCAGGAGCAAAATTTGGTTATTAGCAATTAAAAATGATTGAATCTTATTAATCGAAATTAATAATAAATGGGGCACCACCGGGAAAACCCGGACCAATAACCAAATAGTGGATGTGGGCTCAAAGGGGTGTTCACTTAGAAATACCAATATCTGGGAAATACTGGTATTTGTAGAGTAAACAGAGAAGGAGTGAAGGTCGACACTGACTTCATCAACCAGCTTTGAATCACGATATGCGAACAGAAAAACACCAGGACAACTTCTCTTTAAAAGACCACAGTATTTATTAACATCAGTAACATCAATCTCTGATCAATATCACTTCTGTCTAACAGATCTTATCATATGCTACAACTACTGTCTACCAACTACATATCACAAACAAGGAGTGGCGTATGTATGTGTGTCTGTGTGTGTGTATTTGTGTACGGGCGTGGATATGTGTTTGCATTATTATGTGCGTGCACCTGGGGGGGGCGGAGCAAGATGGCGGGCGTGACTCATTACGGTCATGTCATGTGGGGGTCAGCCGGAAGGAAGTCTGTCGAGTGTAATGGCGGCTCGCCAGTAACAGGTGACTTCAACAAAGGAGAACAGCTGAGTGGGAAGTTCAAACTTCCCTGTACTCAGGTGTTGGTGTAAGAATGTGTGTGTGTGTGTGTTAGCAAAGAAAGAAAGAGGTAGAAGTGTTTGGCAGCAACGTTCTAGCGATTGTGATCGAGGGGCAGTTTTTATCTGTGTTACGCAGAAACTCACACGGCTCAGCTGATGAGCAGCGTGAGTCTGGACCTTGATCGCGAGTGCAGAGCAAGACATAAGTTGATCCGCTGCAGACGGATCGAATTATAGTTCACTCAAGTCTGGTAACATAACTGAATAAATAGCAGCAACAGCACAAAGAATATCTTCACAATATTGTAACAGCAGCCGTTTAACATACACTAATTGCTAACATCTACCCAGAGCTATAAGCCTCTTACTCTCATGCAGGTAAAGTGGTGTGTTTAGTTTCTCCTCAGTGTCCTTTGGGCAGGCGAGGTGGCGTTGGTTAGTGGCTATCAGTGGCTAACGTGTCTTCTCGGTTAGATGGGTAGTCTTTGGGGAGGCAAACTAATTTTGGCTCAGGGCGGGGAATTAGTGAGTCGACTTTAAAAGAAGCAAGGTCTATGTTCCTTCATCTTCTTGAAACGGGTAGGACTTGTTAACTACCAGGTTTCACATCTGGGCGAGATGGTCAATCCGTCGTCTTGAACTGGGCTGTACTGTGTTTTCTCATCACACAGGGGGAGAGCCGTCGATCAGCTCGACCAGCGAGGGAAATCCGTAGCACTGAAAGTTAATCGTGTACACAGGAACTCCTAACTATGACTAGAGCATTCGTCACGTTGGATGGGGTCTAATCATAGGAGCGGCTATTGTTGCTACTTCTATCAGGGAGGAGTTCACTGTTAGTAGCAGAGGTCCAAGCCAGAAGTTTCAGGAGTTTCTGCGTTAATAAAACTCTGGGTGCCGTAACGCTTTTGGGACTGACCGTGGTGGGTTTCACCCAATGGGAGCCGTGGATTTTGGGGGAACGCCACTGGTCGGCTGGCGCTGCGTGTCTTGGGGGTCGCTCATCTGGTCGGTTACTCAGCTGAGTTCTTTGTCTTCCTCAGGTAGCAACACGTGGCCTTAGCTGAGTTTCAGGTTTAGGTGTGCATTTAGGCCTTTGTCTACAGTCTGTTGGTGAGGCACAATAACTGCTAGGTACAATTGGATATCATCTGCATAACAATGGAAGTTTATGGAGTGTTTCCTGTTCATTTTGCCTAAGAGAAGGATAAATGATGTGAACAGAACTGGTCCAAGCACAGAACCCTGTGGAACTCCATGACTAACTTCTGAGTATATGGAGGATTTATCATTTACTAGCACAAATTGAAAATCTGTCTGATAGATAGGACTTAAACTAGCTAAGTGCAAGTCCTTTAATGCCAATGAAATGCTCCAGTCTCTGTAATAGGATTTGATGGTCAATAGTGTCAAATGTGGCAAAAGGATCTAACAAAACAAGTATGGAAATAAATCCTTTATCTAATGAGGTTAGAAGATCATTTGTAACCATCACCAGTGTGGTCTCTATGCTATACAGCACTTTAATTCCTGACAGAAAATTCTCAAATAAACTATTATTATATCAAAGGTCACACAACTGGATGGTGACAGCTTTCTCTGGGCTCTCAGAGAAAAAGGGAAGATTAAATATGGGTCTGTGTAGTTATAGCATCTGGATTGAGGGTAGGCTTTTTAGGGAAAGGTTTATGGCTATTTTAAAGGACTGCAGTATATAACCTGTTAATAAGGATTGATTATATCTAATATAGATGTGCTAAATAAGGTTAAGAATTCCTTAAGCAGCCTCTTTGGGATGGGGTCTAAGAGACAGGTTGATGGTTTAGATGAAGAGATCATTGAAGTCGGTTAGGTCGATAAAAGAGAAACTGTCTATATATCCGGTTTTACGGCTGCTTCTAATGTTCCTATGTTTGAGGACAAATCAGTGCCAGTTGAGGGTAGGAGGAGGTGAATTCTGTCTCTAATAGTATTCTAAAGAAGTTATAGGAATATATTGCTCAATTGAGCTACGACTCTCAGTCAGCCTGGCTACAGTTCTGAAAACAAACCTAGGGTTGTTTTTATTTTCCTCTAAAGATGAGTAATAAGCTGCTCTGGCATCACTTAAGGCCCCTGTAACAAGCTGATCAGTTTGGGAGGGGCTAAGGTTAGCATACAAGTTCTCTGTAATATTGTGATATGGCAGTGAATTTAACACTGGAAGAATCACTTCCTTAAATTTAGCTACAGCACTATCAGATAGACATCTAGTAAAGTCATTTTTACCTAATGGTGTGTTGGCCAGCAATAGGAATTGAAAGTTATTAAACAATGGTCCAATATATGGTGGGTTCTGTGGATAGATTATTAAATGTTCAATTTCTATGCCACAGGTCAGAACAAGATCAAGGTTCTGGTTAAAACAATGAGTGGGTTTATTTACCCTCTGGGCCAACTGAGTCTAAAATTGAGATAAATGCATTGCTGATGATATCACTATCTATATAGACATGAATATTGAAATTGCCGACAATAATTATTTTGTCTGTACGAATGACTAAGGTTGACATAAACTCTGAGAATTCAGATAGAAATTCAGAGTATGGTCCAGGGATCAGTGAGTATCGCCTCCATCGCTGAAAATGAACTACATTAAATACACATACCCTTATCGCTAAAGGAGGCAGAGTTATAGCTGAACATTAAACACACCGAGAAGGAAAGAGCTGGAGAAGGAGAGAAAGAGAGAGAGAAGCCAATGCTGACTGCTAAGCTAAAGTAATTACCAGATCTGAGAAGCACGTGAATAACTGTGAAACAAGTTACTAAATGACATAATATGCTTACCTGTGTACATCTGCATGTCAGTCTGTTGTGTTAAGGCCAGAGACGACCAGCAGCATCTGATGGGCTTCAAAGGATGTCAGAGTTCTTTTTAACAGGGCAATGCCCAATGGTGGAATTTAGATCTTGGAGTTTCAAGTCCATAGAAATGGTAAAGTTTTCGATTAATTTCGATCATTTATCTGGCTTTAAACTATCGTAAAATAATGTCTTGTTTTCAACATTTTGATTACAGCAAAATCTTTTTATGAAGCATATTACTTACACAGCTGCTATTATAAAACAGTGAGAAAAGGCGTGGCAGACAATAGAAGACCGAATGAATGTGTAAATAGCCTTAAAATATAAGTTTAATAACCATAAATCTTGTCTATAAGGAGTTATTTGTCATCGCCACACATTATCAGTTATTCATACACTTTGCTGCAGAACAGTTTAATGCAATATTCAGCTTCCCAGGAAGTATCTGTAGGATTTTTTGTTCATACAGAACAAAAAGGACTGGACAACTGAGGACTGAGCGATGAAATAAAGTGAAGTATTTGGTGTGATGTAGGTTTCCTGCATCTTCTCCATTTCAGCATCAGTAAATCTGTGATTGACCCAAGTTATCTTTTGAAGAAAACTGTGAAAGTGCGTATTTCAGAATTACTTACCCGGCTTGACATAGTCAAACCTACCCCTCCTGGCCTGGCCCTCTAATGTAAAAAGCCAGGCTGAACTGACCAGACTGTCAAGCCTCAACTTTTCCATTATGCAGGATTCCTTAATTCTACTTTTGTGGAATAGAAAGTTGTTCTTCAACAATCCCCTTTACAATAGATTCCATTCAACTTGCTCATCTGAGTCTGTGTTCTGCTTCTGGGTCAGTTGAACAGTTGTTGACTTGTACACCAACAAATCCTCAGAGATACATTGGAATACTTTTTTGAATTAAAGCAATTAATATTTTAGACTACTCTTTAAACGCAAAGCAACAAGTGAAACAAGTTAGAGTAACTAATCACCAAGGTACTGGGAAGTGATATGATAACCAGATCAATAGTTTAAACATAACAAACAGTTTCATATGCCTCTAAACATTCCCTATACTACTGTCATTCAGGAATCACAAAAAAAGCAGCTTCATCATCAAACAATGCTTCTGGTGGCCGTCAAAGGAGAGAGAGGTTAATTAACATGTGAAAGCCTCACCCATTTGTTCCCAGAACAAGATTCCCCAATGTCCAACCTCTGGTCTCATACACCACCTGTCCATCTCTCATTGCCCCTGGTGAGACATCTCATTGGATTTCATCACTGCTCTTCCTGCGTCTGAAGGTAACACCACTGTCCTCACTTTGGTAGACAGATTCTCCAAGGTGCAATTTATTGGGGCCACAGTCAGTCATTTCTCTGGTTATCACCTTCAATCTGAGGAACAAAGAGTAAGGATGAATCAAGAACTGGAGACATGTCTTCATTGCCTTGTCTCCGAATACCCTTCCTCCTGAAGCAACTACATCATTTTGGCTGAGTATTTTTATAATAAATTACCTTGCACTGCTTCTGGTCTCAACCCATTTAACTGTGCTTAGGGTACCAGACCCCTCTGTTCCCTGAGCTGAAGACTAAAGTTTGAGTCCCTTCAGGAAAAAGCCCCATCCATCAGCACTGCCACATCTGGATCCAGACCAGGTGGCAGATCCTCGAGACAGCTGTACTCAATAGAAGGTTGGTGGATTGTTGGCAGGTTCTGGCCTCATCCTACCAGACTGGCAAATGCATCTGGCTGTCCTCCCAAGATCTTCCTCTGCCAGTTGAGTATGGTCTTAATTGAAATTATTGGCACCCCTTAATTTTAAGAACAGAATTTAGAGTATCTCCAGAAATAAATTCAAATTAACCAACTTTATATGATCAAAATCTATTAATAGATTGTAAAAGGTTACTGGACAAAAGATGATAAAAAACAAAACAAAACTTGCATAATAGTGAAATAATACAAACAAAAAATGTGCCCCAGAAACAAATATAGACACCCTTCACCTAACAAAAATTCTTGCACCTATTTACTGTTAGTTTCTCCCATTGCTATAAATTTTAAACCCTTTGAGGTTGCAGGAGTCCTTTTTGCCACGACAATGGCTCTCTCCAAAGCTTTTCAATAGGATCTAGGTCACGACTCAATGATGTTTAAAACAGTCCTTCTCTACCTTTTCAACCGTTCTGTTGTGTTACTGAATGTGTGTTTTGAGTTGTTGTCCTGCTTTGAGACCCAATACCCTCATCCAGAACCAATTTTTTGTCACTTGAGAACAAATTTCACTCTAAAAGGCATTGATAATCTTCTGATTTCATTATTCCTATGATACATTCTGTGCCCCCAGGGTCACAATAAGCCATTCTTATGCAGCAAAACCATCATTCAGGTCAATTAAGGTCTTATGAACATTGTGAACAGGAGACTTAATTGTTGTTCTTTTTTTGAAGGAACTAATTTAAAGTCATCAAAATTGGGTGCCAATAATTGTGTCCAATGTACATTTTATGCCTGTGTTTTTTATTTCAAAATATGATAAAAATTTTATTTTAAATGTTGTTTTCCAGTAGTTTGATCTTTTTATTAAATATTCTGATTGTAAATTGAGTAATTTGCAGAGATTTCTGATGGTATTCTAAACTTTATATCTAAAATTCAGGGGTGCCAATAATTTTAACCAGGGCTATAGATTGAATGATACTCAATCTGGATAAAGTGACATTAACATGTGTACCCAACACCCTGACAGAAGTTGTATTTTTTTCACTGATAAACAACTACTTTAAGCACAGACTTTATTTGTTTTTCTGTCAACATTTTTAGTCTCTGCCTTAAAAGAGGCTGAAGTTTATCTTACAGGCTTTGAAAACATCCACACACAAAAAAAAATGTTATTATCAACTGAAATATACTTAGTCAGGACCTTAGTCAACTCAAGTAAAAAGATTGTTTAAAAAGTAGAATAATGACAGAAGCACAAAAAAAACATTTTAATAAAAAGGGAAAAACTTCTGGTAAGTAGAAATGGTTTAGAGATTTGTACAGTGTATTTTGGTTCTTAAGGTGGTGCTAGTGAGATATTTACAGGTATATCTTGTTTATGGAAGAGTAAATCATGATACAATACTGTTGTCGTATGTTTAACATCAGAATATAAGGAATCAAGAGACAGTGTAAAGAAAACTAACTTCTGAAATTAAATTAATAAAATAAATTGTTATACAAGACATCATACAACATAGTAACAAACATGTACTATAGGCACATACCATGCAACTGTAAAAACAGCCATAAACTGTGAAAAGGCTTAACTGACCAACAGCAAAACAGTTTTCTATATGGACACCATATTTATTTGGGTCCGGGCTCCTTTTGCTGATGTGTTTTTCAAGACTGAGCACAAGGACCGATCATATGATTGTTTGTAAATGCCAGTATAGTTAAAAATGTTTTTGCAAACCAGATGTTACAGTAATCACGTCTGGATGACACAAAGGTATGAATTAGGATCATCTACCATGGACAGAAATTCTAGCTATGTTACATAGGTGAAAAAAGGCAGCCTTGATCACATATTCATTGAAAGTACTTTTCATATTAGCATCCCTGTCAGGCTGGGCCCATGACCAGCATCTTGTTTTTTTCTGATTTTAGGAGCAGGATATTTGTTTTTTGTGACATCCAGCTTTTTCATAACAGAGATAATTTGAGACTTCACAGGCACGTACTGCTGAGTCTTATCAACGAAGCAGTGGAAATTAATTCCATGACTGTGTATAATTTGGCCAAGAGGTGGAATATAAAGAGAGAAAAGCAAAAGGGCTAAGAACAAGGTCTAGGAGTATACAGTGATCTATCTTATCAAAATCTTCACAGAGATTGTATAAGATAAGCACAGAGGTTTAATCTGAATCCACAGTAAGCAGAGGATCACTCAACACATTAGAAGGTGCATTTTCAGTGGAGTGACAGGCCCTGAAAGCAGATTGAAAGGCTTCAAAAAGATTAGTTAGATCTGTAGGTTGAAAGCTGCTGTGACACATTTTTTTAGTGGTTTTAAAAAGAATATAGGGTTAGAGACTGTTGAATATATAATTATGAAGATACCCTGGATCAAGGGACCACTTCTAAAGTGAAGGCTACACACCAGCTTTAAAAAAAAAAATTTGACAGTGCAAGTTGTAATTGATAAATTAACAATATTCAGCAATTCCAGAGATCTTTAGAAAGCTTAACTGAGGGTTGAGGAAGCTGATAGTTTTTGACGCAAACACCAGTTTAGATAATGATTCCAGACATAGAGTCACAAATCTTAAAACACAGACTGTCTAGGATTTAAAATAATGCGTAACTGGTTTGCAGAAGAATTTTGAGATGAGCAATTATTTTTGTATCTAATGGTATCTATTTTACTAAAATTAAAAGTCTAAAAGTTATGAGTCAAGCAGCTGAGAGGACTGCTTTTAGACAAATTTCGCTACAGTATCAAGAAGAAATCTAGGACTGTACCCATTGTTACAGATTACATGAGAGAAATATGCTGTGCCACTTGAAGTGAAAGACTTCCAGTTAAATTTTCACCATTTGAGCTCTTATCTCCTGGATGCCTAATTAAGAGTGTGGGTCTCTTTTGTAAACTAGGGTGTAGACTTCTTTAGCTGTCTAGTTTTGGTAGTAAGAGGTGCAACTGAATCAAGGAGATTCGACAGTACTGTGTCTAGGTCACTGATATAATTTTTATTGGGGGATGGTCACTGAAGAGAAAGGAGCCAGGACCACTTTTAATGCTCAAAAGCAGTTAAAACTCAGTAGAGCAGTGCAGTGACTTGTAAATACGTTTGCAACAATGTTACAAGGACCCGCTAGTATCACTTCAAATTCCATTAAGAAAGTGATCTGACATAATGGATATAATGAGGGAGACTGTCAGATCTGAAATCACTTTCCCGCGGGACAAAATCAGGTCAAGGGTGTTAACACTGCAGTGAGAAGGTTCACACACAAACTGGTCGAAACCAAAAGGATCAGTAAGCGCCAGAAAGACTTTACCAACAGGCCTTATCCAGGTGAATATTAAAATCATCTTTAATTAGAAACTCACCAGAATTAACAAGGTCTGAGTTATATTCATCCAAAAATTGTGAATAAGTACCAGATGGTCTGTAGAGTCCACATGGTGGAGTGGTCAGAGTCTGTTGCCCCAGACAAAGCAATTCAAAGTTGATAGGAATGGGTTTATTACAAGAGACACATAAGAGTTAAATGAAGTTCGGAGGTTAAATGAAAAATAAACATGTTGATAATGCAATATTCCCCTCTTGATTTCTAGCCCAAGCATCATGCCATGTTTAAGCCATGTTTTACATACACCATTCATATGCAGATTATGCTGAATAATTAAATCATTTATCAGTAAGGCTTTAGTAGATAATGATCTGACATTTATGAAACCGAATTTTAAGGTTCTTGTTGAGGCTGGGGCTCTGAATATTAAGCCAATTTGAAGAGCAAATAATAGATGATGTGTTAAGTGGAATAAGACATCTTGTATTAGTAGAAAATGTATCTGGCTTTGCATGCCATAGTGAAGAGATATAATTTCTGATCAACTTAGGAATTTCTGTTTTGAGGGATGTTATTTTTGTTTTGGTAAACCTTGACACCACCAGTGGTGGGCATGATAATTATTTCCTTGTGATTCAAATATTTAGAGAACTTAAGAGAAATATGGCAGGGGAGGGAGAGTCCTAATGTCCTAATGACCAGGAATCAGTCTGATAGTCTGAACTCTGAGAAATTTCCCTGAGTGGACATACCAACGATGCTAGTGGGCATCGAAATCTCACTAACTATAATTGTAGCAGGCTCTTTAATCACCTGCGACCTGCTGAGCAGTAACTCCCTATTGTCATACAGGACCTAAGGGAAAAATACTTGATTGTGGAGAAAGACTGTTGAAATTTGAACTCAACAGCACAATAATTACAATCCTACCTTCTATGCTACTTCAAAAGTGTCAGCCCCATAAATTCAGAGACGAGCACTGCCAAGTTAACGACACAGCGGCAGAATCTGGACCATCTCCAAAACAAAACTAAGAGTGAAGGCCAGTTATCAAAAAAATAAAAAAAAATCCCTGCTCAATACAGTAATGAACTAACCAGTGGTGAAGTGAAGTAACCGTACTGTTCATCTCATTACCTCGCGGAGGTGAGAGGGCAAAGACAATCAATCGATGCAATCTCATCTGTCTGGCACATGGCCAAGCTAAGCTTTTTTCATGATCTAGACCATTTCATTGCAACAATATTGGTGCCAACATAGACTACAATGTTGCAGTATGATGTTGGATTACAGCAGCTGGCGATGCTTATCTAATATATGGGGTGACGGAGTCCCCTATCACTAGTATGTGATGTTTGAACCTGTTGGTGAAGACTGAGGAGACATGCAGGCCAACAGCACTACCAATTGGCCTTGCTATGGTCTTTTGGACATTTATTTTCATTTAGTACCAAATATAATCATATAATTTCAGATACCACTGATTGTGATTTATTATTATTATTATTATTATTATTATTATTATTATTATTATTATTATTATCTATGTTTAAATTTAATCAATATGATACCATTAAAAAATCAATCTGAGAATTTAGAATGATGATAGAGAAACTTATGAAGAATTTGTTTGCATCAGAACATAATGGTGTAATCAACTAAATGATGTTCAGAGATGGCAGCTGCTGAGGACCATTATTTTCCTGAAAGTTACTAATCTTACTGGTCAGAGCCAGAGAAGTTTAACAATGGTTTCTACAGTCAAGGTCAGGCGAAGGAGGTGTGATGATGGGAGCGTACCTATAATTAGGTCCACAGAAGGTGGAGAGTTAGGTAATATAAAAATAAATGTACAACTGAGATATTTCACTGTTGCTCCTGTCAGCAGCTTGGTTTATTGTATTCTGTATTAATGTATAATAAATGTACTTCACATTCAACTCTGAAGATTGCACAGTGTGGCTGAGAACTAGAGCCCATCTGGCCCTGGTGAAGGTTTTCTCTCCCAGGTCAAAAACTGGTTTGTAGTCAGAAGGGGTGACTGCAGACCAGACAACACAACTGGTTGCTTTTATTTGTGAACCTTTCAATGGTGGCGAACAGGGACAAACCATGCACCATCTGCTGATGAGGGTATTCAATTGCTAATGCTAACTGGATGACCATCAAGCTAATGATTGAATCTGTAGCTAATGCTATCTGGAGTGCCCATCACATCTCTTTTGCAGAGACAACTGTCTTCAAAAGTGGTACAGCTAACACAAACCATCATAACACTGTTAACAATGTAGTGGTAAATATGGCTACCTAGAGGCTAGGAAGCTAAGCTAACAAGGAGGCAACAGGCTACCTGCAAACACAAACACTGTTTTGCAATAGAAAGTGGAAAGTCTGAAATGATTTGAATTTTTAACATATTAAGTAGAGGTAGATAAGTAAAATTATTAGAGACTGAGAGGAAAGAAGAGTTTAAATAGATTTGAGTAGCAGGAGCAGACAGCAGTTGCTGATCTCACAGAAAATCACGACGTGCATCACAGAGAGTAGTGTCAGGGGAATCAATACATTAGCTTTCACGTCTGGTTTGTTTTTTTACCTAGAGTTTAAAAAAAAAAAAATTTTTAATCAGAGGTAAAAAGAAAAACCTCAGTGTAAAGCAAAAAGCTTAAACAAATCACTGGAGCTGGTTCACATCTCTTTTGATAATTGTGCCATATGGAAATTGCTGTGCTTGTTTCCATGTAACATGGCGTCCATAGCAGGACATCTGTTCTTAAAAAAAAAAAAAAACAAGATGCAGCACTTCATATGGCACAAAGTAGTATTATGATTTGGAGCTGCTTTGCTGCTTCTGGGTCTGGACAGCTCGCCATCATTTAGAAGAAAATGAATCACCAAGTTCATTAATGTATCTTACAGGATAGCACCAGGGTGGCTGTCTGCCAGCTCAAGCTCACTACAGCTGGGTGGTGCAGCAGGACAATGACACTTAACATCCAAGTAAATTTACTACAGACAAATAAAAGTAAACAAAGAAAATCCACCTTGTGGAGCGGCCCAGTCAGAGCCCACACCACACCTTAACCCCGTGATGCTATGGAGTGACCATGCACCATTTGTACCAGACTTCCTAAGAATATGGCTGGGCTGAAAAAGGTTTCTAAGGAAGAATGGTCCAAAATTCCCCTAAATGTTATGCAGGTCTAATACACAACACTTGTTTGAGGTACTTGCTGAAAAAAGAGGTCTGATGTTAAATCCAAGGTTTCAATTTTCATTTCCTGCAAGCACAAGGAGTGTTTGATGGGTGTTATTATTTCAAGCACATTGTCTTTGTCTATACCTTTGACTTGATAAAGATTAAAACCAGATCAGATTTAATGACCAATTATGAAGAAAACCTGGTAATTCCAAAGGTTTCATATACTTTTTTCTTGCCATTGTAGCTGTAAATATCTTCATATGAATGCATATAAAAGAGTTTCAGTGTTCCAGGGATACAAGGACCATATGATTGTTTCTTATACTGGTTCTACATATTTTTGTAAAAAAAAAAAAAAAACAAGATGCAGCACTTCATATGGCACAAAGTAGTATTATGATTTGGAGCTGCTTTGCTGCTTCTGGGTCTGGACAGCTCGCCATCATTTAGAAGAAAATGAATCACCAAGTTCATTAATGTATCTTACAGGATAGCACCAGGGTGGCTGTCTGCCAGCTCAAGCTCACTACAGCTGGGTGGTGCAGCAGGACAACGACACTTAACATCCAAGTAAATCTACTACAGACAAATAAAAGTAAACAAAGAAAATCCACCTTGTGGAGCGGCCCAGTCAGAGCCCACACCACACCTTAACCCAGTGATGCTATGGAGTGACCATGCACCATTTGTACCAGACTTCCTAAGAATATGGCTGGGCTGAAAAAGGTTTCTAAGGAAGAATGGTCCAAAATTCCCCTTAAATGTTATGCAGGTCTAATACACAATAACAAGAACACTTGTTTGAGGTACTTGCTGAAAAAAGAGGTCTGATGTTAAATCCAAGGTTTCAATTTTCATTTCCTGCAAGCACAAGGAGTGTTTGATGGGTGTTATTATTTCAAGCACATTGTCTTTGTCTATACCTTTGACTTGATAAAGATTAAAACCAGATCAGATTTAATGACCAATTATGAAGAAAACCTGGTAATTCCAAAGGTTTCATATACTTTTTTCTTGCCATTGTAGCTGTAAATATCTTCATATGAATGCATATAAAAGAGTTTCAGTGTTCCAGGGATACAAGGACCATATGATTGTTTCTTATACTGGTTCTACGTATTTTTGTAAAAAAAAAAATGTATTTGTATCGTGAATAATGACTGACTTTTGTTACTTGTCTTCCTTTTTTTTTTTTTTCCTCGTTTTTGCCACCAGAGTTCCGATTATACTTTAGGTGACATAAACAATAATTGTAATGTTGCTTTGCCCTATGCCCAAAATCACTCCCTTTTTAGTCAATCACTATTACCCATATAATAGATGCTCAGTACTTTACTCTGTAATGAGGGGTAAATTGAGTATACCTACTAATCATCACTTTGCATCATCATATGTGCAGAGTTGCACAACTGTATTTTCACATCTATAAAGTGTGACACATTAAATTTTGGCAGGATTCAGAAAGCCTCTCGAGCAACAAATACTGAAGGTCAGATGCAGTTTTCAACCATCGGGTGCTGGCATAGACTGTTGTAATCATTCATAACTTGCCACACTTCTTTGTGCTGTGCCAAAATTTTCATCATATTAATAAAGTACATTTCCTTACTCTGCTTTTTAATTTGTTTAGCTGACCAAATATTATGTTCAGTTCAAGATGTGATTTGAAATTTTGTATGCATTTATTACTGTACTGTTCACACAAACAGTGGAAGGAATGGGGGATCAAAAGCGACCCACAGCTCTTTTTGCCTCTGGCCCCCCTAGCGGATTATTCTGACCATGGTTAAACTTTTTCTTTCACATATAGAGCAGTGGATCATGGCTTTCAGTTTTTCTCTAATGGAAGCACAATAACAGGGCCTCTGTATATGGACGGCTCTCATTAAAGTAGATTTTCCCTCAGTTATGATCATTAATTTTTTATTGCCGATCATTAAATTGTTTTGCCATTCAAAGTAGTACACAGACTCTATTGATGTCCATTAACGTAAAGAGAAAGCAAATGGCAATTGTTACATCCTGACCTTTATCCGATTTATGGGCCAGTGTAGTCTATCAATATGACAAAGAGAACAGTGGGTTGTAATTATTGGCTTATCGGATGAAGTACACACAAGCCATTCAGGTCCTCTGTTTTGCTGCTCGCTCAACTAATGATTAAAGTCTTAAGGGGCATAAAACACGGGTACATCAACGTGATTGCTGTCTTAAACTTGTCGATTTAGGAACATTATTGAGTGGATTGCTATCTATGCAATCTATTCAGTAGTTTCATTAATATTCAGAGGGCCAATTAATGAGAATTGTTTGCGAGCCATTGATTGCTAACTGAAGAAAGCATAGTGTCACAATAATCACAAAGACGTCTCTGCTACATTTTAAGCCATTAGGTGGCCACATTCCCAGTAACACAGTGAGAACAGCTTCAAAACAACACAGATGTAGTGGTGTTTATATGCAGGTATAGGGTGTATATGTCACAGATGTATTTTATGATTTCAGGATCCCATGATCAGAGACCGCAAGCAGTCATAAGGTAAATAATTTGTTAATTTGTTGAACAATCTAAAATTCTTATTTATATACTGTAAATATTCTTAAAGCACTAAAAATAAAGATATTATAGCCAGTACGCTGGTGGTCAAAGCAGTTCCCTGTGAATCTCCATGCATGCTAGCATTTTTCGGCTTCAGGCAAGACAGGCGATTAAAAAAATAATAATAAATATACATACATATATGTGTTTAAGTGTTACAAAGCAAGGCTGCAGCCAGTCATGACACCATCTTTCATGTAATTTTTCATCCTTCCTGACTTCATTCTTTATGGCGGTGCTTTGTCCCATGCAGCACATGTACAGCAAAAAATTGCACCAAGCCCAGGGATGCAGCAGAACCATGGCTTTTGTCTTTTCTCTTCCATGCCTTCTCCTTCCTTGTCAAAAGTTGGTGCCAACATTACCCACAATACAACTTGACCACTGACTGTTCAGCTGTAGAATTATGTTATGCAAGTGGCACCTACCCACTGTCCTTAATCAGAGATCAGGGAATGGGCTACAGAGGTAAGCTCTTTTCTTTCTAGCTCCACACATTTAGATTTTTTTTCTACTTTTTTCCATTTTCAAACTAGTCTTTAGCACCAAATGATATTAACCCAGGCTTCATGGGAGGGTATGACATCAGTGAGAATAGTTAAAACACTGATGGCTACGTAATTGTTCAAATCCACACCAAAACACATTATCATCAACGTTGTCAAAGCTGTCAAATAATAGCAATCAGGCAATCAGCAAGGATCCTGAAATCTCTGTTTCAGTAGTTTGTAATGTTGGTAATGTTTTCACATTCATAAAATTGTTATGATGCTTTTAGGACTTGGTGTTAAGAAGTAGGAGCATTATAATTAAGGAATGATAGAATCAGGAGATTACCAAGGCATTTTAGAAAGAAATTTTTACTCAGAGTCAGAAAACTAGGTTTTAGGTGAAGGTCTCCTGTCTTTCAGCAGGACAACGACCCAAATCACACATCCAGCAACACAATAGAATAGGTGAAAAGGAAAAATGGACAGTTTTAAACTGGCCAACAATGAGTCCTGACTTAGATCTTTGGAGAGAGCTGTAATCTGCCATTACAAAAAGGCCCCTGCAAACTCAAAATAGCTTGAATGTATAGCAAAAGAAGAGCAGCAGAAGCTACCTCTAGAAGCTACAGTAAACATTTAGAGGTTGCCATTTTTGCTAAAGGTTCTGCAACCAAATATTATTGTGGGGTAAATTTTGTGATTGTATTATTGCACTGTTATTCAAGTTTTGTTTTTTATATTATTTTGTCCAGTAACCTTTGATATTTTATTAAAATATTTTGATTATACAAATTTGGTTAATTTTCTTTATTGCAGAAGATATTCTAAATACTTTAGTTGAGATTCAAGGGTGCCAATTATTTCTAACAGGACTGTAATGTCAAACTTATAGAATCTTTCAGCAATCTTTCTTCTGTATTTTATTTTTCTGGATGTTCCACAATATTTAGGACAAAGAGCCTTGACCCTGTAATATTTGTCACATGATTCCCAGTTACTGCAGGGTCACTGGGGCCATTTTGGTGTCTTTATCCAGACATTCATTCCTACCTGGAGCAGGATGAACCTGTAAGCATATTGACAAAGCAACTGTGTTTTTTTTAGTCCAAAGTATGTTAGGTGCATTCAAAAATGGGTTAATACAGTGCAAATGGGGCCTTCTGACAGTTACTAGATCTGAAACTAATATGCTACAAAAAAACTAAGGAACAGCAATGGATCCAGCTTCATAGATTACAAGAGAGGGGTTTGTATTGTTTTTAAATCCAGTCACACTGGCGAAAATTCAGACCATTACTGCTTTTCCCCACAAATGGGCTATCCCACTCCTGCCGTTTCCTCCTAAACTTCTGATCACTCCCGTGTGACCATTTTATTTTGACAAATTGGTCTAGCCTATCCAACAGATGGTGGGACAATGCTACTAATTATTACTAATACCATTACTTTATGCATGGACTGAAAATACACCCTAAATACATTTTTAGCTTTGAAGAAAATAAGCAGCTTCAATTTGAGGTAGTGTGAGGTAGAATTGGAACAAACTCAAATGATGTTGATGTTTTTTTTTGCTTTGACAGTTGTTATCAAATTAATGTTGTTCTTATGTATGTTATCTAATTTTAGCAAAAAACAAAACAAACACACATAGAAAAAAGAGAGAGAGAATTAATCCGTGACACGAACAGACAACCTTGACTGAAACTTGTCAGTAAATGTACTATCATATGGCCTTGGCTCTCTTGACTAAGTTCAGTAAGTTGGGTAGAGCAGCCAGCTATTCATCACCCAGACAGAAACATAAATGAAATTTGCTCCAAACAACCATCCCCACTGTTTGTGCAGGAAATTCTGTGCAAGGATTTTTTTTGTTCCAACGTCTGTACAACAGCCTTCATAAAATTTTTGTGAAATTAGAAGTATTTTTAGATGCAAATTCATAAGATGACAGCAGCTCAAAAAGAATACTGGGTACTCATAAAACGAGTGCAAAATATAAATTATTGCTAATTGACATGAAATTCATAATTAACAACACATCATCTTTGTGTTTATGTACATATTGTAAAATGAGTTATTCTTGTTCAAACATCATCACTTATCCTCAAAGTCTATGTGAGATGAGAAGCAATGCTGTTTGCTTCTATTAATATACACTGCCAGATAAATAAATGCAAGATGAACATAGCATGCTGGTTTCAGTAATTAAAACAACTGAATTAGTGCTACAAAGTGTGTGTTACTCTATTAATTATAAAAAGGCCTCAACTGTGCATTCATTATGCTGTACAAGGAAAAAAAGTGTGCAAAACAATGTCTAAAAAAATTCAAGTAGACATTTGAGGAAATTTGCAGCTTGAACAGGAAACTGCGGCATAAAATGGACATGAGGGACAAGGATGGAAAAAGTACTTGACAATTGTACATGAAACAGTCTTATGTTAAAGAGATTTTAAAATGCGATCACTTGACTATACTTTAATGATTACATATAAACAATTTCAAATTCTTTGAGTAAATATTACAGTGTTAAATTTACATACATAAAAGGTGGACGAGGGTGTGGGAGGGTGGATTTGATATTCTGATAATAATGTTTTATGATACAAGAATTAGATTTAAAAGACAACTTTAGGCTACAAATGTACAATAGTAAATATGCCGAATATACCGTACGTTGATATTTTAATCAATGTATATTCAGGCGGAACACTATTGCATCATTCCTGGGTAAGAACAGCACCAAACTCTTATGTCATAGCCAAAAATAAATTCCTTCGACACAGAAAGGCACTATGCAGCTTGTGGGTAAATCCTAAATATCCAACCCTGTCTCCTAGAAATTATGTTTATTTGCAACTAATTTAGAACATCAAAGGAACATAATTTCCCTCAAAATGTATTTGAAAAAGAAAAAGAAAAAACCTTTACAATAACTTAAGATACTACTTTTCCATTTATATTTAACCAAAACCATAATCTTTCCCTGATCTTAACCAAAGTGCATTTTTTTGCCAAACCTGTAGATGTGAACTCTGGTGTGGCAGTTGTGTGTTTTGTATGCCCCCCCCCCCACCCACCCACCACAATCACCCCTTTGCTACTGTGCTACCTTTAATAAATCAATCACCTCAGTCATTAATTCAACCATTCAAAAGAAAAAAAATGCCTTTGAACTTTATTCCAAACAGAGATTATGTTACCATCACAACATAAGTGGGAAAACAGGTGAGTAGGGTATGAATGCAGTTTCTAGGAGACAAGGTTGGATTATCAAGCGCTGTAGTGCACACGCAAAACACTACAATGTTAGACTAAGCAATAGTTGTTGACATTCTCAGGAAGTGAATTACAACAATCAATGAACATGTTGTATTCAGCTGTTTGAATCTCATTCTGTGACCCTTGTTCCTAATGGTGTCATAATCTCCCCTAGGTTAAGCTTCTTTACTCGTTCATTCATAATTCAAAATACAGTAAAACCAGTCCATTCGGCTTCTCACTGCACTCCTCCTCCAGAATTTTAAAACATTTTGGGGTGAAAAGCACTTTGCAGTCAGAACGATAATTATTACAAACTAAAATATGGTGGTGACCACACTGAAGGTAGATGTTCTAAGTAAATGTAGAAGTCACAGTTGGAGGGTCCACCATAGATTTTGGCATTTAGCCAAACCCAGCATGCACCTGGTTTTCATGCAGTGTTTGATTTGGGTCAGTTAGCATGTTTGCCAGGTGGCACACTAAATCAGTGGTTAATCATGGTAGAAGAAACCTTTTTTTTTTTTCTCTAATCACAACCATAGCCCCCATAGTGATGGCATCCTTAATTTTGTTTCATCTTTGAGCATTTTATGCACTGTTCACAAACTGCTAGCCCTAGCCCAGGTGCAACCATCTTCCTTGCACCTGCTGAAACTTGATCATTGAACGTACATCAATGATATACGCATTTAGAACATGTATCTTCTACAAAGTGTGAGCCAAATACACCCAAGAGTGGCACCTCTGGACATGGAGTGCTCCAGAGCTCTGTCTTTCAGCAGCAGCTGTAACTACATCTGCTTATTCTGTGCTGCAGCTGCTGATTTGGCACTTTTCTTTTGATCCATTCTGACATGGTTTATTGTGATTTTTTTCATGAAATTTTTATTCCTACTATATACTAATTTCAACTTGAAATGCAGCAAAGTACTCTGTTGAGACTAAAAATGCGTAGTAAAAGTAAAATATCAGTACAGTTTTGTTACCAAAACAGGGGTAACTGAATATATTACTCTGCACTCTGATGAGGGGTAATGCTAAAAATAATTTGTCCTATTAATAATCTCTTAACCCTAAAATTTAAAAATGTAATTCGGTGATTATCATGCTAACTACTTGATCTCATCCATATCTACAGTAAACCTAGTTCTAGATCTTGTTAGCTAGTGTACACTTAGAGAAACATATATGCTTTCAGAAAAAAATGATGGGGCAGTGAGTTAGTGATGGTCTGACCTTGCCCAAAGGAAGCCAGTAAAAGCCCATACCTTGTCAGTTGGAGAGATCCTCATCCAAAGAGACAAGGAGATGATTCAAACCCTCTGCTTCATTTAATGCAGAAATGACCACCGACACACTCCCTTAGTTTGACCCTCCACCCTCTGCCGCTCAACAGGAGCAGGTCACTGTCTCTAACATCCCCCATCTCCAGCAAATTAAATGAATCTGAGTTACTCCCACTGATTTACTGATTTTGGAGCTTTAATTAAAGTTCTTTTTCCTATTGACAGCAGTTGTTGTCATGCCAATAACCAGTTAACACAGGCAAATCTTAAAGGGCCTTTGCACATGAACAATACAGTGTTATTGACAGAATGAATGATGAAATTGACATTGACAGGAAAATTAGAAAATTAATGTTCTATCCAAGATTTTCAATCCAGGCTCTTCTAGAGCTATTAGTCAAAGGAGGTTTCCACTGACATGCAGATTGACGTCGACTAGAGGAAGTGTTCACTCAACAGTGACAGTAATAAATGTGAGCTCACCGAAGCACAATGTTATTCGGCTCCACTGCCTGGATGTTTTATAAAAGGCATCTGTTTTTATTTATGCTCAGACATTATAGAGATTTAAAATGAGATGAAGAGGGTGCTTAAAAATCTAAACCGTCATCTCCATAATCTCCAGCTCAGTAGGTTCCGCTGGAGTGAGAGAATGAAAATTACAGCCCTGTCAGGCATCAATGACATAGAGAAATGGGAAAATGGTGGACTTTTAACAGCCAGCCTTTCCTCTTACATACCCACAGAAAACATTCTTGCTGGTCCATTTAACACTGTGTCAGGCAAGGTCACTCCCCCTTAGTTAAGTCTGCTTGGAAATTGAACCTACATTTTCATAACTGAAGATGAAATAGCTAAATAATTCAGGTGAAAGCTTCATTGAGCTTAGCTTCCAAAATGTAAGCATAGTAAAAGCAGGTGTAAGTGCTCTACAGCTATATTACATATATAATATATAGAAAATAACAGCCTTTGTAATTAAGATTTTCAATCATAGCCCTTATAATTCAGGCAGCTTCTGAAATGAGAATATGATGCACTGTCTTAGTATGCAGATTCTACAAGTTTCAATAAAGAATGCAACATACAGGCACTACAGAAGCAAAGAGCCACTGTAGTTTTTTTTTTTTTTAAACAATTGGTACAATGCATCTTTTCAAGATATCAGACTTGTTCTGATTTATTTACTTCATCAACCAATAAAAATTTCATGTTACTTAACACTTTCCCTGAGTCATATTATGCGGATTCTACAGATCCCTTGGACATGTACAAGGGCTTAGCACCAGAATCATACCAGCCGGAAAAAAAAAAAAAAAAAACAAAAGTCTGAGCAACATACAGAATCATGGCTTAAAGCACTGACAGCACCATGTTAGTAAAACAAAATGACGTTGTTAGGAAATATACACAATATGATAATAAGTAGTCATTTCTTTAATACCTGGACATTACTGAACTGACACCTAAACCCAGATCATATGGGGCTGAAAAAGGATGTTTGCAGTTAGCTAACACTTGATAATTGATTAACTATCAGACTCAATATTTTGTTAAAACAGCTAATAATGTGGGGGAATTTCCTCCCTAACCATCCATCATTCAACAAACTTGCAGTTTGCTGGAAGGCCAAAAAATGTCATATTTTACCCAACAAAATGCAGTATTGAGCTGTCCTTGGTTTTAGATATGTAAATGTGGACTGAAGCGAATTTTCATTCACTTGAATGAGTAGTGTCAAAAGCTTTAGGCAATATTGTGTAAAGCACCTTTTCCTAATGACTTTGTCCATTACCTGATGATTTCAAGCTCCACTAATGCCCAAGTTACAGATATGACTCACAAATATGTCTTTAAATTGTAATGGAAAAGGCACATTGTGAGCATGTCTCCTCATTCCCCAACTCACTTAAACTGTCAAAGCATTAAATTGAAAGTCAGGATGTCAAAATGCTCATAAAAAATAACCACTTAGTCTCACCCAATGTGGGGAAATTAATGCATGGTTACAAGCTATTTTTGAGCAATTTCTTTTTTTCAGTCCCTGCGACTAAGACGTCAGTAAGCTCCTCTTGTAGTCACCTCATCCACCAGGATTATTTGTAAAGATTTCCTATGGGTATTTATATAGACTAGATGTAATTTCAGTGGTGGATAACATGTAACCCCTGGAATTGGAATATTCTGTTGGAAGAGAATGATGGAGGGAAATTTTGATAATGAGCAACAATGTCTGGGCTGAAAAAAATGTTCCACCCTGTCCTCTGAAAGCTGTCACAGGGGTGTAATGTGCATTTTACATTCACAAACCAATAAAATATCCGGGGCAATTTGGGGTTCAGTATCTTTCCCAGGGACATTTCAGCATACAGACTGGAGGAGCCAGGGATTGCCACCCAAGCCCTCTTGTTGGTGGCCAATCTGCTCTACCTCCTGAGCCACAGCCACCCTTAGAATCCCTAAATGCTTTTTTGGGTTTCTGTTAGGCAGAGCTGTGAGTTGTCCCTCACAAAGAAACGTCAATCAATACACAACCAGAAAGTGAAAAAATCTTTTTCTTTGTATAAAATAAGTTATTACAAACGTGTCAGCATACAGTACATCCAACACGTTCAGAGCATTAGTGCAACATTCACTCCTTTTAGCTCTTCGTCTTTCCACTGACTTCTGAAGAAAACATTGCTCTTTAGCTTGCTAGATTCGATATTGTATACACTAGCTTGTTGCTAATTTGTCTGTCTGTGGGTTGGTTCTTGGCAGGTAGTGTACACGTGATTCATCAAACATTTCTTATATGCTGAAAATAACTGCAGCCAGAAACATGATGATAAAAATGGGGAAAGTGAAATGACTAGAGTACAATTAAACTAGATTAAGCTGAAAGATACTAACAGGCTCTGTAGAGCTGAGGGGAACTGTAAAATAGTGTCATAATTCTCTGTGGGTTTATCAGTATGAGCAAGTCCTTTCATATTACACATAGTCTTTTGAACCGCAGTTAATATAAAAATATTGATTAAAGGCTTTGAGATTTCTGTCCTAGTTGACTTAGCAGAAACTATGGTTACTGGCAGCAATAGCAAGTGTGTTTTTAATAATAAAGTTCCCTCAAGTATTTTCAATATTCACGTGTCAGCTGCAGTAGGCTGGCACTACTCTGTCAGAAATGCAGCATAAGAAGAACAATTTGTTCATGTCTTTAATGCCAGTCAAACAACCTGTGGGCTTTTTTGGACGCTTTTCTTTGGTCATTGCCAATAATAACCTAATAAATTTGATAAGGAAAACATATTAGAAAACAATTATACAATACAATTTCATAAATTCACCCCCAAAGTAAACATCTATTTATAGTTGATAAGTACCACACTATTTTCAATAGCTAGTCACTAACACTTTGACTGCAATTGGGTATTATTCTGGAAAGGTACAGTGTGATACCGAGTAGAGCAATTAGACTAAAATAGTAAAGTTGCAGGCTGTGAAACTAAAATAATGCTTGAATGCTAGAGCCTTAGGACTGAGGGGAACTGCAGAGTCTGATGATAATTCTCTTTAGGTTTATCACATCAAGAAACACCTCTCATATTACACATTGTCATGTGTAACCCCTAACAGGGGTTAGTGCAACTTTAAGAACTCATTGTACAGCCATGATCTACTAAAACTTCCAGACTGCATTCTATTTCTTAAATGAAATATTACCTATGCACAATTGTATTGAATTCAAAGTAGAATTCATGTTAAGAGGACATTATTTCAATCTGCTGGGGCACTATAGCAGCTGCACTCAAAGTATCTTTAGAGAATTAAATAAATTATGTTAGATGACTTTTACAGTTCATTGACGGCCTAATATAATTTAAACACAGCATCCTCTGGTATGGATAATCCTGCTGAGAAATGGAATCCTGCTGATGATGAACCTAATTACAGACATAGAATTACGGAGGAAAAAGTTGAATAAGTGGGAATGATGAACAATTTGCCACAGGAAACCTAAAGATTTAATCCACAGCACTACTTCGAATAGGCCAGAATATTTCCCTCCGTTTTAGTGACACCTTGTACACCTCTGCCTCATCCAGACACCTTTACCTAGATTGTTATGATGAGCAGTGGCATTGTGCTCTGGAGAGCTAAATTTAGCTGATGGCTGCTAGGATGGATTACTGAGGGGCTTGAAGGCGATGTGATATCTGTGAGGGAAATTATTTGAACTTAATGAAGTACATAACTCATTGCTCACATGCTGCCCACTATATAGCACACTCTCAATCTGTGGGGACAGTTTAGAGGGCACTACACACACTTGAAGAGGGTAATAGTTCATTTCCTTGCAAGCTCCTCTGCAGAGACCTCTTTCCAGCTTGACCCAGTTTGTGGGGGGAAATTATGACTCAGTCATTACTTTTAATGGTTTTTCAGTCATTCTAACTTAGAATATTTTTTTGGATTTCCAGTGTCAAATGTCAAGGATTTCTTGATATGGGTAAAGTAACTTTGTGTATTCAAACTTCTACCTTTAATTGATAGTTATGTAATCTAATTTCAAGTATCAAAAGTAAAAGTAAAATCAGCATCCATGACCCATGTCATATTGTCATATTATGCTTTACATTGTTAGATTGTTCATACTGATGCATCATTATGTATTTAGTCCTATAAGTGAAGGTGGAGCCAGTTTTAACTACTTTACATACAGTTAGGTTTATTCTAGTGTTTCCAAACCTGGGGCTAAAGCCCCTTCCAAAAATTCACATTATAAATCTGAGAGGTTGTTGGTAGGAAAGAGGAGAGACACTAACATTTCCTACACAAAAGCACTGAGAATTTGGACAATTCTGTAAGTTTTGAGTTTTGATTCACTGGACCTCAAACAGGTACTCCAAAATACCATATGACAGGAAGGGGAATCACTCTTTGGTGGAACTTCTAAAAACTCAGACTTTTGAAACATGGAAATATGGTAGACAGTACTCTTTAGCCAACAACTTTAAAACATTTTTTACTTGTCCCTTTTTTTTTTTTTTACCTTTGCAAAGTGGGCACTACTAAATGTAATGGAAACGTTTCTTTGATTTATACTTAATGAGATCTCTTAAAACAATTCAGGATGCCGAGACATTGAAAGTCAGATTAAAAATAAGAATACTTCAAATAAGGTTAGTGCTATTATTGTTTCAACAAAACACGACCATGCCAAAAGATTACTGGGGCTGTGTTTTTTGCCATGATAATGTTAATCAGTGAGTCCATCACTTCGGTCAAAACAGGAATATTCCATTAGCTTTGCCAGGAAATTTTGTACAACTAGTCATAATCCATAGGCAATGAATCTCCATGATTTTGAGGATTCTCTCTCTTTAATCTACCATCACCAAGCCAGTTATGTTTTTTTTTAATTTATCAAATACCTCCCATCAGCATTAGTAGTACTAACGTTCAAATGCTTTACAATACTAATTTAGCCCAAAGCGTGGCTTAACCTACAGCCTTGCAGGTGAAAATATCACCTCATATAACACTTTTTACCAATAATGATACAGTTACCTCAAAGTTGGTCCTCTTTCATGAAGTGTATGTCTACATCATTTGTGCCTGGCAACTTGTAATCAGTGTTGCAGATGTGCAATCTATGCTATTTCAATTGATATTATTTTAAGTGTCAGAGAATGGTGTTAGGTCCTGCAATGATTCTGAGACTATTGGTGTTATATTGAATGGGACATAAAACATCTGAACTGCTAGTGTTATGAATGGAGTGTGACAGATTGAAAAAAAATACTCATGGGATAAAATCCTAGAACTTAAAAGTAGATACTTTGTCCCCAAATACATTTGGGTATATATATATATATATATATATATATATATATATATATATATATATATATATATATAAATATATATATATATATATATATATGTAGATAACTTGGAAAAAAAATGAAATATTAGTAATAGTACTGGTGCTAAAATTTGTCATTAACTACACTACTTGGGTAAACATTACTTTACCATCACAATTCAGTGCATACGATAATCCAATTCTTATTTTTTGGGTAGGTAATGCATATTGAGAATCATCTCCCCAATGCTTTCGATGTCCGAAATCGTTCTGACTGATGTATTTGTAGCATCAAAGGCATCTCTCGCAAAATAAACCCACAAATAAGGCTTTATCAGAGCAGCAAAGAGGGTTAGTGTAGTTTTTCATAGGGTTAACCGTTTCCAAATGGTCGTGGTAGCAGATTGGAAGTGAAGGGCGTGCTCCTGGGCGAGAGAGGGGAGAGTGGATGAGAGAGCGGCCCTAATGCGGCATCTCATTACAACCTCTGTCAGGATCCCTCTATTCTACCATCAGCTCCCTTTAACTTGGTAAGAGCCCAACTGTCTTTTCGAGTGAGTGTGCCGCCAAGGAGGCATTTACAAATAGATGAAAAATGTCACATTTGATTTCACTCCTCTCGGACTGCGGCGCCTCAGCTTTGTCACAAACTGTCTTTGTTGTTCTGGTCTCTCGCAGGTCCCGCTCTCGGTTGCTGTGGATAGGTTCTGGCAGGTTCAGGCCCTCTGCATCTCTCCCAGGGTAAGCCCGCAGACAATAACCTACCCTTAATGTTGTTAAAACACTGATTCCTTTTTTTTCCCTGTTCTGCTTCTCTCATCCTTGTCCATGAATGGCATGCAAACGAGCAGGAAGTTGGAGCTGGTTTGCTATGACGGGGAAATAAAGAGCTGGTAAAATGGCGTGGTATGTCATTTAGGGAGAGTCAGCATGGTATCGTCTTTAACCCTTGGCTTTGTGGTTCGACTGGGATGCCCTCGCTATTGGTGCTGTCGCAACAAAGGCAGGGAATTAAAGATACATTGCACCTATTTGATCCCGTGTGTTCGCTGAATTTGTTTTATTCCGTGATTTTTCAGGAGAAATTTCGCTTTGCTTTTAATGTTTAAGGATTCTAAGCTTTGGATATTTCTTCACTTTCTTTGTGATGCTGTATAATGGCTTTTTTTCACTACTGTGAGATTTAAATCATACGCTGGATGATTTCTATCATTATATATCTGCACTGGCAATAATATGGTTTACAAGCATTATCACTTCGAAAGTACCAATGAAATTAAAGCTTTTACAATAAATTTCGATACACGAAATGCAGCAACGTTTTGCTAAATATTCCGAAAAAGGCAGGATATTCTGTAAAAATAAAGCGACTAGCCTTTTTTGGAACAAGATATTTATCTGACAAATTCAAATTTTTACACGATACACAATGTTTACATTCTGTAGGTCTTTCAAATGACAGACAGTATCACAGCTATTCATTTTACAGTGCAATCCATTGCTGTCGATTGTGAGGCCATTTTAGATTTTGGCTCACAGTATTTGCTTTTTTTTATCGGTTTATACCTACCAAACTCTTTAACCACTTTAAGGTATGTTTAGACTGGAATTTTCATGCAGTTATGAGGATTTCACTATAGTTCCATTTCATTAAAAATATCATTTTAAAAACATGCAGGTTAGTTACAATTGTGTGTGCTTCACTATATATACAAACCTATAGGTATCCCATAACACCTTCTACAGTCTTCTGTTTCAACCGTAACAACACATCCTCAGCATGTTGTTGCAAAATGTAACCACACCATACCGACATCAAATGTTGGAGCGTCTTTAAAGTGGTAGTCACTATTTTATTGCATAAAATTTTAATGACATGTTACTAGTATTCTACAGCTCACAGGGCATCAACCCTGCTAAACCAGCCAAATGCTTGTTTTGATGTTTGATGAGCATCAGAAACATCTTTGTTTTCATTAAGGATTACCTTCCAACAGCCTACTAACGCCATTGCTTCAAAGAAAAAACCTGCATGCTACTATTGCTTCAGATTTGACATCATAACTTGACATATTCATATCCTGAACACATATCTAAACACATGAAAGTATGTATATACTGTACATATGCTTTCCTAAGATTTTACAAGGCTCTGTTTTTTGCGTGCTTCTAAAAATTTACACACCTTTTTGAATAATCATTATAAAACAAGTGTGCTGTAGAGAAAATGCTTTTACTCACCTGATGCTGCCTTTAACCATCTCAGTACAGCAACTGGTGGTGGCTCCATAAGGGTACTCACCGAAGTACCATTTGTGACTGGTAGCATTTTGTATTGAGTACAAATGCCCCATGCAGCCTCTTTGGAATGGGCCGTTGGGCCTCTTTAGTAACACTTAAAGAGTATGTGTGTGTAGTGGGTGGGATCTTGTAAGGAGGGGGAGACAGACGGCCTGTTCGGAGATCCTGAAGGCAGGACGCCTCTGCAGTTTAAAAGCTGTTAATGATGCATGTCGCTCACCGAGAAATCAGTGGACCGAAGCCAGCAGATTTCTTTGACTAAGCGTTTGTGTGTCTGCGTGGGACACCTGTTGTGCTCTCTGTAGCCACCCTTCCATTAGACAATGACAATGAATAACAAGAAGTAAATCCTTGTGTTATTAGAAGTGGCATCGTGGTCTCTCGCTGCTGCATGTTTGAACGAGCAAAGCTGAGGAGCTGTTAATGGGGACAGTTTATGGCTTCTAAGTGAGCTTATGGAAGTTATTAATCAATCTGAATCAAACAAGGTGGATGTTTTTAGTTTGATGTGAATTTCTGTTGTCTCAAAGGCAGCGACAAATGCACATGTACAGCCTTTATGCTTCTAACCAAAGAGACAAATACACTAGGAACATTACCGCAACAGCATGTGTGAGGAGTTCAAGGGGGGCAGACTCATTCATTTATAAACTTGGGAACTGCCCACACAAACCCAGTCTTTTACTGGAGCCTGTTGTATAGCTCTGTCAGAGGGATTAACTCCCAGCCTTCAGGCCACCTCTTCAGTTGGTCTTGAGGCTGGATTATTGGTTCAAAGGTGAGGCGTGTGAACATGTAGGGACAATACACGGCGGTCTCATTGTAATCACATTTATTCAGAACTTCAATATTATTGTTATTGTGGAATTAGAAAAACATGGGAAAGCATGACCCTGTAATGTTCAGTGGGAATGTGGTTAGAGCCAGTGCCTCTAGCAGTACAGGCATTTCTGTTATTTGAGCTCAAATCATGAAAACATGGTAGGTTAAAGGTTAGAGGGGGGTAGAGTAGATATACATATACTTGTGAGCATAACATGAGGTCTCAGAGTCCTGTCACCTGGTTCCACATTACTGGTACAATCAACAGTATGTAACTTTTTCGAGGTGTAATCCTTTTGGCGGGACATTTTCTTTCAGTGCCCACCCAGTAGCACATTTCAGTAGAGTTAAGATGACTTCAAAGACTGCTACAAAAAGGAAGAGATATTAAAGGGGGCAAGTGATACAAAAATTGAATAAAATCTAAAATGTATCTTCATGAGGTGTATGAGAAAGAATGTGAATACCAAAATGTCAGGGGTGGTCAGAATGACTATTTAAGAGAAAAGTAGTTTCACTTAAAACTGTTCACAGTGAGGTTTTTGGATTATTGGGAGTATATTTTGTATGTAAGAGACTTTAAGTAATACATCTTTTTAAGATACATGATTAGGGAAAATATAAATTTAAACAATTTTAGTATAAGGCTGCAATATAACAAAATAGGGTCTGAAAACTTTTGTATGCACTGCATATATATATATATATATAAACATGCGTGAAGAAAGATAGGAAGAAAGGAAATTGATAGTGCTTACAAAATGTTCAATTTTATTGATCAATTAAATATATACAAAGTGCATTAAACATAAAAAAAAACAAATCAAATCAGTAATTGGTGTGATGACCCTTTGCCTTTAGAGCAAAGCCAGTTCTCCTCAGTACAACTACTTACAGTTTTCAAGGTACTTGGCAGGTAGGTTGTTCTCAACACCTTGAGAATGTGGATTTAGGCTGTCTCAGTGTCTTCTGTCTCTTTTAATTCCAAACTGATTTCACAACAATGAGAAAAAGGCTCTGTGGGGGGCAGGCTATCAAATGCAGCATCTCTTGTCTTTCTTGTCAATTAAGATAGGTTTATATGACTCTGATGTCTCTTTGGAGTGGTTGTCATGCTGCAGAATGCAATTTGGACCAGTCCTCTCTGATGATAGATAAGAATCTAAACCTCTTAAGTTTCCAAAACCTTTACTGCCTTAGATAAGAGGTCACACCTTTTTCACCACCAATTCAAATAGAATTGCCTGAAAATGTGAGGATCATGTACAAAACAAATTAAATATGAAACGGAAACTGCAGCAGAAACAAGTGGTACAGTTAGAGCCACACAGAAGTTCACTGTCAGCATTGTGAGCACTATCATTTTTAGGGATGATGT
This sequence comes from Istiophorus platypterus, assembly GCA_016859345.1. NCBI lineage: Eukaryota > Metazoa > Chordata > Actinopteri > Istiophoriformes > Istiophoridae > Istiophorus > Istiophorus platypterus. Next base: position 2,960,003 of record CM029123.1, read on the forward strand.
GGGCAAATTTGGTAGTAGACAGGGTGGATGAATATCACCAAGTACAGTTAACATGTAATGTGTCCATAATGTTGAAAGAGACCTTGATCAGGTATGGAGAGGCTGCAAATCTGTGTGTGTGTGTGTGTGTGTGTGTGTATGTGTGTCTGTGTTTGTGTATGTATGTGTGAATAGTGTGTGCATGTGTGAGAATGGGGGGGCATATGAGTGAAAAACTCTATTCAAGGTGACTTTTGTTGAGTCATCTATTACTCCAGTCATTGTCTCCCATTATTTGCTCCAGTGCACCAGTTAGGCTACACCCACAAGCATTCGTGGCCTGTTATCTGACTTTAAGGTATGCTTCAGCCTATGTTGTGGACAGAATATGAGGTTAGATTTATTTTCTTATTTCTATTTTTCAAGATTATCAAATATAAGCCTAAAAAAGTTTTTAATTTTTCAATTTGTTTCATATTGTTTCTGTTTAAAAAATATAATCTGTCCACCAATCAATAATCTGTTACATAGAAAACAGAAGCAACAGTTAAATTTTATGAATATTAGATGGTTCTTATATTGACTGAGAAACATCAGTCAACTCACTGACGCTAGTCACTAAACGTTCGTTAACCATAAATTTCCATTTATATTCAGCATCTGGATTGATCTAATTAAGTGCTACATAGTCTTGTAAGTCTGCTCCCAGAGTTCATGTTATGATTAACTCGACCTTACACCCTGCTCCACTTTAGCTTCCTAACACTACAACTGTCAGCCTTAATTGCTATTGTGCTTCAAAGATGTTCACTGTGCATACAAAAAAATATTCTTTGTCAGGTTGATGGTGGCCTGTGTTGAATGGTAAATTATATAAAGTAAATACTTTTAATCTGATATATGCAGGGACACCAGCTTGTTTTGTAGTTTGCATTACTTAACCTGCAACCAAAGCTGATGCAAAAACAATGCTGGAATCAATACCATGGCTTTACATGATCTGCAAAGCAATATGTTTTTATTCACACCTGCACAGTGATAACACAACATGGGTCAAGAAGTTGATTCACAGTGTCTTGAAAGAAAAAGGGTTAAGAATGGTGGCAACAAAGGGGCTGAGTGGATGGTTAGAATAATTTAGAAGTGTTTAGGAGTGACAGTCAGAACATGTGGTGGTTCAACAGATTGTTAGGTGAGCCTAATAACTAGTTGGGTAGGTTTAGTGGCAGCATCTAACTGCAATTAAGGACACTGCTTGGTAACTTAATGACTAGGATTTCAAATGTTGGAGCACCTTCTCAGATAAATGAGGGGTTGCATAAGTAAAGTATAATAAGAGGCTGGTTTAATTGAAGTAATAGAATGATGAGGGTTAGGGGAGGAAAAATGGATCTGGTAAAAGAGATCAGTGGGCCAGCAGATAATTAGGCAAACCAGCTGATTAGTAGGTTCACAGCAACTAGTCTTTAGATGGAGCCCCCCTCTGATAAATAACATTATGCATAACTTATGCAAGGTCCTGACTGGGATGAGATGAGTTGAAGGGATGTTGGGCCGGCTCCAGGCTGTCTCCTAGAAATTATGCTCATATACTTTTTCCACAAATAATTTTGACTTATGAAACCATTTGGAGACAACTGTTGCTTTATGGCATTGTCATACTGGAAGGAGCCATTAGAAGTTAAACTGTGTCCATAAAGGGACACACATGATCAGCAACATTACTCAGCCAGGTTGAGCCCTTGCCTACTGCAGCCTAAGATTTGTGTTCCTGGCCAATAGGAGTGGAACCCGATGTGGTCTTTTGCCATTGATATGTCAGTGTTTGACATGGTGTGCATTCTAAAGCTTTTCTGCTCACCACAGTTGTAAAGAGTGGTTATCTAAGTTACTGTGGCTTTTCTGTCAGCTATTCTCCTCTAATGTTTCACATCAACAAGGTATTTCCATCTGCAGAATTGCTGCTCACTTGTTCTTTTTGTTTTGTTTTGTTTTTCACACCATTCTGAGTAAATTCTAGAGACTGTTGTGTGTGAAAATCTCAGCGGATCAGCAATTTTCAGAAATAAACAAGCCTGTCTGGCATCAACAATCATGCCACGTTCAAGGTCACTGAGATTTCCCCTATTCTGATCATTAATGTGAACATAAACTGAAGCTCCTAACTTTTTCTGCATTTAATCTGCTGCTACATGATTGACTTATTAGATAATTGCATGAATAATTAGGTATGCAGGTGTTCCTAATAATGTGCCAAGTGAATGTATAGCTTTTGGCATCCTGTTGAATCATTCTGAAGAGCAGTTGATATGGAATGAGTATTACTAACACATTCATACATGTATTATTGTTAATGGTGTTATCCCAGAACACGTCTTCTGTTTTTAAATATTATTATCATTGAACTTTATTTTATATTTATTTAAAAATGAAATAATAATGATCTCTATTCATAGAACACTGATTATGTCCATGTTGTCCAAGTTTTTCACTCAAGGCAACATCTTAAAAAAAGAAGATCAGAAAAATAATTTCCATAGACACTAATAAGCAAGAGAATATGAATGAGGAAAAAATAATAAATCAATCAGTAAAAATCATATAAAATCAGGAAAAGCTCTCCAATAAAAGAAGTATGTTTTATGAAGAGGTTTACTAATTCTGTCTGACCTGTTGTCCTCAGACAGCTTGTTCCACAGCTTTCGGGCTCTGACTGCGAGCGCTCTCTGACCTCAAATTTTCAGCCACACCTCTCCCTGAGGATTTCAGGTCTTTGCTTGAGCTAAGCTGCAGAAAATTTTGTGATATGCAGCTTTTTATATCACATAGGCAGTCGTGTTGACCTCAGCATTCCCGGATCATAGGCTCTAACGGGCAGATACATCTGTATGTCATGGGCACAAGGAGTGACAGGAAACACCATGTCTAAGGATATTTCATTCCTGGGGAGGCATGTACCAAGAAATTGGTCCTAAAACAACCCCCTTGGGGTCACCATACTTAACAGGAAAAAAAAAAATGACATACATTTTTTAATGTTCATATAGAACGTCCCTTTAATCAGTGATGAAGAGAGCCATTTTAAAGCTTTACCAGATATTTCTACCAAATACCTCAGCCTGTCTAACAGAATGCAGTGATGGACTGTGTCAAATTCAGTGCTCAGGTTCAGGAGAAGAAGAGCACGTCCTGTTAATGGCAGCCATTAGAATATCATTAGATATCCTGAGAAGGGTGGTCTTAGCGCTATGAGGCTTTTGAAAGCTGGACTGAAATTTTCAAGAGATGTTATTTATTTCGGCTGTTAATACAAGTTTTGGATAGATTTTTTTTTGTTTGTTTCCAAAGTTTGCAGATTGGTCTTTATTTTTGAGGGAGGAAAGGAATTAGCCCATGGCTTATTTATTTATTTTTTTTAATACTATTCTTAAATGCACAAAAAAGGAAATGTGAGAGAGCTGATTTAAAGTGTTCTGTGGTGAGGGATAGACATAAGAGTATCTGACATTTGGGGTAACAGAAGCTCTGAAGGACTTTATCAATGAAGTGAGATAAAAAACTTTTCACAATCAGCATCCCTTAAAATTGAGGCACGAGGAGGGGTGAGCATTACCAGCTGATCAACAGTATAAAACAAAAGTCTGGGGATATGCTGATAGGCATTAGAGTTAGAGTTAGCTCAGATAAGTATTGTGCCCTTGCATTCTTTACAGTATTATTTTAGTGTATCTCTGCTTTCCTACATTCTTACAGATAAAAGTACTATGATTTATCCAAGGCTGCTTTCTTTGTGCAGGGTTCTATCTGACTTTAAGATGAGCAATATTATTCAATATGAATGCACAGACATCAGTCAATTTGCTGGTCTGATAGTATTCAGACAGGAGTCAGCTATGATATGATAAGGTCAAAGTTATGTATTGGTCCACCAAAGCACTATTAAAGGTTAAAAGATGTAGTGATGTTTACAAATTCAATTCAATTCAGCTTTATTAATAGTGCCATTTCATAACAGATGTTATCTCAGGGCGTTTTTCATATAAAGCAGGTCTAGACCAGACTCTTTATAGTTATTATTTACAGAGACCCAACATTTCCCCCATGAGCAGCACTTGGCAACAACAGCAAAGAAAAACTTCCTTTTCACAGGTAGAAACAGTGAACAGATCCTGGCTCATGGTGGGGGGGGGGGTCTGCCTCAACTGGCTGGATTGAGAGTGAGAAAGAGAAGGAGAGAGTGAGAGACAAGAGGGCGGGGCTAATTCAGCTACATTTGAGGAGTCATCAACATGGATATAAAAATTAGTAAATTCAAGTGGAACCATAGGAGAAGCAGGGGTTTATATGGGCATGAATGAGATGTAAACAGTTAATCACATGGAGACAGCACCACATGATGCATATCAGCAGTTAGGATCCAAGCACCTGATTTGGTTCGGCAGTGTCCCAGTTTAAAAAAAGAAAACTGATTCCAGAATGGGTTAAAATTGTCAACAAAACCCACATTATGTGCACTTTAAGAGGACTGCAGCCACATATAAGGACTAAAGAGCAATACTACAGCCTACTGTGGGAATGGGATCTGAGATAGAAGCAAATTTTGCTTTAGGAAATTAATAAGATGGTTGAAATCAGATTTGGTCAGCTTGGTCTGTTGAAGAACTGTGGCAATGGCAGTAAACTGCAGTTTCTTTTTAGAATGTCAGATGCCTTGGCACTTGTGAAACAGTGTGTGACTGCATTAAAGAAAAGATTCCTAGTTAGGGAATCACAGAAACTATGTACTGAGAGAAAGAAAGGTGGCTGAGGGGGTATAGACTTGGCCCAATCACAACAAAGCAGACTGCGTTCAGCATCCACCATCTGTACTGCAATCACCAATAACGGATGATTGGTCCTATCCAGGGATTGCTGCAGCAAGGGGGAGGCATCATTCTTAGCAGAGGGGTTCCCTGCTCTCTCCAGATGACTAACATCTCCAAAACTTCTCCTGAAAGGGGCCTCCTTCAGAAATCTGCAGCGAGTGGAGGAGGAGTTCATGACCACTGGAAGGGCTTGTTTGCTCCATTTTCCTGTGCAAATTTTATCAACAACATCCGCAAGTGGTAAAGGAGAGACAGTAGTATCAGAGGATGATTCAGCCAGGTCCTGTAAAAGAAGGTGCACAGTGGCATCTACCTCCACATATTCCCTGCAACCAGAATAGTTTTGAGCAGGGGTTGGTCTATTTAGTTGTGGTGGTAATAACTGGAGCTTGAGCACCATGTTCCGCACTGGCTGTGTGCGAGGCCATTGCTGGCAGTAAACGGGAGCAGTGTGATTGAGCCACTGGCATAGCAAGGGATGCATGCATATAGGAGATATGCTTCAAATGGGCTAAGGCTACTGACACATAGCTATCGACCAACTTTTCCTTTTCCTATATTTCAGTCTCCAGCCAGTGGATGTTGCCTGCCAGTTTTAAGTAAGCCAGTATAAAGTACTCATGCACAGTCTTGTTGTTGCCGAAAAGTTAATTACTCACAATAATTCTGATAATCTAGTAAATCCAGACAAGTATCACAGTTAGCCCCAACAGCAGTGGGGGGGTTCTTTTTGATGATGTTGGCTTTCCCTGAGATGACATCCAAATTTAGTTTAATACATTATGTGGTTTACTGTGATGTAACCTGCTGTAATTGTGTTTTTCTCTTCCTCTGAATGGACACCTTGGTTGGTGGGACTTCCAGAGCAGATGATATTTCAACAACTATTGGCCAGAATGCCACTGTTGACTCCCATTCATGTATCTGATTCAGTTTTGTTTTTTTTTATATAGATTTTTTTAAGCTAGACTTCAGTGAAAGAGAGAGAACGAAGCAATAGAGATGTGTTACCTCCATCTTCAAACTTATTTTTAATGACATTGGATTTGATTTGGTGAAGAGAAGGTTGTGCAGAAGTGCTAAAAAAAAGTAATAAAATAACAGGACAAATTGAAATAAGAAATAAAATCCTGTTATTTTAGGAATGCTGTCATGACCTCCACTTCTCATGTTTTATGAAGGATTAGGAAAGACTGAAAACTGCCTCTGTGAAATCAGGTTCCTTCACTGACTCTAACAGACTCAAGTTTAGTCTCTGACTCTAGATACAACAGTACCCATAAGCATCAGAGGCCATTCCTATCGTGCAAATTCCAGCTAAAATGTAAGCTGTACTAAATTCCAAGTACTTTTTTGCTAATGCCAGGGTCTGAATTGATCAAAAACGACCCAGAGAAAATTAACTGACTTAAACTGCTGAAAGTATTAATTGGGATCTATGAAGTGGAATTTCTTCCAACCTCCACCTGTAGGGCTGGGACAACAGAATTTTAAACTAGGTGGAGTGTTTCCTTTCTGCAGTGCTTCTTGGGAGTCATAGGTGACTCTCTTCTTAAGTTCTTAGGTACACAGGCTAAAACTTTAACTTTATGTAAAAAAACATATATTATATCACATTTGCTCATCTTTTGTACTGATGACAAGGAGATTTTCATGTAGATTTTAGTGCTACAATTGCCAGGCATCTTATATTGTTTATGCAAACATGCATGGCATTTATACCTCCGGAGCTCTAATGCTCCTGAAAAAGAATCCTCCTACTTTCATTCTGCATGCTATACAGGAAGGAAAATGTGCTTTTTGAGAGATAGCAAGAAACTGAAATTGCACATAGAGTATCTGTGGACATGAGATTAATACTGTAATATGAACAAGAAAATGTTCACATTATTTGTCTCAAAACATATGTATGTTGTCATATCCACCTTGAAACAACCTTTAATACACTGTCCACACACCTTTCAGTCAGAAAATAAACAATTCATAGTATGAAAAATACACAGTTCTAAATAAATTACATTTTATCAGATTATACAATGAATTTGTAATTTAAACTGCAAGTATTATATTTTCATGAGAATTCTGAGACGGCTTAATATTGTTTTTTTTAACTTTTTATTCAGCACAAACTATTGGCTTCACCCCCTCAAGATGCCTCTCTTATGTCTGTATAGTGGGGTATGAGGCACAGGCAAAGCAATTTCCTTCACCAGAATTACTGGGAATTGTTAAGAAGGCATTCTTTGTCTCCATGTATGACAAGCTACAACATATCGATGCAGTAATCTTCCTCACAAAAGGTTAGCTTTGCATTATAATTGCCACTGACATTTCCCTCTTATATTGCTCACAAGGGCATCAGCAGTGTGCAGACTGGCAGAGTCCCTCTTCTCTTTTTACTTTTGTTCTTATGGCTCTGTCAGTCCATGGAAAAGATTTAGTCAGTGAATTACAAGTGTATTTTAAATATCTGTTGTGATCAGATCAAGACAAGTTGTTTAAAGGTAATCACAGTGACTTTTACCATACTCTGTCATTTCGTAACTGTTTTTTGCCCTTATTGTGTTAAATGTTTTTGTTTGTACACCTCCTCAAACAAATACTTCCATGTGCTTTGCTGTAGATTCTACAAGTCTCTGTAATTCCACTGGAGAGATGAACACAATTCCTCCAAGAGATATGATTTGGTGGTTTGATGACGGTGGAGAGCACTGTATAGCATGTCGGTCCAAAATCTCCCATGGGTGTTCATTTGGGTTGATATCTGGTGACTGTGAAGGTGACAGTATATGATTCACATCATTTTCATACTCATCAAACCATTCAGTGAACCCCCTCATGCCCTACGAATAGGGGTATTGTCACCCTGTTTCATCAGTCTGTATGTTTTTGTACCTTTTTTTGTCTCTATTTCCCTCTCGTACCCAGTTTCTATTTACGACCTTATTGCCTACTACAATGACACATAACTCAGCAGCACACCTGCGATCCATGACAGCTGAGCCCGTGGCCTGGTGCAGGGCTGTCACTCAGCAAGCTAAGTGCCATTAAACAGCATGACCCTGTCGCCCCATTAGGCTTGAGTCAGATGGGAGTGTCAAACCATTCCCCCATGCGCCTCACTGTTTGACGCTGCTGTACAGATGTGGATATGGTAGAATTAAACTGCAAGATCAAGAGGCTTTTCAGTTTACAGTGACATTAGAGACACTAACAGCCAATGCTAAAACATATCAGGCTTTTTATTTTGTTCCTTGTGTTTTGTAGACATTCATAGAGCGCAATCATATGGTAATTTCCCGTTTTTAAAAACTCTACTCTTCTTAGAGAAGTTAGCCTGCATAGATTGATCATAACAGGAAAAGAACAATCATCCTATATTTAGAATTCTAAGCATTGATGGCAGGTATGTAAGGGCACAGCAGTACTTGAGAAAAATAAAAAGACCATGTATAGCTTTATACCCTCAAGCTATGTTTAGAAAAACCCTATTTCCACATAAAAGCACTTTTATTGGACAGTTCTGCAAAATGTTCTATGACAATACTTCTGATGTGACAGGAAGTAAACTGTAGATGGTCTAACTAGGATCATTACTTTCCACCTCACTACATAAAGGGCAAACTATTTCCTGCACTGGTAGTGAACGTTGGCACTGGACGTACAAATGTTGATTGGTCTAATATACATTAGATGTTATTCTTCTTTTAAACCTGTTTAGACTGAGCAGTAACTGTGGAGTCAGTGAAGTACAATAGAGTCAAACAGCCTCGGATTAAATATTATCATTGAGACATTGTTGAAACATAGTTAACCCACGTAAATTTGCCTTTGCCACAATTTAGTCAAATTTGCACGTGTTGATATCCACTCATGTCTTTACACTAGCCTCATGTTCAGTTGTGCCACCCTCAAATATTTGCTTTGTGTTCAGACTCTCCTAAATTTTTTTCATGTTTTGAGTGATGTGGTATCATTTCTACAAAATGTAAATCAGTGTGTTTTATGTAAATTATGCAAAACCTTCAAGTAAATATGTTAAAGAGGATGCACACCAACATTTCTTTGCTGCAACCCATAAACAGTAAGATGAATTAACAATTTCATCTTCATTAATTTCATGAATTTTTCAATTTTATCTTTCACAATGAATGACTTTGACTCCTCTGGTCCATTTGTTATTTCCATCGTTCCTCTACCTATGTTGATAAAGAGGTCAGCTCCAACGAGAGGCCCTGTTTTGACTTCAGTCAGGGATATTGTGGTTATATAATGCCCAGTCCTTTTATTCTTTATTTTAACATGTTTTAATTTAATAGTGATGGGGGTGTAGCATGAAAACTTTGTCTGCAATCGAAAAAGCCGAAGCTTCTACTGGAACAGTAAATCTATTCCCACCAGCCTTTATCCAATGGACTCTACTCTGATTAAGTATTTCAAAATTTCAAGTTCAGTGTAGCATTGAAATTTTTTAGCAATATTTCCCTTATTTCTTTAATACCAGGTGTTTCCACTTAGGGTTTTTGAAAAACCTGTAGAAAAGTCTCAAGAGTGTAAGAGAGAGGAAATGCTATATGTACCGAAATCTTTATAATTCATAAACTATACCCTTACTGTATGGCTCTCTGGTGGTCCTGTTCACTATACTGCTATATTAGCATACATCCAAAGTGCAAAGTGATGCAAGCACAGTGGCCTACTATAGAGTTTCAACCGCTACTGCTATCTCAATAATGCTCACTAGAACTGAAATCTGATGACATGGCAGTTCAGTGAGCCAATGAGTGCACCCTTGAGATGTAAGTAAGGATGCAAATAATGAGAAACATCCAATTTCACAGGTTTACCACTTTTTATATTAGCTAAAACATCTTCTGTATTTTAAGCAAATAAACACTTTTTTTTTCTTTTATTAGACTACAGGTAAAGAATAATGTCAGTCTTAAAAGGGGTATAACCTGGAATGGAGGGGTTTGGCACTAGTTTCACCTTACCTTCTAGTATGTCACTGAGTGAGCAAGCATATTTGCATATGCATTCTGATGTCATGCAGTGATAGCAAAAACTTACGAATAGCACCTTTGAATGTGATATGACTGATAGTGGGACATTTTTTAGATATATCTATCACAGTACAGTTTTGCTCTGATGACGTCGCCGACAGCTTCACTACCAATTTTTTCTAATTGCCATCAATCCTCTATCACTACTATAGTGACCCAGCTAAATTTTCTCATATCCAACATCAGGACTTGAAGCTCTTTAATGTGCTGTTCTTTTTACTCTTTGGTTATATTTTCATGAATGAAACTTGCCCATAAACAGAGTGGATTTATGACAAAGTTGTTTAGTTAAGAGCAAATTCAAGCAAATACTCATACAAGCAAACCTGACAAGGAGGTACAGATATTTAGGGTAAGATTATAACAATTTTCTAGTATGAGGCCCAGTGTGACATAATAAAATAACACTGTCCATGCAGAAAATTAAAAAAAAATTAATTTCCTGATCTCTGGTATCTTTCAATAACTCATCTCCCTCGGTGGTCTTATTACCCAGCATCTTGTAATCATCCAATCAATGTACAGTTTATACCAAGCTGACAAAGCACAAATCCATCAGCATTGTCCAGTTCATAATGAAACACATTTCAATTTCAATTCTGGTGGGACAGCCTAGCCATAAGTTTAGAACAGCAATATCTTAATCATAGCTTTTAAGCTACTGGAGTTTAAGATCTCCATTATGCCCATTAAGACCATTGCATATTCTCTGAAAAACTTTCCCTAATCAAACAATGCCTGTTGCTGTCTGTCACTGCTTTCCACACAGTTTACATGGCGCTTAGACAATAACTCAGGGGGTGTCTTTCATCTGCATTTAACGTCATACTCTTTATTTCAGGTAATGTAAACAAGGGTGCATATATAGAGAAGTCATTTTTTGCAGTGCGAATTAAGTACCCTATCAGACTAACTTGAACTTGAACTTGAACTTGAGACTTGTATCATTGAAGCAGTTGAATATACAATGTTTACATTAAGTCTAGTTTATTGGTAAATGTCACTCCCGCTTTCCACACATGAGGTCTGTCTCAATGCAATCCATCTTTACTTTGAAATATTGTATGGTTGATTTGATGCAAGTCACATATAATGAATAAAGTATAGTCCTGCAGACTATAGCTGAGGGGGTTGCTAGGTGCCACGATGCAAGCTGTCGTACCTATCTGGAATAAAGGAGATTATTAGGCACTAAGCGGATTGGCTGGTGAGAGGCATAATGTGAGACAAGCCTTTCTTTCTCAGGGGACCAGATAGCGCACACAAAGATGATCAATGGTAGAGGTAGAGACAGTGGTGTTGTTTAGAGTGAGATTAAACAGATTAACACCAGTGGCTGTTTCCTCCGAGGCTGCTGTTCAGCTTTTTAAACCCAAAACACTTCTTAAGTACCTCTAGGTTCAGTGAAGGGTTTTGCTTTAGATATGATCTCCCAATTCTCTTAAGCCCCCCACCCCCAACCCCCACCCACTCCTTTCTTTTCACAAAGGTTGTGAAAATTTCCACCTGAGGCAGCTGTATAGCCCCCCTTTACTGACCGCCTTTAAGCCCATATTTAGCCAAGCTTAACTTCCTCTTTGGAACAAGAAATCCTGTTAAGCATTTCTAAAATGAGAAAAGGGAGGAGGTAGCTGGGACACTGTCTAAACACAAAGTTTGCTGGCTGGCTTAACTACTCTTTTAAAAGTCCTCCAGAGAAAATCAAAAGCGGGAGAGGGTAGCGCTCTCCCCACAGACTTTTGGTTATCTGTTGTGCATTCTTTGATAACAAAATAGTGTGGTTTATTATTATAGAAGCATCAAGACTGCTTTTTCCATGCCTGAGCCCACTAACACCCATCAGTACCCTCACTAGCTTGTTAATATTGTTACCTTGCTTCTGGAGCTATCTCACACACATGCACTCTAACACAAGTCATGGCAGACGCAACAAACAAACTGTAGCAGCAGATGTAAAAGACTGCTGAGTTAACACTCTGATAGCAACTCATACTGATTCACTGGTAACTGAAACTGTATAGAAATATATAAATACTGTATACATATTTGTTCATGCAATTATCCAAAACAATTATGTGGCAGAAGAGCAATGCATAACATGCTGCAAATAGAGGCCAGGAACTAGTTAATGTTCACATCAAACATCAGAATGTGGGAAAAAAAAATGTGATCCCAGTGACTTCGGCTGTGGTATGAGTATTTCTAAAACTGCTGATCTCCTGGGATAGAATTGATTCAGGAAAAACAAAAAAATCAACAAGTTGTTCAGATTTAACAAGGTGCATCAACAAAGTGCTTCTGTCCTCAAGAAATAGATGCCTTGTTAATGAGGGAGATTGGAGGAGAATGGTGAAAGTGGTTAGAGCTGACAGAAAAGCTACACTAACTCAGATAACCAAACTTTATGACTTTGGGGTGGAGGAGAGCATTTCAGAATGCACAACATGTTTAAACTTGAGGTGCATGAGCTGCAACAGCAGAAGATCATGTCACATTCCACTCCTGTCAGCCAAGAACAGAAATCTGGGGCTCACTGGACACAACTGGACAGCTGAAGACCCAAAAATGTAGCCTGGACTGATGAATCTCAGTGGACCCAACCTGCCCTTTGTCAACTGTCCAGGCAGGTAGTGGTGGTTTAAGGGTGTGGGCAACATTTTCTTGGACCATGTTGGGCTCCTTAATACCAATTATCATTTTAATGCCATAGACTATCTGAGTATTTTTGGATCCCTTCATAAAACTCATTTCAAGAACATAACAATGAACCTAGATTACTTCACTGGCCTCCCAGTCGCTAGATGTGAATCCAAAATGATGTCTTGGTAGAAAAGGAAATTGGCAGCATGAACAAGCAACTTGCCAATCTGCAGAAATGATGGGATGCAATCATGACAACATGGACAACAATCTCAAAGGAATGTTTCCAACACATTGTGAAATCCATCTCACAAGTAATTATGCTGATTTAAGAGAAAAGTAGGCCCCACTCAGAATTGGTATGGTGTCCTCAATAAAGTGCTGGTGAGTGTAGATGAGTGTGAAGATGACAGCTCCCAGGTCTCTCTTTCTCACACTCCAGTCTTTATTTTCCCTAGTCCCAGCATTTATTATTATTAGCTTCTCCATGGCCTGTCATTCTCTCCACCCATCTCTATCTATCTCTCCACCAGATGCCCTGCTCCAGTCACCTGATTCTGCTCCTCCCTGGACACCTGTCCCTAACTGAACCATGGCTCTCTAATTAATGCATTACTACAGAGGACACCATCACAAAGAAGATGGTGTATTCATTTGTTGACTCAGATTACCCAGTGGGTACACCAGCAGAAGATTGGTGGGAATGAACGCTACTCAGGGTGTGATTACACACAAGAGATGTTTTTATTCACTTATGGTTGTTCTGGGGGATAATGTGAACTCTTTTCATAAATTTATTTACACAAAGCAAATAAGTTTAACATTATGTGATTTTAGTTTGTGGATTTACCAAATCAAGTGACAATAGTGATACAAACATAGATGTGCTATATGTGCTGTACCGTTGATCTACTCTGAGCATGCAGGCAGCAGACCAAGAGAAATGCGGTCATCCTAAGTACCAAGATTGTAGTGTGCCACAGGACTAACATGAGGTGAACTGTGAATTGAATCTTGTATTTATTTATGCAGAAGGTGATTTTGGTGCTTGCTGCAAAGTGAGAATAGATTAGGTTAGGAGCATAGCACAGCACTAATCCTCTTCAGCATGATATAGTAGTAATGTGGAGAAATCCCGACCCTGCTTAGTAATAAACAGTAAGGTCCATAAGTATTTGGATAATGACACAATGTTGTTTTGCCTCCGTAAACCACTACAATGGATTTAATACAAACAAATTGAGATGTGATTGACATCACATGACATTGAGATGTGATAGACTTTCAGCTTTAATTCAAGGGGTTTAACAAAAATATAACATCATATGCTTAGGAATTACAACCATTTTTATGCATGGTCTCTCATTTTCAGAGGCTCAAAACTAAGTGGACAAACCAATATAATTATAGATATAAGTTTTTTTTCATATATCTGGATCAAAATCCTTTGCAGTCAGTGACTGAGGTCTGGAACCCATGGACATTACCATATGTCGAGTTTCCCCCCTTGAAATTCTTTGCCAGGCCTTTACTCTAGCCTTCATTTGCTGCTTCCTTATGGGTTTTTCTGCCCTCAATTTTTTCTTCAGTTCATGAAAAACATGCAGTTGGATTGACGTCAGATGATTCATCATTATCATCACTATCCATCTGTACTGTGAAGCGCCGTCCTATCAGTTTTGCAGCATTTAGCTGAATCTGAGCAGATAGTGTTTCCCTATACACTTCAGAATTCCTCCTGCCACTTCTATCAGCAGTCACATCATCAATTAAGACCAGTGACCCAGGTCCACTGGCAGCCATACATGCCTATGACATAACACTACCTCCGCCATGTTTGACATGATGTGGTGGCTCTGGATCATGAGCCGTTCCTTTTCCATGCACTTCTATTTCCATCATTGTGGTATCTTGGTTTCATCTGTCCAAAGAATCTTGTTCCAGAATAGTTCAGGCTTTTTTTGATGTTTTCTGGTAAAGTCTTATCTGGTCTTTCTGTTTTTAAGTCTTACCAGTGGTTTGATGATGATACACCTTTCTCCTGTAGAGTGTTCTTGACTTGGCTAGATGCTATGAGGGGTATTTCTTAACCGAGGAAACAATTCTGAGATCATCCACTCTGTTTGTCTTCTTTGGTCCTCTGGGCCTTTTGGTGTTGTTGAGATCACCAGTGCATTCCTTCTTTTTAAGAATTTATTAAAACTGTTTTGTTTTTTCAGCCTTATGATAGCCTCCTTACTTTTTAGCCTCTGAAAATGAGGGACTATGTAAAAAAAGCTGTGATTCCTAAACAGTGTGATATTTTTGTTAAACCCCATGAATTAAAGCTTGAAGTCTGCACTTGATTCATTTGTTTCAAATCAATTGTGGGGGTGTACAGACAAAAAAATTACGAAAATTATGACACTGTCCAAATACTTTTAGACTTAATTGTATCTACACAGTAAACAGACGATGCAAATCTTTCCAAAAGTAAAAAAAGTGACGAACTAGCAAAATTAAAATGCCTGAAGAAATTCATATTTTGTTCAAATATCATGGCTGATACATTTCAAAGGGGTTACATTAGCCTATTAATCAAAATGCAAAGACATTTGGAATTGCAAACTGCAACCCTAAATTACTATCATTCAAAAATATGATAAAGACAAACCATGTGAAGTGCAAAGAAATGATGTGCACCCAAAACCAAAGCTTGTAATCCCTGTCTTTTGTTTGTGTTTCTCATTTTTGGTTCCTAGTTTTTGCTTTTCAGTTTTTCTTTGCTCTTCTCATTTTTTCTTTGCACTTTGCAGTTTATCAGTTTGGTCATTCTAGTAAATTGTAAAAAGATCTGGGGGCTGATGCTTCTCCGTCCTGCACTTCTATTGGTCTGACAAAGTTTCAGTTATATCCTGCAAAAAATTCTGCAAAGTGAAAACAGAACTCCTATGATATTAGCATTAACCAGACAAAAAAAGATACATTTTTTTTTCACCGTCAGTTCAATTGATTTATAAAGCCTTATTTTTTCACAAGCAATATAACTTTGAAATGTGAATTATGACTTCTAAAGTATGCTAGCTTTGTTAAGTTATCTGATGGCATTTAAGCTACATACATGCTAAGCCAGCTAAATTCTGTAGAGCAGTGCAGCAGACTGTCTCAGCTGTTCAAACTTCTGCTCAGAGCTCTTAGATCTCCATCATCTCCTATAACGTTCATGGATATGTTCACATACACAGATTGTAACTGCTCTTCTCTAGTATTCTTTTCTGTTTCCAATGACAGACAACTGGAATTGTAGCTCATTTATGCTAACATTACCTGCTAACCAGGAAAACATGAACGCCTTCGCCACTGTGCTTGGATGCCAGTTAAATCACTTACATGGTCATGAAGTGATCTGATAAAATCAGCAGAAATACAGCTTAACAACAATGCCTGTATTGTATGATCACAGAGAGGGCAAGGGGTGGCAGAAAGCTTATATATAGCCCCAGGTCCCTGAGCAACAATGTGATATTGTCATTGTATTTTCTGATATAAATGTTTGATTTAAATCATATTGATTTTAATAAATATATCTTTTAATTATTTCAGTGAATACGCAGGAAAAGCTCTGATTTTTGGTGTATAAATATGGTGGTTCTGTGTACAAATAGTATTTATTTTAACTGCCGAGCCTAAGCGCACACAGCACCGATAGTATAATTGCAAGACTGATAGCAAACACTGTGTAAGACTCCGATCACCCACCAGTACACCACAGCCATCCTCTTGACTTCAGTGTTACATAGATTTTCAAAGACTATAGAACTGCAGCGGTGTCTGAACATTTGTGCTTTTATATTTGATAGAGTTTCGCTTTTATTCTGCTAAACAGACCTCAATGACAGAAACTTTTGTTTTAACTGCATGGTGTAACTGATTGACATGTTTTGTTTTTTTTCTGATTTTTACAAGATCCTTTTTGACAAGGAAGATCTTGCCATCATCTCCTTATGGCATATTCTGCCTGCTGAAGATCCTCCTATAGTAGCCGCAGTTATGTTTAATCATTGAATTCTCACCTATAAAGTAAAATGCACAGTACCAACTAATAATCACTTTCCTGTAACTTTTACATTAAAAACATTTTTCTAAGTAAAGATGTTATTTGAATGATTTTATGGAAAAAGAGCATAATTTAACCTGTACAAGATTTAGTGCAAGGTAAGTTTATTGGTATAGCACCTTTCAATAACAAGGGAGAATTAGATCAATATAATATAAGGGCAATACCAAGTCTTTCTTTTCTTGCTTCATTTAACATGTATCAAATTTGATATTCTGACAACAGAAAGAGAATAGTGGTTAGAGGTTGAGCCAGAGGTTGGTGGATAGAGGTTGAGCTACCCCCCCCCCCCAACTAATACGTTTTTTCAATCACCAATCACAGTTCTTCTAGATTTAGTTGGTTTAGTGTGGATGCAGCTAACAAGCTACCAAATGGGTTAACCGTCTTGATAGCACTTGCCCAAAAATAACTGCAAATAACTTAGGGTACTGTAAACACTGTAAACACTTTAAAAAAAAAAAAAATTTCTAGATATCATTAATAAGGTTCCATAAGTCATTTATGAAAACTGACAGTAAAAATAACTATAATTGCATCTGTAAGGGAGTGCTAGTAGCTCATTATTATAGCATTAGAGTTTATTGGTCACCCACTAGACTTCCTTACTGGATATGACTGACAATTAAATGGACCAATAATAAAGCAGCAGAGAAAATCCCTGCCCTTGGACTATCTTTCTGTCTACTGTATTGACCAAACTCAGAAAAAAATTAGGCAGAAGCAAACTGAGCAACAGAAAAAAAAAGAGATGCACAAAGAAAAGAGTATGAAGTGAAAAACAAAAAGTGGGAAAAAAATCAAGTGGAAGACTATCAATTCAACCTCTGATTTAAGATATTAGATTATAGTAATTTTGGGTTGCAGTTTATGTTGGACAGTTTTTGATCCCGCTTTTTTCTGCTTAGTAAACAATATTAACTCCATATCTCTAGGCTAAAGTAAAAATCAGTACCGAGAACAGGAATACAAGAATACGGACACTGAATTATACATCAAGATCCAAGCATGAACGGTTAAATTTATCAGTAAGGCCTGTGGAGACGAGGATTCAGCCAGCCAATCCAAAAGGTGTCTCTTTGGGGAAGATAGAGTATTTCTTCCTCTATTTCTTCCTCTGATGCGTTGTATCTTTTCAAGGCCAATGAAAGGAGGAAGGATGCTGGGCCATGTTTGGCCCCTATATAATGCTTAGTCATTGCATAGTCTGAATTTTCTGATGGCTGTTTCAGCTCAGAAATATATACTTTAAGAGCTCTTTTGCGATGTCCTATGTCAACCTTTCAATAAGAGCAGGTCAGCATGTAGACTATATTTATGGGGTTGTAGTTTATGAACTGGTGTTAAATGAGGTTTAAAGCTCTGTAGGCATTATTACACTGCTCAGAAACATATAATGTTCTACAGGCATTTTAAACTTAGCTGGTGTAACAACTGGTTTCATTTTTGAACTGACTGGGATTTTGAGGCTGGTCACCCAATTGAGATTGGAATCAGAATCAGAAAAACTTACTGCACAATTGAATGCAGAGGATGCAAGTAATTGTACTTCTACCACCACAGCTTACATAGATTTTTTTAGGATATTTTATAAGGTATGAAGACTTATACTGTATGGTGTGCATTGTAGAGATACCTGAATAATGTGGTATTGATTGTGAGATGTGAATATCTGCCAAATAGTTCAAGGCCTTTCGTCACTTAAAGGGAGATTGGGTACATTTCCTATTGACTGCCGACAATCTCAAGTACTATGATTGATAAAGGCATCTTTCTATATAGAAGATCCACTATAATAATTTAGTTTTAAGGGACAGTGTGTCAAAAGCCATTACTATGAAGTGGTTGTATTTATCTTGATGTGAAATAGCAGCTACTCTATCAACCCCTACATTTTAACGATGGGGCTCCCTTTCATAATTTCAGCTCTGCTGTAATGTCTCTTGCAGTAATCAGCCTTGAATTGTCAACTTGGTTTGATTTAACTCAGGCATAATGAGAAATCTGCCTTTAGAATGACAGCAGCCATCCATTTATCCTTTCCATCTTCGTTTATGTGGTTTCTCAGCACTTCTCCTGGAGAGTCCATATTGAAGTTGCAAGAAATAGCAGGGCTGGATTGATAAAAAAAAAAAAAAAAAAAAAAAAAAAAAATATATATATAAAAATATATATATATATATATGTGTTGTTTTTTTTCCTGGACAGAATATTGGGTTTTTCATCAAATTTTGTAGACTTATGAAAGAGTAAGTAGATTATTTAAAAGTTGAATCCAAAGGTTTCTTTGAAATAAATCACTAATGGGCTCAGCTAAAATACATTTTTTGTGAACATGTTGAATTGATGGAAACAAAGAGTGAGGGCAAAGTCTAAATAGATCATTTTCACTGGGAAAAGATCATATTTGTTTTTTTGTGTTTTAATGGGAATGTGCCACAGAGGCTTGGTGTAGAATAGTGTCTCAAATCTTGGCTATTTTTCTTGTGTTAAAATACATTACTTTTACTTTGCCTACTTGGCTACTCTCTTTTATAATGACACTTGCTTCAGCCTACTTCAATGTCAATCAAGTAATATCGTTGTGATTTCCGCTTTGATCACTGCTCTGCAGGTGTTTTTGCATTTATTTCTTATTGTATATGATTTTCTAATTTATTTTAAAGAGGGTAATTTGTATGATTCTTTTCTTTATGCCTGCATGTTCATGCACAAGAGATGAATGAAAAATTGAAAAAGTACCTAAATGGATGTTTTTGTGCTCGTACTGCTGCTTGTGTTTTATTCAAAAGGGATACAAACGCTGACAACCAACTGATACGTTAGATTTCTTTTTGGATCTTTTGGATCTTTCAGTAGCAGTCGACTCTACATATTTATCATATCAAAAAATTATATATAAGAAAGAAACACATATTTCATATCAACAAATATTTTACATCCAAGCCCCATTTTTCTCTATATGGTGGTATATATTGTGAACACAATACTTGTGCAGTTTAGTTATATATATATATATATATATATATATATATATATATATATATATATATAGAGAGAGAGAGAGAGAGAGAGAGATAGAAATGGTTAGATGGTTTACATAAATGTAAATTCTTAAAAGAATTCAAGATTCAAATAATAACATTTCAAATAATTGATGTGGCCAGCACAAACATAAAGTTTACTAATGAAGGCCAGGTCATTTTTAAAGCAGCATATTGCACATTCCCTTAGCACTTGTTCGATAAGTGAAACAACGGTCATGTAATAGGCACCACACTGCTGCTCTGAGAAACTCTGTTAAACAGATATACTGTTTTTTTCAATCAATTCTCTCTTGCTGTTTTTCAAGCATTGTGAAGTAAATGTCAAGTCAACACTTCCTTTGCCTGTTAAATTAAAACAGTACCAGGACAAGAATGACTTGTGCCTTTAGAGCTTCAAAAAGCTTTTAAAGTGGAACATGCAGTATATTAAGGACCTGTTGAGTATCACTGATAGTAGCTTAACAGTGGTCAAAAGACACTGGCATGGAAGAAACTGGAAAAAACTAACGTGTAAAATATTCCTTTAGTGAAGAAGAGAAACAATTATGCTGTTGTACAGCTACAAAAAGCATTTTGAAACCTAGGTTTTTTGAATAATGTGTCCCACATCCCCAGCGTGGCCCCATTCATTTAGTCGGCATGTCAGCAATGTTTTTTATGGAAGAGTGCAATAATAAGCAGAACTTTCCTGTAAGTCCCGAGAGTCAAAAGGAGGATGTGTGAAGTGTAAAGAGAATCTTCAGTAGTGCATTGATGAATATTTTCAACACTGGCAAACTATTAGTGTCACAATCAGTAAATGTTTTGTAAAACATTTAACATTTAGTATGAGTAAAATATTCTATAATTTAGCTTTGTTGGCGCTGGTCTTCTTTGCAATAAACCTATTTTATGCAATCAAGCCGGTGTCAGCGAAGTTTCCTTCATCATCTGCACATCATCGATGTCTGAGAAACAACAACAACCCTCTTTTGGTGTGATCACACCAGCCACAACACTCATCATCATTTTGATGTTCTGACATATTGACGTTCTGAACCAGTAGTCATTACAACAGTATTAAATGAATACTGATGAGTACTTAATACTCATGGTTGCAGTGAAGCTCTGGGAGAAAATCAACAGGGAAGGCTGCAAAGATTTTTCAAGAATATTAAATATTAATAATTTGTTTGCCTTTATGTGTATATGTTCTCCCCTTGCCAGGTCAAGAACACTCTCAAGGAAGTAGGTGTATTATTGTCAAAGTCTACGATAAAGAAATGCCTACATGAATGTATATCCAAAGGGTTTACCACAAAGTGCCAACCACTGGTAACACACTAGAACAGTACGGTCAGATTAAATTTTGCTAGAAAACATCTAAAAAGCCTCCCCAGATCTGGAACCAGAACTCTTTGGATAGATGAAATCAAGATGAACTTGTACCAAAATGATGGGAAAGGAGGAGTGCCAGCCAAAGCGGCCCAACAATGTCCAGAGCTAATGTCATCCGCATCTAGTGCCTTGCCACTTAGAGGCTGCTTAAGAGACCTCTGCCAGAGATGTGAGTGAGGCCTCACTAGGGTCTGAGATATTCTTCAGGAGGTGGGATTTGAAGACCTTGCTGACCCCGTCAATGTTCCTTCAATTGGGTATCATCTTTGAGCGTGCTATCCAGTTCCTACATTACATCCGTGCTTGAACCCCTGACACTGATGACAGTAGTATGTCTCTTGACATGGAGCTCTGCCAACCAAGAGAGCTCCTTACCTCAGCAACCAATATTTTCAGCCTTATGAAACCAGAAATTAACAGGATGTCTCTGTTAAACCTTCTTGCTGAAAATCATGTGTAAGTCAAGTAGACCAGGCAGCCTGTGGGTATGGGTAGAGGTCAGTCACATACAATCTCTTCAGAAATTATTGATGTCTTCAATTTTTTGCACACTTTATTGCATGCGGATTTAATTTTAGGTTCTTTTTGCAGGTTTTCTGGAAAAGTCTAATCCGGCCTTACTGTCCTTAAGTGTTAATAGTATTTTGCACGTTACCTGCCTCCGGGAGAGTATTCTTAAATGGTAAATGAAATTCTTTTTTTTTTTTTTTTTTAAACCCCTTGAATTAAAGTTGAAAGTCCACACTTCAATCACATCTTTATGTATTTGTTTCAAATCCACTGTGGTTGTGCACAGAGATAAAATAGCAAAAGTTGTGTCACTATCCATATATTTATGAACCTAATTGTTCATGAAACTGGGTAATGGGCTAGGAATCACTGGTAACCCAACATCTTAGGAATATACTACACAACAGTTTGCCGTTTTGAAGGCCTGGTAACCAGGAGATATATTAATTTGTCACTGAAGCATTGTTTCCTGCAGCAATTTTAACACAGCAGCCACTGATTGATGTGCTCTTCTTAAGCCTAACAATATGGTGCTCCAATTGATAAAGCATGTTTCCTTGATGTTACTCGCATAGATGGTGAGAATACTTGTGTAGATGGAGGATGGGATGCTATCGCCCACTTAGATAGGACAGCTTTTACTGCTGTGCAGGAGGAGAGAATTAATGTTGATGTACTTCTTTTTAAATGTTTATAGAGACTGGCAAAAGGGACATAGGTTACTCAATACACCTTTTAATAAATCATGACAAGTTACTTTTAATAGCAGTAGATTCTGTCACAGTTGCTGACAGCACACAGGCTGATGCAGTGAAATTGGTTCAGTGGAGGAAAAAATATTTAAAGGCAGATGAATGGACAAGCAGGCAGGGAGTTTTGCAAGCAGGTAGAAAGGTAGGTAGAGAGCCAGTAGACAGGCAAGATGACATGAAGACACACACAACAGGTAACTTAACTCAGGTTACAGGTACTCAGCAAAATACTATGGAACATAGAAAGATGACCTGACAAGGAGGAGGTGACAATGGCAAAGGCAAGTGGGCTGGGAAAAAAAAATGGAGCTGGGGATCTCAGGGGGATAGCCGGGGCCAGGACAGTGGCAGAGCAGGACACCTCAGACAGACGGCCCAAGGGCAGGGCAGAGGCCAAGCAGAAAACCTCAGGATGACGGCCATGTGTTTGGCGTAATGATTAGCAGAAACCTTGGGTAGTCAGGTTGGTGGCTGGTCAGGGACAAAGTAGGAGATCTTAGGTGGGTTGTCTGGAGGCAAGATAGTTAAATGGAGCTGGTCCAGAGGACAGCCCAGGGGCTGAAGAGCTAATGACCAGGACACCTAGGCAAAGATAGGTTCCCTCTGGGGTCAGAGCAGGCTATTTGTGTCCATAGGAGGGGACCAATGATGTGTCCCAGAGATGCCAACAGGCAAAACTGAGAATGAGACACAATAGAAGCTGGCAACATTACCGTAAGGCAGGCAATCTGATAATCTTGCTGATCGTTAACAGCTGAGACAACAGCCCACTGATGGTTTTGGAGATCAGGCAGGGCATTGGTAGGGGCTGCCAAATAATGACCGCGCAGGGCAACAGCATGTATGACTTACTGGGGTTTGGACAGGCCATCGGTGGGTGCAGGCAACTGGAGATCAGGAGCAGGTGTTGACCAAGCCGCTAACTGAAAACTAAGAGCAGGTATGAGCCCTGCTGTTGACTGGGAATCAGGAGCAGCCTTTACATCTGCAAACTCAGGAATAGGTCTGAAGAAGCAGGCTCAGGCAGGCATCCTGGGAAGGGAAACAGTCTGAGCCATTCTGAATGACAGCCAAGGGGATGGAGAGCTAATGAGCAGGACTCCTTGGACGGACAACCTTGGAGCAAGACAGACAAGTGTAGCCACTCTGGCTCACGAAAAAGCTCAAGAACAGATATCGGCCAGGAAAGCCTACTGTGGAAAAGACTCAGGAACAGACAGACTGAGGTATAGGCTTGATGTCAATGGGTACGGGAGACTCAGGAACAGACTCAGGTGACATAATGGCTGGGACCCACTGGGTAGTCCAAAAAAACCCCAAACAAAACAAAAAAAAGACATTAATCCATAATGAAATTACTGGAAATTGGAGCCCTATACTTATATTTTGTTTAGAAAGACTAACATAGTTTTGGATGAGCCCCAGTTTTTATTTCAGTGGTGGCACTCATGAGAAATGCCCAGATGTAGAAAGTTCTTGGTAGTTCATATAAGGTTGTTAATTCTAAGTATGTAAAAGTATGCAGACTTTCTCACATGTTGTCCTGGTGACACCTTCATCCACTGCCACTATTATCTTTTTACCCATCTCTCTTGTTCCTTCCCTTATTTGTCTGTCTTTGAACTAATGTATCATGATCTGTATTACAAATCTGTTCCATTCAAGCCTTTCCTACAGGCAGATGAGGCTCCATATGAATTCCAAGCCCTCATTTTGATATGGCATCCTAGATTAGTCTCCTTTCACCTGAACTCATTTTCCCTCCTCTTTAATGCATTTTCCTTGCCTTAATACATTTATTTTCCCTGGGAAAGCTGAGGCATAGGCGCCTTGAGCTCAACATATTGATTGTTGTGGGGAATTTGATGCCTAGAGACTTGCTGTTCTCCTCTTCTCTCCTCTCTCCTCCAACCCGGGGGAGTTTTAAATGGAAACACAGTACTATGAATCACACAGCAGGGAGCTCCGTGATTGATAGCATTGCTTACCATTTACTAGTCACTGTCTGGAGATAAGCCCAGAATTTATGGAGTATTGGAAATCCTTGCCACTGCTACATGCGGATTAAAGTGAGGAACGGCTCCCCCTTTACTGCCACTCGAGTCACCCAGTTAACAGCTTAAGTGGAAAACAAGGAGCCTGGTTTAATGTATATTAAAATAACATTTTTGTTTATTTTTTATTTTTTTGTTTATTTTTTTTTCTGTTTTGTTCTGTTTTCTGTAAAAAATTACTGGATAAACGTGTATCTGTGTGTATGTGTGTCTGTGTTTGTGTGTGTGTGTGTGTGTGTGTTCGTTTTTTTTATTGTGTGTTTTGTGTATTTATTTTACCTCCCCCTCCAACTCATTCTTAAAGCATTAGTAGAGCATTTGCTGACAGGTGAGCATGACTTCATTCACCTTAAAAAACTGTTAGTGCCAGTCAGTTCAGGTAAAGGAACTGTTATGGGCTCTGAATTTGATTGGACAGCAAAAATCTAATCACAAAGCAGAGTCAAATCAGAGGGCGGGTTCACCTCTGCTGCAGGTCCTAAAAGGTGCAGGCTCTTCCACAATCCAGGACCATTGCATACATACCATTATTTTCCACAGTGTCAATAAACATAATTAAACCCACCTGGGTCCTTGAATAGCCTGCGCCATCATCTGACTTGAAAATCTACTACAACTCTCATTTTACGTGCTACATGCACACAAACTTGGCCCAAAACTCTTAATGCTTCTCAAACTGATGACCTGCAGTTAAAATTGTGTCCAAATGTCTCCTGCGCACACACGATTTTAATCAGAAGTTTTTGCTCTTGAGAGACAGCTTATCCCCCCCCCCCGCCATCATACCTCAGGAACCTGCTCCTGGTCTTCAGAAACAGTTTGCAAATTTATAGAGGCATTTTAGATATCTTTGATTTTACAACTACCTCATATTTTATACTTCAGAAAACTACCTGAACACAGTTTTTGCACCTAACGCCAATTGGCAGATTTCAGGTTATATACCTCAAGAAGAAGCATATAAAGCTCAGCTTTAATGTTTTAGACAGAGCTTGCAGACCTCACCATTTATTTATCAGAAATAGTTTACAGACCTCAGTTTTTGTTCCTTCAGAGCCACATTTACATCCATGTTTTTATATTACAGAAACAAGTTAGAGACACAATTTAGCATAGCCAGACACAGTATAGAAACCTGTTTTAAAGCATCTCATAGGCGGCAGTTTTTATACTTTGTAAGTATTTTAAAGACCTCATCTTTTTCACCTAAATGGTAGATGAAAGATCTGCTTTTATTCCTCAGAAGCAGGTAACAGACTTTGGCTTTATAACTTGAACTCAACCAGGTTGCTGACCTCAGGATGTTTTTGTGTCTGTACATTTTTGAAAAGACTTCTGTTTTTACGCTTAAGAAGCATTGAGATTTCTGTTTATTGACCTCACTGTATCCCAGAAGTAACAAACAACTCAGAGCAAAGCAAGCAGCCCTTAGTTTTTGTACTTCAGAGGTACCTTACAGATCTCTGTTTTTATACCTCAAAAGCATCTGAGAGTTTTTATACTTTGGAAGCATTTTAGACTTCGCAACTTTTATCATTCACCCGCAGCTTTGGGACTTGCTCTTCACTCATCAGAGGCAGTGCACAGACCCTAGTTTTTTTTTTTTACCTTTCAACCAGCTTCCAGACCTTAGTTCCTATACTTGTCATTAAGCTAACATCATGCAGTTTCTCTTCCTCACAACCAGTTTGCATACTTCAGTTTTTATGTCTAATGCCAAGATTCAGTGCCAATTCAGGCTGTAATGTGCCCTGCATTTAGCAAGGTGGCGCGTAAGGGTGTGGAGGTAAAGTCAGGCTGGTGAATTGACATGTAGCAAGATTATCCTCCCATGGTCAATGACGGCATCAGTTTGTTTCAAATGCCTCAAAAAAAATGTTTTATGTTTAAAGAGTGAGAGAGATGTTTTTCTTTATGAGACCTTTGTTTGAACCACAAATCAAGACACCATTCTCCCACCTAAAAACCAGGTCAATGCGGCATACAGTTTTTAAAGTTAAAGCAAATTACCGATCTCAATTTTTATACCTCAGCAGCTTGCAGAACAAGGCTCACCATGCTCATTGCTGGCAGACATATGTATCGCTCTGGACTGAGTCCAACCTTACTACATTTCAGAAACATTAGTTACCAAGCTTGGTTTACCTAGCTCCACTGCAGTTTATGTAATGGTGTGTTGTTCAGATTGGCAGTCATGTTGGGCAGATAGCCAGGAGGATGACTGATCAAAGTATTACTGTGGTTGCACCCTGAGCCTTCTGAGCCATTTCATCATATTAATATCCTTCCACACTGTAACCGAACATTTGATCCGCACATGCTGGTATTCAACAAGTCGTTTTAAATCTACATTGTGCCAGTTCATCACACATGGGTGCTTTCTCTGTGGTGCCAGCCCCATTATGAAACATGACTTAATTCTTCTTGACACAAAGCCAATTCAGGGAATGATTGTTTCACAGGTTCATCATATCTCCCCACGCAGCATGAGGGCAACAGACTAGTGGTGTTGGCGAAGGGGGGTTGTATTAGGAGTTGAAAGACCACAGCTGAGAGGGGAATAGCTGTCAGACCATGTGGAGAGAGGGAGAGGACACAGTATAGCCCATCACTTCGGCTCCCTGAGAGAGTTATTACAGAGGCAGGCTAGGGTGAGAGCTGATAATTAATTTCGAGAGAGCTGATATTGGTTTTGATGCAGGAGAGACTGACAACACTGGCTGTCTCGCACATGTGCCTGTATGCATGGTTCTGTGTGTGTATATGTTTAAAAAAATACAGGATAAAGGTTAAAGAGGAAGAGCAGGGGGGAGAAAAAAGAGGGAGGGAGCCAAAGAAAAAGGAAGGGAAATGACAGAGGCACCTTAAAGCTAACATCGAGGCTCCTCTACAAAGATAGCCCATGGCAATGCATATTTATGCCTCCTCTCTTGTCCCCAGCCTCCCTGCTCCTTTGTAACTTCTCATACTCATCTCCCATATCTCGCTCCCCTCTCCTTCTCTTTCTCTTTCACACCCATCCATCTTTGCCATCTCCCTCTCCTCCCCTTTCTCTGGTTCCTCTCCTCCTTTGTCATGAGTGTGTGTCATCCAAGGCAGCTTTTCTTTTTAAATAATGACACTCTTCTCTGTGTGTCAAATTATTAATGACACAGGATGGAAATAGGCTTGTTTTCCATCAGTTCATCCATTCAGAAAGTTCCCGGATTGCATTGCAGAGGCACAATTACAGCAGTAAGCAACTGTAGAGATTGAAGCCCAGAATTGTGCTCTTCCTCATGCAAATCCACTGTTAGGTCACGACTGAGGACAAATTCAAGATTGTGATGTAATGACTGAGGAAGAATTAGAAGATGAATTGGAACAGACAACAAATGAATTTATAATATTAGCTGGTGTAACTTAAAGAAAGAGGAGAGAGATTGATATTTTCACTCAACAGCAAAACAAATACATCCCTCCATTCAGTGTATGCTTAGAAGTGCCACAATGATGTTATCCAGAGCATCTTATATGGCTTGGAAGTGGAGACTCTAAAACAAAAAAAACCTTATAATATAAAACATCAAACAAATAACACAGCAATATCACAATAACTAAAACACAAAGAGGTAGAACCTAGTGAGAGTTAGCTATTTACATTGTTTTTCCAAAACTACAGTTACTGAAGAGAGGACCTTAGGTTTGCAGTGAGGTTTGTGGCTATGAAACCCTTAGCACCCCTATGGTGTGAAAAACAAATTCCATTATATGAACATCGAGGCAGCAAATTGCTGCTGCAGTTGATGGTAAAAAGCTAACATGCAGAGAGGATGAAACAGTTTTTCGAGCGCGCCCACTTCCCCATTTTATCGCCTTCCCCCTCCTGTACACAAGCGAGATCATCCCTGATTGGCTGGAATTATCCATCCGAATAACCTTGGTTATATCCCATCAAAGAGCCAGAGCTATGTAGGAAGACCAGATTTTTTTTTTTTTTCAGCACACACATAGATCAGACAGCTAGTGGATCATGAGGAAATATTTGCTGAATTTGACAAAAAAGAGCACTTTCTCTACCTTTAAGGCTTTTAATATTTTTGATATACTGAAGTTATTTTATTTTTTTAAACATCAATGATATTTATTTTATGCTTTACCTTTTTGTAGTTTCTTGTCATCAAAAAAAATTATTGACACCATTAGCTTGAAAGTGCTCATTGTTTGCCATTGTTGTGTAGATAGTAGATTCCACTATTAGTAGAAGGCAATTGTTAGATTCCTAGTCCCACATTATGTGGATGAGACATGTGGGTCTCATCCACGTAATCTTTGTCATTCTGTCACCACTGCATTGAAGATCTTTATGTAACACTCTCTATTGGATTAGTCTGCAGTAAGAGAAGCAGTAAGAAAGATCAGAGTCTGTCAAATCCCTAATCAGCAGCAGAGAATATTTAATTGATATTCACTGGTCTTATACAGTATTTCACTTTAGAAGTTTAAGAGAACAGAGATGGAATTCAACATAAAATTACTTGAGTTTAGGCCTATGTTACCACTATTGGGAAAAAGAAAAAAAAAAAAAAACTCCTCAAGTCAGTGATTCCTGTCATTGTGTAGGAGAGAAGCCCATTTCAGACATGTACTTCATGCCATAAATAGAAATGGCAGTTTTACACACTGGCCTCCCATTTGAATGAGTGCTTGAGTCACAACATTAAAGTTACAACAACAGGTCAGACAGAGTTAGTTAGTTATATTGAATTGTAATGTTCAGTGGATCCACCTATGTCACTCAGGTAGATTATTTCCTGCCATTTTTGGCCCACTAGATACAAGTGGGCCGTCATATTCACAGCTTTTTTTCTCTGCTTCACTGTCTTCTCATGCTTGTAGCTCATTACTCCGAAGCAGAAATTTACTTGTGAATGTAACCTCAGTGGTCACTTTATTAGGTACACCAGTAGACCTGTACATTACACGGTCTGCCAACTTGAATGACCATATAGTTCTTTTCTCCCTGCTCTCTGCTACAACCTGTATGTATCTCTCCTAAAAGAGCAGTACAGCTATAGTATAACCATAGGTGTTTAAGCTTATGGAACAGTAATGGTTGGGTAAAGTTTAGGAAAAGATTGTGGTTAAGGATTAAAGCATGAAAGCAGGCAGAGATGGTCAAAAGGTACAGTGAATGGTGTGAAAAACAGCTACAATCCAATAAGCATCAGTTTTGTGGGCAAAAATATCTTATTATGAGAAAGGTAGGCAGAAAAGAGCCAGACTGGTTTAAACTGACAGGAAGGTAATAGTAACTCAAATATCCATGCCTTTCAACAGTGCTCTGCAGAAGAGAATCTATGAATAGGCAACACATCTATCCTTAAATTGGTTGGACCACAGCAGCAGAGCACCACTCCATCTTCCACTTCTGTTCATTAAGAAGAGTAAACTGAAGCTACAGTACTCACAAGCTCATCAAACGGAAGATTGGAAAAATGTGTTCCTGTCTGACGAATTTCATTTTCTGCTGCAACCTGTTGTTTACACCACATTTTACCCTTATAATAAAGACAAAATTTAGTGTAAACAACAAGAATCCATCTGTCCATTTTGATTTCAACATACAACCATGCCATCTTCCTTAAGTACCAATACCCATCAAAACGCTTTACATACAGCATGTGAGAAGAAAATGGTTAAGAGAGTCTCAAGCTAATGTCCTGTCACTTTTCACCATGCCTATTGAAGAATGGGGGCAAGAGCCCACTCTCCACACACTGATTATCAATTAAGGTTCTAACACTTAAATGTGAGGGAACAGAACAACCTTTTTTTTTCTTGATATTCCAAATCACCATTGGTATCCAGCAGGGCATTGCTGCCGGATAAAATATAGAGACCTATGCTTCAAAGAACACAATCCTTTAACAGTTAGATGAAGTCAGTCAGTTAAAGAGCATCCATCCATTCATTCATTCATTCACTCATTCATTCACTCCCTTTCAGGTTCACATGGGACTGGAGTTGTATCCCAGCATGCATCAGGATAGAAGGCAGGGAGATGACCAACACAGGTCAGAAACTCATTACTTCGCTAACCTTCCTGCTCTGTTGTTTTTCAATGAAAAAAAGAAGCTTTCCTGTATGATTTCATTGACCTAGTTTCAGTTTATATGGCAAAGACTGTTGCAGGGGGATGTTTCCTTAAACTGTAGTTTTCAAATTTTAAATTCAGTCCCCAAACTCTATCCCTGTCTCATTCTCCCGTCATCTCATTCTTTTCTTTTATAAATTGTGGATCTAAGACAGGGCCCATGGTAGCGGTGAAACTAGGTCCTGGGCTTCAAATAACTGCCAATTGTATCCCAGGGGCCCCAAGCCGAGGAAAGGCCAAGAGAAAGAGAGAGAGTGAGATGGAGAGAGCTAGAGATAAAAGCTGAGTTGTTTTATGAAAATTACTATTTGTAATTTGGTGTAGCAGACAATACCTTGTGGACACATACAGTAAGACAGCATTGTTTGAATGCATTGATTTTTTAAAAATATCACAGCGTACCTGTGTTTCCAGCAAAGCTTGGAGAATTTGAGTGCTGAGGGGTGTGTGTATGTGTGTGTGCACATGCACAGTCCCTGCATGCTTTCTTTGATGTGCGCCAGGACTGCTGGCTATTTCCCACTTTTTTTTAATCTTCTGCCAGGCCCTTGGTATTCACCATGCTGTGCAATGTCATGTGTGGTAGCTTCTTTAAGTGTTTGTCAGTGATTTAATGACCTTGATGAAGCAAACACAGATGAAACTGCCTTTTTTCTCTTTTCTCATTCTTCCACTAAGTACTCTTTTAGAAATTCTTCTTTCAAGTCTTCTTTTTGTGAAATTTAAAGGCATACAATAGCTGTGAAGGTTGTAAGCACTGTTGGTGTCAGCGTGTGACTTAAGGGTCACACTGACACTTAACTTAAACACTTAAACAAGAAAAAGAAGTCTGAGTAGCAAAAAAAAAAATACAATGAAAAAAGTACAGAATATTTTATGGTAAATCATGAGCTTTTATAGCGAGAACAAGTTCATAATACCATGTGATACATTCTTGCAGAAAAACTTATAATACTTTATTAAAAAAGGAAGGAGATTTTTTGAATTTCATTTTTTTTTATATATATATTTTTCAGTTTTTAACATTTTCATCTGGCAGAAAATAGTAAGTTCTTAATCAGCAAGACTGTCTGAAAATTTAGGCAATTTTATGACTCATGGGCTCCCATTGAGCCACAACCTTACAGACAACTTTATTTAAGATTATGCAAGATGTAATATCAACTTGGATCTTGTAAGTATTCAAACTACAGTTAGACAAAGATCCCTATGTGCAGAAGCTATATTATTTCTTCACTTTTATTTGTGCTTATGTGGTGGATATTACCAAGCCAGTGTACACAGGGGGTGAATGAGAAAGAGGACTCTTAAGTGCCCCAGGGCAGTTGCCCAATTTGCCTGCTGGTGAGCCAGAATTGGCCAGAATCACAGCCACTACTGAAACATCAACAAGTATTGATTATTGATGAGTAATTATAACTTAAGAGTATAGTCTATACCTGCTCTTTATGAAAAGTGCCCTGAGATGACCTCTGTTATGATTTGGTGCTATATAAATGGAATTGAATTGGATTTTATATATATAATTTATAAGGAATTAATGCCAAATATCATCTCAAATGTAAGACTTTTGCACTTTTTCTGTTCTATTTTATATCACAGATCAAATAGAATTCTGTGGTTGGTTTTGGTTGTGCAGGAAACATTGCTGGACAATAATTGCACCTTGCTGCTTTTAATACTTAATCTTTTACAGTATGGGATATCATTCAAACACCTCCCTATTATACTTCCTACTGTACTTCAAAGACATTTCTTAGTTGAGATGAGTTCAAAAGGGAAACGAGAGAGTATCATCTAAATCTGTGGTTCAATACGGGACATAGCGATTCTATTTGTATCCCACTGTCTGGAGCTCACGCAACTAAATTGAATGCAATCACTGTTAATATTATTAATTACACCAGTGAGAAAACCATTTAAAAATGTTTTACGGCAGGTTTCTTGTTCTACATAATCAATGAGACAAATCACATTAGGTACCTGAAAAGAAAATTACAAACAGTAAACAACAGCACAGCTGCCTGTATAGAAGAAATAAACACAATGCGCAAAATGAGTGAGAGACCAATGTTTGGTGTGTGTGTGTGTGTGTGTGTGTGTGTGTGTGTGTGTGTGTGTTTGTGTGTGTGTGTGTGTGTGTGTGTTTGTGCGTGTGTGTGCATGCGTGCGTGTGTGCATGCATGCGTGTGTGTGTGTGTGTTTGTGTGTGTGTGTGCGTTGAAAATGAAAAAGAGAGATGTAAAATCTCTGATCAGTGGTAGTTGTTTGAATATTGTACCTATTTCCTATCTCTCCCAAGATCTGTGATGCATTTGTGCAGCTCAACATCCCATAATGACAAGCTGCCTCCATGTTTCCCTAGAATAGCATAGCAGCCTTTAAACAGGGGTTACCGTGGAGACCACAGCAGTGCCACTGGTGGCAGCAGCAGCAGCCACTCACTTGTTTCACCTGACATTCGTACAAGCCCCTCTAGCGCATACAAACACCAGAGAACTCACTCACATGAGTACACAACCACACACCAGCTAACAAATGTTCTGTACGTACACACACTTCCTTGAATTTACACAGCTTGAGACACATGCACATACAGCAAGTTCAATGAAATATGGGTAATAACACATACATATAGAAGTAAACCTACACCCACAAAATACCAAACTCTCACCTGTCTGACCATGTCTTGAATTATTAATGATGTGGCTGCAGCTTTTTAACACAGCAGACTCAGCAGGAGGGGGAGCAGACTGATTCCGCACATTAGGCGTTTTTGTTTTTTTATTATTCAAGCATTAAAATGGGCAGATTTTACATAAGAAAATTCTCATTTCTGTTGCAATATTCATTGTGTCACATGTCTTCTAGATGTCACTTCAATGTTCGATCAGTTTTGTCATTTAGAGAGATGACGTGTGTGGGCTGTGTATAAGGAAACGTTGGAGGAAAACCGTGACAGCACTGTCAAGAGCACCGTTATGTAAATGCTTATCTAATTTGATGCAAATTCTTTTTTTTTATGCTGATGTGTCTTGTTCAATGCATCTTATTGTTGGTCAGAAAACTAAATCATGTGATAATGATAATCTTTGCAGAAGCACTGTGGAAATACAGGAAGATGATTCACAGGTAAACATGATTTGACAGAACAGAAAAAATGAGGAATGACATGTATAATCATTACCTTGAGGATGAAAACTAGTGGTAAATCAAGGCAAAAATTACAATTGCAACACTCTTTAACCTTCATTTACAGTAATAATAAAACTCCAAGCAGTTTGGTTTCCAGTGGATCTCTGCATTTATCTGAAGACAGTGCCAAATTATTATGGAGGTGTTTTTTCAGTCCTATTCACACTTTAACAGCTAGTGGGCTAGACACCAAGACATGCATTGTTGGTCTAAACACAAACTGTGTGTTTTTTCAAATTCATTTCACAGTGCTGCCACTTTGGATACTAAACAACAAAGCAAAGCACAAATAGCATCTGGGGCTTAAAACTCAATGACATAAGGTGCATTGCAGTGAGATTGCAATTAGGTGTGTAAAAAATCTTGAAAAAGAACGAGTGAAAGTTGTAACTAGTTCACTCTTACTAATTTAACAGCATAGTATATGAATACATTCGACAAAAAAAGAAAATATCAATAGCGACATAAAAGCTTAGCTTTTCAAGCTAAGTTTCAACTCAGGGAAACATTTAGTTTTTTGTTTTGTTTTGTTTTGTTTTGTTTTGTTTTGTTTTGTTTTGTTTTTTAATTCAATTGAAGTAAACAAAGCTGAATTTATTCTGTGTCAAACTTGCATTCAGACTACAGAAGATCTAGCCTCTCAGTTTCTACCATGAGCAGCAGAGGACTCTTGGAACTTGACTAAAGATGTGTAAAGTGAGGGTCACGGGCTTTTCCTGAAGGCTTTTTGATTTCAGTTAACGAATATAGATAAAAAGCATATAAGAGAGGAGAGGAAAAAGAGTTCAGTCTTGTAATCAGACGCAAGCTAATCCACCAAAAAAAACAACATGGTATGTGCATAAGCTACAGCTAGCTAGCTACAGACAATATATGTTCAAATAGCCCAGTGGTCAAATTCATTTGAATAATGCAAGTTTTCCTAATGTTAAATCCAAAGGCACCTTTCCAGGGGCTGCTAATGAGAATAGACTTCAAGCAATCACCTGAAGTCTTTTTCAGTCAGACAGACAATAAAGTGATCTATTCGTAGCTTGACTTCACTCTAAACAAAAAGTTACAAAATCCACAGTCCTTGTTCCATGCAAAAACACAGTCTTGAGTTTGGCTGAAGCTACCATGATGCCTGAGCAGTGTGAATTAGCCAGAATGAGTGGGTATACTCCAAAGTCTTTGTATTACTAAATCGCCTCATTTTGTTTCCTTAACGCTGCATGGTAAAGGGATACATCCTACCATCACATGTTAATGGATAGTCCTGCTGGTGAATGATGAGGCTTAATGGATGTATGGATTCTTATGTTCATCCTAATTTCATTGGACTTAATTCAAAGTGAAGAAAGCAGAAGTTAATCATTAG
This sequence comes from Istiophorus platypterus, assembly GCA_016859345.1. Classification (NCBI taxonomy): domain Eukaryota; kingdom Metazoa; phylum Chordata; class Actinopteri; order Istiophoriformes; family Istiophoridae; genus Istiophorus; species Istiophorus platypterus. The sequence continues at coordinate 2,995,077 of CM029123.1, forward strand.
ATAAAACGTATTATTTGGAATACTTTACAACCTTTGAAAGTCGTTTCATTTCTTTAAGTCTGGTTTAAGAAATTGCTTGTAGAAAGAGAAGTACATTAATTAAAATTTGCTACTGTATATAGACAATTCATTTTTAGTAACGGAAAAGGGATTTGGTCATTCAGCTGCATCATGCCAGGGGCTTACCAATGCTGTAAAGGCTTAGTTGTGATTTTGATCACACACAAAGATTGGAGACACACACTGAAAAAGTACAGTATTGAGGTACATTCATATGTGTTTCATTTTATGTGAGTCAGTCAGTTTGACAGTTTGCTTGTTGTGTTGCTGCAGTAAGTTGTTCATTTTTGAAGGCCATGTCAGCCATATGATATTATTCTGTTAATTGGACATGCAACAACCCAGTAATATGCAGCCTGAGTGCTGAGAGGCAGCACTGTGCCACGTTTCACAGTGCTCAGATAATGATCACAGGCCACTGATGCCTTGGACCAAGCCCTGTCTGAAAGCAAGTGCAAATTAATATTGTTGTGGTGATTTAATAGTACATTGATTTTATGTGTTATATACACGTGTTCATATGTCTATATGTCTAAAAGTATGATTGGGGATATTGGGTGGTTTAGCAGGCTGACTGGGGTCACTACTGTCGGTCAAGGATAAATGGATAATATCACATTTCTATTGCAGTTGAGTTCACTAAACTGTGTTGACTCTAAAGTAGCACTAATTTGTGTTTTATTTTAGCACTGGATCAAACAGCTATGTCTATGCAGAAGGGGTCACTCATAGTGATGTACCTACAAAGGATCACACCAGACCCTGTAGTTCTCCTTAGCTATAGAGAATGTGTTTGCATTTTTAACATAATCATTTTTGGTTTTCAGCCACAACTATACTGGTTTGGTTCATTCTCACCTCTCACATCAGCCTAATTTTCAGCTGTTCCTGCTCAGCGCTTACCAGCAGTCAGATAAAAATGTGACTAGCTAGTGAATATTGTGGAACATTTAGCAGCTAAACAGGCAAAAAGGAGAATGAGTATTGGGATTGGAAATGCAGGTGACCAGAAACCCAGTTCCAAATGAGCGTAATGTTGCTCAATGTCTACAGGATGTGTAAATAGCCATTTTTTTGTTGACATCGTTGCCATAATGTGTAGCTGTAGAGTTCTTCCAACTTCCAAGTGGTTAATACCTCTAACTAATGCCGTCTTAAGTATTTTTTTTTCAATCTTTTATATGGCAGTATATACTTAGTTTAGAATCAAGAAACATGAGAAAACAAAGGGAGATGACATTCAAACACTGTTTGAAGTCTTCTTGAATATATGCTGCTAGTTTTTGCTTAGACATACTGTTTTCCTTATTTTGCTTAACAATTTTTCATCTGAAGCTGAATTGTGTGTTCATGCATCAGTGTGAAGGCTGGAATTGGGGGTACATTCTGCCTTTATTACAGTTAGTGACAGAGAAACAACAGGGAGAGTGATGAGCTGGTGATGCACATCTTACCTTTCAGCATGGAGACACTGAGTCACCCTGAGTCATATCCACAGTGTAATGACTAATATGGTACGTAGTGAATTTATTAACAACATCAGTGCTTTGACCTCACTGGATCATCATCAGGACTCCAGACTGCTTGATTGGAGCCCAGGGGTTTGAACTGGTGTCAGAGCTGACAAATACATAATTGTGTGTTCTGAGTTCATATGTATTTTCTGTCATTCTCACTTCCAAAATGTGCTTCCATTACAATGAGTCCTTTAAATATGCACCTAAGTTAGAAATTTCTGGCCATTAGAGGATTAAATGGAGCAGGCTCAGCATGAAATGTGCACTAGTTTGAAATTAAGATTGTGATATGAAGAGTAAAGATGTTGAAGTTACATGGGGGTGGATTTACTGACAACCGAGATTTAGTTCTTATTTCAAGCAAAGATGTTTTCTTATTTAGTAAGAAATTGTATGTATATGTACATCCTTCATCTTTTACATTCTTGCTTCATACGTGATTTAGTATTTCATTGTGATGAGCATGTAAACCTTTGCTTTGGGTCTTAAACTTAAGATATCTTGCCCTCAGCCAGCTGTAGAATTTTGAGAAGCAGAGAGGTTTATTTTCTGAATAATAAATATATAAATATAAACCATTGTCTGAAATAATGACTCTCTGTTATACAGGCTTTGTATAAATTTAGTTTCATTGCTGTTTTCTTTTTCAATTCTTGCTCTTGTCAAGAATTTTGCAGCAAAGAAGACAAACCTTGTTTTTTTGCCATTGTTGCTGTTATTCTGCTCCCATTTTTTGACTCTAAAAAGTGAAAAGAACAGGAATTGAACTAGGATCAACCTCCCCAGACATCAGTTACCTAAACATGCACTGTTGAACCAAAACATTATGACCAGTGTGGGCACTCAGACCGGTCTGCGACTATGTATCCCCATATGTAGCAGGGTGAGATGCACTCTGTGACATATTACTCCAAAAACCATCATTACATTTTTTTGCAACTTGTGCCACAGCACCCTTCCATTTGTTCATATCAGACTGGATAGCCTTCTGTGCCATCATACATCAATGATGTGCTGGTTCATGGTATATCCATGAGCAGACCGATATCCCTCTTTGGACCACTGTTGGTAGGTACTCATCACTGCTGAGAGGAGCACCTGCAAGCCTTGCCATTTAGGAGATGCTTTTACCCGGTCATCTGGCCATAACAATTAGGCCTTTGTCAAAATCGTTTGCCCATTTCTCCCTCATCCAAATCAGACCACAAGAACTGTCTATTCACTTACTGTCTAATATATCCCAGACCTTGACATTTGCATATGTTACATGATATTCAGTGTTATTTGCCTTATCTGTGAGTTGTCATGATATTTTGTCTCATTGGTGTATATTCATCAGTAGTGAAGCTCTGGGTTCTTTCTACTGCTTTTACCACGTGGTAATATGTCATTCTAGTATCTCTAGAATTTGTCAATATTAGATAATTCTGCAACTCCCACCCAACACTCAAAGTGTGATGTGCTCATTTGTAGCAGACACATAAGCACAGTGGGTAGATGTGTAGCAAATTAAACCTTTACAGACCTGCAGTTAACATTTGCCTTCCTACTTACCATACACAAGATATTTCACAAACCATTAAGAAGTGTTTTAGTTACCTTAACCTTTCTCTAATTTGAAATACACTGTAGTAGCAATTTAGAGATATTTTAGAGAGTGCAAATTTTAAAAATGTTTGCTTGTGTGCATAAATGGGTGCATTTAACATAATCCAAGCTTTGTATAATTTCCAGTACTGGTGTTCCTATCAAGTGATAGGGTTGGTAAGGTTAAGGTTGGTAAGGTCTATATTTATAATATATATATGGATGAAATTGTTAATTCATTTTACATCATGAACTGTTGTCTGAGTCACCACCAAAAGTCCATTATGCAAATTTACATACTATTATCAATATTGTTAAATATAAGTTCTAAACCTAACAAAAATTTATATAAGTTTGATTGTGGTTTTATACATTCCGGTAATTCTATATCTGAAAATAATAAAATGATATAAAATAAAATAAAAAAAATAAAATACTCATATTTTTATTCGTTGAAAACTTCTATGAAATACTTTTTCCAGGTGAGGAAAGGGGACAGGTGAGTCTGGATTTTAAGTTTTACATAATACATGATCTGATATTCAGCCATCTACCATTAACTCGTAGTGCTGCTCAGTCTCATCATCATCCCGCATCCTCCTCCTCCCCTGGTTCCCAACCAGCTGCTTGCATAAATCCTGGGCGCTGTGCCTCAAAATGCCAAAATGCCAAGTAAAACTATATAACCATTAGGATAATAATGGGTTAACTTTGTGAGAAAGAGTGACTGAAGATATGCTTTACTATTATTTCATTCATTGTTATTACCACATAACAAACTCAGAGGCTCAAGGATCTTGGTGACAAATTCAGCATATACTCCATTTTGTGAAAGTAAAAGGACAACTTTGACTCAAGTGTTTCAATTGTGTGTCTGTGTGTGATTGCTCTTCACTCAGAGTATCAAGTACGACGTTGCAGCTGTCTGCACTGCTGAAGTTGCATTTCCAACTGAAAGATAATTTTAAAATCCAAACACTATTTTTTTCCGGCCTATTTTGAGTATACTGATGCATTCCCGTCCCCAGTACAGCTAACTGGAACTTTTTACCAGATGGAATTGTGCAGGAAGACCTAGTCTCTGCTATATTTATTGCAACTGTTATTAACATGGTAGGCTTCACATTTTTCATAGCTTGGCTATGACTAAAGTTATTTTATATTGTGCTCTGGGTGCATGGCAATATTGTGGCTGAATGCCTGCAGTGTATCCACCTTTTTTTCTTTCCTATCTAACAACAGATGCATTAAAATCCCAGGATGCAAACTAGAGCTTTTGTTGTCAAAGTCACCATACTTCATATGCCCAACTATTGTCCCGTTGTCTTCTCTAAAACTATGTCACACTTCCCTGACTGCAGAAAAAATGTTGCCAGTGAACATAATCCATGTAGCAATTATGTGCTTAGTAAGTGTACATTTCCTCCAAAACACATTTGTTAAATCAAATTTCTGTTATAAAAGATATTTTACGCAGGAGATTGGGTTGTAAGTTTGAACACTGTTGATAGAGATGTCTGTGGATATTATCTAAACTATTTTGTCACTATATTTATACAGGTCTCAACATTGCTGCAGGCTGTTGTATCAACATCTATTCCATGTCAAATTGTTTGGTAAGCTTTTGCTCAGTCTCTCATATGTGCATTTTTGCCATTTATGACTTACTCCAATGCTGCAGGCATACAAATGCATGTGAGATGCACTGGGGAAGATTGCTGACATTTGAGAGTGCTGCCTGTAATATTTTGTCATTTCACATTAAATGCTGTGCTTGGGGATCATGGTTGCAGTCAAGTCAAATTAATTGGAGGCAGCTCAGGAAGCAGTATGATCTTTCCACATCATACAGCTGATATTTTCTGTTCAAATTCAACACAATGGCTGCTGTTATTCTGGGACGCTGTTTGAATATTGAATGTTAAAGCACAGCCGTCTCACACTGAGGTTGAGCCACTTGAATTTAATCAACAGTGCTCAGGTTCCTTTCTGTGCTCTCTGATAATGCTCCTAAATTAGCTTCAGTCAAAGTGTTTTATCTTTAGTGACCAATCAAGCATCATCTGTTTTAATTTTCAGCACTATTGTGATATTGTAAGATCCATGATGAGAGATAAAGAGTGAGTGAGAGGAAGAGGTGGGTAAAGACATAAATACCTTCTGTTTTAGAAGCAGCAAGCTACTACTGAACAATATCAATATCACTGTTTTTGTGGCCTAAACTGTACTATCGCATCCTGTGATCTTATGATGTAATATCTGTATACTGTATGTGAAGTACGTGTTAGGTGGAACGAAATGAGAAAGACAACAAATTTAAAAGGTATTGTTCTATTCAGAAGATGAACAGGTTGTAGGCCATGCACATTAAATTCATGAATGCAGAAATCAGAGATTTGACAAATATATAGACAGGAACTTTCAAAAAAGACATAAGACTGAAAAAGAATCAAATCCTTTTGTTGTTTGTTTTCCATTTTTATTTTTTTAAATTGGAATTGTTTACAGCCTCTTTAATCGCGTGTGAAAAAAAACAAAAAAAAAAACAAGGGAAAGCAATGCTTTAATAACATTTTAGCAACACTGTGCATCACACATGTTTGTGACTTGGTTCTTTTTTATAGTCCACAAGGTTAAGAGCAACTGTTTTGGAGCATGAAAATCAAGCCTAAACACTCAAAGAAAAAAAAAATACCACCTTATGAACCTAAAATGTTAAATACAAGGAAAAAAGGCTTCCATAATGGATAATCTGTTTGATTCTGAGGAGAGAAGTAAAGTGTAAAAACATCTAATTTGTGGTGCAGTAAAGCTGCTTGTGTAGTTACATTAAATTCCCTTTTAACTTACTACTAGTTTAATTAACACCATGGCTTAGTGCAATAGATCCCCAGAAGGTTTTAAAATAATCTATTAAATCAGAAAACAATTTTCCTAAAACAATTTAAGGGTGATATATAATGATATTACAAGACCCTAATTATAAAACTTTTTTAGCATTCAGAAAGTTCATGAAAATTATTGTCATGGTGGAGTGAATGCAATGCCCCCAGGTAGGTTTGGACTGGAGTATCCCAGAGTACCTCATTGATTTTTTTTGGGGTGGTCAAGAGGATATAGCATCTGAATAATTTAATTGCAATAAATGTAGAATATGAGACAGATCAATGGGAGCAATAGTATAGCAAAGTGGATGCACAAAGAATTAATAACTCACAAAGGTGGTTTTTTAGTGTTAAGTTACTCTTTAACAAACCAAACAGAAATATAACAGGAGAAAAGTAGGCATATTGAGAATGTACATTTACACCTAGAGAAAATGTAGTTTAATATAAAAGTCTTGCAGTAAATCCCCTTTCATTGTTGTCCAAATTTTTTCTCGGTTTAATATCTTAAAATATGTTATCTGGGGCTCACAACTTCCTCTGGAAGTGAAAAACTGCGAAATGTACCCATAATTTTTTGCCATGCTAGTGTAGCCAGATACATAAATCAAACCACCTGTTAAAAGCCAGCAGAATAAAGAAAAAAGATATCACCTCTGTTAAAATTTTTCCAGGGGAAGATCCCAACAGCCCATGCTAGATTGTCCCATCCACATTTAAAATGGTTCTGATGCCCATGGGTGACACAAAATATAGATTGCCTTATTGCCGTTGCCCTTAACCTAAGTGATAAAGCAAAGTAGTGAGGAAGAATGTGGCTAATATTACAGATTAAAATTTAGGTTATATTATCTCCCTGGAGAAGGAAGCAGAAAAATGGTAAAAAAAAAAAAAAAGGCAAAAAGCATAGACAAAATGGACATAGCTGTACATGACAGTTGTTATTGTTAGATACAAGAATCCACGTATCTGCTTTAGTTTTGGAAAATAATGATCCCCATGGGAGGGGGGGGGGGGTGGGGGGGGTTTCTAAAGTTGTGAAGATTCTTTTAATCTTAATCAGATTCTGTTTGTTGCTACTCAAAATTTTTGCACATTTTTCCAAAATCATAGTCTAAAGTTTGTTAAATTTACAGGCAAAAACTGAAGCCGACTATATTAATCAAACCAAAAGTGTGCCAATTCAGCAACAACGAACACAGGCCAGTGTCAGTCCTTAACTGACCTGAAAGAACTGATCTTCAAGGTCAAGACACAACAGCATAGCAGCAGAACCAGCAGCACCATTCGTCGTGTGAGGGTAAGTATTAAAATTACTCAGAATAATCAGATAATGATAGCCACGCAACTTATTTGTTTTTTACAACGATTTGTTTAAACTTATGGTCACATTTAGTAAGTGTAAAGTTAATGTTAGCTCTTACAAATAGTACTTGCTTGCCAGCATCATGCACACTACAGTTAAACAGCACCACAAACTACATCCTCCTAAATGGTCATACAGACAAATCGCCACCTCTCCTAAACTGTTTCAACATGAACTGAACATTATACCTATCATGAAGGGGGATTTATTGCTAATAAACAGGCAACTGAGCTTATGTCCCATTAGCTGGTTTTCTTGAATTAATATAATGTTATTCACCTTACATTGAGTAGAAATAACTGCAAGTTACGCTTGTGGTAAAGTGCATTACTCATTAGTAGTCCCTTAAACCAAGCAAATGCATTATCTTAATGTGAAAAAAAATTAAATGTGTAAAAAACATTTACATAAACCAAGCATTTAGTCTGATTTTCTTCTGCAGGAGTTCTCATGCACACCACTGCATGGACTTAGGGATCATGAGGGATTCATTGGACATTAGACTTTAGAAGCTATATGAATGATTGAGGCATTCATTTTAATTATGTTGTACTTCTCATCTACACAACAGTGTCCACTGGAGCTTGGTGTGCCCATGTCTCTCTCCTGTGACAGCATCAGGAGGGTGAGAATGCAGTGATGTGATGTATCAATAGATCCAATTCTAAGTCCTTCAAACTGAACTCTTTCACTGGACATGGGTGAAAGAGTTTTATATTTCTGAGAAAAAGGTAACAGAAAGCTTGTGTTATAAGACTGAGTTATACACAACAAACTTAAAAATAAACTGAAATAAACAGATAAAATAAAACAATAAACTCTCAGTAATGTAATATGTGAAATATTGTTGTGTCTTGCTCCTGTTTTCCATTCCGTTTCATCTACAGGTTCAAAGTTGAAGCTTAAGAGCTAGATTAACTAACCCTTCTCTTCTCTTCTGGGCTCATTTTATCTTTATGATATTGGTAAAAGGGCCGTTGTAGTCCTTGTGTTAGCTGGTATAGCAGCAGGCTCCTGGGTTTCTAAGTTGAATCTTTACAGTGTCTCCTCAGCTACAAGACTTTCTCTATTTTCAAGGTGTTTCCATAAAAACACTGTAAAAGGAATGATGGGTCCATTTTTCTACACCACACACATACAGCACTCTGTTTCTTTTACACATGTGATGTTTGCTACTAAACATGGATGAGTACAAGAGTAGTCTAGTGGGTGGCTCCTTTTTATGACATTATGCTTGTCATTTTTACAAAAGATGACAGGATGACAGAAGTCCACAAGCTACAATATAGACCTCAGATTTAGAAGTCAAATTTATTTTTTATATTCAAAGCTAAAAAAGAAACCTGAGGGAAATCATTTAAGTTATGACAGAAGATGTAACTTCACACATTAAAGAAAAGGATGACAGAGTGGATCTTGTGGACATTGTTGTGTTTTATCCAGCTGTATAACCAAGTAAAGGGACTGTTGTTAATTTTCTCCTCTAGTGGTTCTTGCAGAAGCCAGAAAGGGAATATGTCATCTTAAAATCACCTATTATCTGAGGAAGCCCTTTTTTAAGATGATTTCAAAATATGTTTGTTAGCAGTTTCTTATCAATGTTGAAGAGCATTCCTACACCTGCACTTTTCCAAACATGCTACTGAATGATAACTATAGATACATCATGCAAGTCAGACTCCAAACATACCTGCTCCTTCTCTTGAGTATAAATAGCAGTTTTTTTTAATTTGTTAAAAACTCTCGATGTTATTAACAAAAAATAATAACTCTAATTTCAACATATTTATTCAATAAAAATGAGAAACAGTTTCTGACAAACATCACCAGTAGTAGCTTCCTAGTTGACATAACAAGAATGGTTAGGGCAAAATAATAAGAAAACATTGAACATGAAAGCAATGTCGGCCTAAATAATTAAATGAACACGAATTGGAATTCAGTCAGATTTTAACACCTTGTTTGTCCAAAAACAGTTCTATCTTTACCATAAATGCCAACAGAAACTGTATCTAATTTGCAGTCCTAAATACTTGGAAATTGACTACCCAATTAGATGTTAGACAGTTTCATTGTTTAATTTTGTCATTTCTTGCAGAAGAATTCTCACCAGTAACCCAACAGGAAGTAATTTGCTCTTGTTTTGTTAAATCTAGCATGAAAAGACAGGTGGACTTTGATAGAAACCTCTCATGTGCAGCTTTAAAAGTGCCTATCAGCATGTCTGCCTCCTTCAACTGCTGCTGTTGCTGTAGTTCTTTCTTGCTGGCCAACCCTGGAACAGATGCCCTATTGTAACTTTCTCCTATTGTCGGACTCTCCGTCTTTTTCTTCCCCTCTCTCTCTTTCAGGCCCTCCCTCTCCTTCCCTCTACTTTTCTCTTGTAAGCCCTTAATGGTGATTAGCTGTGCCTTGCTGACTTTGTCCCTGTGTCTCCTCTCTCACTGGTAGTACAAGTGCTGTGACTGAACTCAGTCCAGCACTGTAAACTGAGCTATTGTTTCCCCTCAGATGAATAAATGGGATACAGTATGGGATGTCATTTAAGGATACAAGTCCTGAGCAGTCACTCCAAAACACTGGATGTTTCTTAATGAGGAGGTTTGGTTATACAGTCTCAAACACACACACGTGCACACACACACACACACACATAAAGTATCCACCCTCTTAGATCCCCATCAAGGGGCCAGAACAAAGGTTTTCAGTACAATAGGGGCTAGAGATACTTGAGCCCTCTTTAATACAGCAAGACATTTCCCACTCCAATGCACTGGTTAAGCACTTTGACTGCATTGTGTAGCCATGAATATGGGCCAAATGTACATCTGTCTTTGCATCTCAAGAATTAGAAGCAAGGTAGAAAAAGAACTGGGAATCACCTGGATAAAAAGCTATTTTCTTACAACTTATTAATATTTACGACTAATGTTAAGGTTGGATGACTTGTTGTTTCTTTGCTTCGAGGCAGCCATCAGTTCACTTTAAATTTAATACATCAGGAAAATCAACTTACAGAAACATTAGATTTGCTTCAATCAGGAAATCTCTTAACATCATGTTCACATTTTATTTAATTGAGTGCTGGTTTTTGATGGGGTATTGCCAACTTTATAAATCTGCACCTACACCTGCACTACAACACATTGTTAATGGTTTTTGGCTGCTTGTACAGGAAATGTGCAAATTTGTTTTAATCCATTGAGTCTGTCTGCTTTAGTGAGTTATGCCTTTGGAAAAACACATATTTGTTGACTGAAAGCTGTGCACAATAGAGATGCCTTTGGCACACCATGGGACAGATGTCAAACTGTTGTTAGGAACCACTGCCATTGTAATACTATCCAATCTAAAAATGCACACATTTGTTTTATCAGTTTTAAAACAGGTGCTTACTTAAGGCAACAAAGTCATTCGCAATTAGATAATTTGCAATTAGATCAATGTCTATTAAAATTAGGGGTCAAAAATAGTTATCTGTTTACTGATATCTACACTCTATATTTGATTGTTCAAGAAGATTACAGTATGTAACATTTATCTATCTATGAATTAGCATTGCAGGGTGGTGCAGTGGTGAGCACAGTTACCTCACAGTAAAAAGTTTCTGGGTTCGTCCATGAAGGCCAGCTGAGACCTTTCTGTGTGGAGTTTGCATGTTTTCCCCATGCTTGTTTGGTTTTCCTCCAGGTACTCCAGTTACTTTCCACAGTCCAAAGACATGCAGGTTAGGTTAATGGGCAACTCTAAATTTTAGATGAGATTTGTGTGAAGGATTGTTTGCCACTGTCTGTCACCCTGTAATATACTGCTGACCTATCCAGGGTGTACACAGCCTCTTGCCCAATGTAAAAAAAAGAAAAATGCTAAAAGACAGTGTCCAATAATTCTGAATGATGTATGGTGTAACACCATTTCCAAAGACAGTAAAATATAACTTCTGCCAGTAAAACTACTGTGAAATGGGAGTTTACAGATTAATTTGGTTACTTGTTCTTCATACCTGCGGATGGATGAGGCAAAGAAAAGGCAGCTGCGTCCACTGGTAGCTTATTATGTAGTCTTGTGCTTAAAAATGATCATCTTCATGCATAATGGCAAATGAGGACAGACAAGCCTCTTCCACCAGTGGCAGACTCGGCAGTGTTACCATTGCTCATCATCATCACTGTCTTTCAGTTTGGCTTTTTATGACCAGGGCAACCTATGTCTCTCTTTTAAATTTAATTCAAGATCGTTTTTGAACTATACACTGACATTTCATTTGAAATGCTGACATCTTCAGACACTGCAGGTTGAGACAGATCTGTTGAATATACTCCCCAAAAGTATGAATATATCCCTATATTAATGCCTTGTGGCATATAAATGAGAAACCAGACTCCTACAGTGCTGGCAGTCAACAACTTGTATGGCAACCTGACTGCAGCACATCATCCTTCCCTCAGCTTCTGCAGCGTTTCTCCAAGTAAGTTTTTTCAGTTAAAATATGTTGCTTTGATGATTATGTAAATAGGCAAAAAAAAAAAAAAAAAGATTACATAATTTTACCCCATAGAACGTGTCTGTTCTGGTAATTTACATTCCAGTCACCAGGAAATGGTACTTTGAAGCCATCAGCTATCAGAACTTTAACTTGTTAGGGACATAGAAATTGTTGCAAGATGATCAATGAAAAATTTGGCCATTGTCCTCATCAAAGGAATATATGGACATTCCCTTATTAAAGAGAACATATCTCACCTCTGAAACCATCATAGAAAAGGGCTTTGATATTCAGCACAAAAAAAGTGAAATGGCTTGTTGATGTTGCATTGTCAGTGAAACCTTCAGGTGCCCATGATCACATGATTGCTCATTATTTTACAGTTTTCAGCACCACTTGGTTGAAATGAGGAGTGCTGACTGGAAATTATTAGAAACTGAAGCTAAAAGACAGAGGATGAAACTTTTTACCCAATGGTGTGACAAGCTGGAATTCCCAATGCAAAATGTTCCTTAAAATATATTTTAGTCAGCATGATAAGGAGCCTGCCAGATGATGAAAAATCCTAATCATGCACAGTGTTCAGATTTCCAAGCTTTCATCAAGACTCTGATCTTCTCTGTTCATATTCAGTGGCTTCAGCGGCACAAAAGCTCAACATCAAGCTCAATAGTAGACAAAGTATTATCCTGCTTTCATGTAAAATCTCATTAAATTAGTTATCCAGCTTCTGTGCTTCTTCTTATCCATTTGCTAGATGTCTTTAATACATCATCATCAGCTCTCTTCAACTCTCTCCTTTTTTTTGTGCCAACACATTATGGGAGCAGGGCATTGAGTAGTTGTCCTTTGCTGGGAGGTTATCGATGAGTTGCTAATGAAAGGCCTATTATAGGCGAGCATATTGATCCACTAAAGGCCTGATGACAGTATCATTGCAACAGAGACACAATTGAAAAAGACATGCACTGCCAACAGGACAAAGGAAGAGGATGGAACAATCTTAAACATTGTTCCACCTTTGCCCTTGCTATTCATATCCATACATTTATTAATTTCTCGTTAATATCTTTGTTACATTCTAAATCTTCTAAATCTCAGCCTTAAATGCAAATGGCCTCAATTACAAGAGTGAGAGGCACTAAGTCAGTATCAAACTATACTACCCCCTGTGTCTCCCATACATTGAAGCTCATTCTAAGTTAACAATAATTTATTATAACTTGATTCCTGTCTGTCCCATACCTTTTCATTGCCTTCAGTGCAGTGGAGGACCTTGTGCTTCTAAACTGATACAATATTACTCACAAAACAAATAATATGGGTGAGAGTGTAAGAAGAGTAATTTGACCTACTGTACATGAGTAATACGCTGTGAAGTAAGGTTTACAGGATTTTACTTGCCATATCCATGGATCTATGGATCTATGGATGAAGTTTCACTATTCCTTAGGATAATACTATTTTCCTCCTAGCTGCAGAGAGACAGTGATACCTCTCCAACTTTGACAAAAACATAAAAACTGAAAAAGCCCAAATAAGAATGTTGAATATTGCACACAAACTTCTGTGTTGACCTTGAAAAAATAGTTTGACAAACAAATCTTAAGAGAATAGTTTAAAATTTTTGTAAATGTGCTTTTTGTTAGATTCAAAGCTCAAAACTATGTCTGTACACTAAATATAAAGCTAGAGCCAGCAGGTGGTTAGTTTATCTTATTATAAAGAGTGGAAACAGGAGAACCAGCTAGACCACTTTGTCTAATGTTTTAAAAAATAATATTGTAAATCATCGTTGTGAATTTGATAAAAAACAAGAGAATACTACAAGACTGAAAACTGTCCAGTGCTAAACCCCATAAAACTAGAACTTGTCATTTTTACACATCTGCCTGTTTCTGACTAGGATAAGCAGACAAGGTATACTACATTAATTTGTGAATTTTAGAGGGTTGGTAGGCTTTTTGTTGAGAGAGCTACGCTGGCTGTTATTCCCTGCTCCCAGCCTTGAGGCAAGGTTAAACTAAATGTTTGCTGGCTCAAGCTTCATATTTACTGTACAGTCCTGAGAGGGCTATCAATCATCCCAATAAACTCTCAAGAAAAATGTGAACAATGGTATTTTATAAAATTTCAAACTAGGTCCACAGCTTTTGACTGCATCTCATGACCTTGAGCAGATACAGTTTGTTCAGCTCCATAAAAAGATAGCAAATGAACCTTAGTCGAAGTAGTAATTTTTTTTTTTTTTTTGTCAGACCTTTTCCAAGGTCAATAATGTTCTTTGATACTTCACAGAAAAGACACTATTTTCCAAATGAAAACAAATATACGTGTTTCTAGATTAAATATCAATATGAAACTCAATGTATATGATTGTGCTGTTCCCTCTCCTGCTTGTCCCATCTGGAAACTTTTACCTTTTCATCTCTGTGAATTTTTTTCATCCCTGTAAAGTTTCATGGAGATTATGAATGAACAAAATTTTTAAGGACACAAACTCTAGATTCTCTTTGGGTATGGATCTGACTTGGCTGTATAAAACCTTAGATTCAGGTTTATGTTTTGATTCATTGTCTTGCTGATAACAAACAAGAAGTATAAATAACCTTAGGGTTGCAAATGCAGAGGGGTTTGGTATAAAAAAAAACAGGGTCATCCTGCAAAAACATGGAGCCTGGCTCAACTTGTCACAGACACAACACTAAATAATCTAGCAAGGTGCTTTGGTGGCTAATGCAATATGTTTTAGTGCACATTCCTGTTTGATTACTTTGTAACATGCCTGGAGTATTTCTAATTTTAACTCACGATCATTGTAATGAAAACTAAATTAATTGAGTTGTAAAATTCTGTTTCAGAGTACTAAACCACTTTGCAGTGTTTAGCATTTGATAAGCCCTCAAACTTTGGACTTAATGGATTATACCTAAAGCAAGACACTCCCGGCAAAGAGGCCCCTTACACTGTTTTGATGCAGGGCTTACAGACCACATGAGGTTTTTCTCTATAATTTCTCATTAATTTGCTACATTCATATTGCCCTCCACCTTCACAACCATTCCAGGGCCTGCTGCAGAGAAACATCCTTCTTCACAGCATAAATCTGCCAACAGCCTTCATAAATGGAACGATTAAATTGGGAAAAATCCTGTTACAAACTGATATGGGTACAATTGGTACTTCATCAGCACACCCATAGTGTTTTTCTTGATATATTTAATGAAAGTAATTATGCACCCGGATGTTTTATAGTCTATAAAATAGACTTAAATGTTACAAAAAAACTACCTGTAATGTGTATTGTAAATGTACCTGTGTTCTTACAGACTGGGCCCATAAATGATTTAATACCCTACATCTCATGGAACTGTGCGAGCAGCATCTGTGTCACCATTAATATGAAGAAATACAAAATTGAATTATCGACATCTTGTGGTTTTCCTTAGTGGTTCTGTTGTAGATTCAACATATCAAAAAGTATTCACTGAGATTTTCGTGTTTGTAGGAGTCAACAAGAAACCACAACACCTGCAGGCTAGTATCAACGTTTCATTGATGAAGAATATTATACAGTCATACATAAACATACAAACAGGGGCATGTGGTCATTAAGGGTCCTGGAGTTCCACTCCTCCTTCAATTCCTGGCAACCTGGCAACACTGCAAATTTGGGTGAGCGCTTGTAATTAACCAAGCTGGTAATTAACCAAGCTGGTCAACCAACCAGATGCGTCCGCAGCTGCCAGATCAACTAGAAGCAGCAATGGCTAATATAGATTAAAGATTTGCTGAAAACAGCATTGATTTACTATTCAAAAATTAATTTAGCCAGAACATGTTATCAGAAAAACTCACAATGAAAAATCTGTAACCAGGCCAGCCAAAGGAGTTGAATATTAAACACCTTTCTGGACATGATTAAGGGAAATGCTACATTCAGAGTTTAGTATTAATAGAAATCATCGCTAAACACATCCAAAAGTTAAGCTGTTACACACATACACAGTCCAAGCTCATACAGTGAAATTGTTTGGATTGAAGCTGGAGTGAGCTTTCTTTAAAAAAAAGTATTTCAGAAGCTAAAAGTTTAATTCTGTGTCCCCTGGAAAATTTCTTCTGTCCTGTGAAGTTCAATACTACTTTTCTTAGTTTTTCTGCCAGCTGCTATGTCCATAGTAAGGGGCTACATTGTGTTCTGGCTTTATTTGGCTGTTGGAAACAGTTCTGATACCCGGTTCCAAGGCTATACTCTATGGTGTGTCTTTGTAGTTTAAATTAAACTAATTAAATGTTATTTAACAAGTAAACATTAGCATTACAAACGACAATATCAATATCAATAACAACTATAATAATAACAATAATAATAATAATACCAATAGTTGTCATTATTATTATTATTATTATTATTATTATTATTATGGTGTCTCCTTATTAGATACCAATCACCCCCTGGAGGTAGATCATTGTCATACTGTGGTTATAAGCATTAAGTGAAAGCAGCTGATAACCAAAAGGTACTTACTAACTTACTAACACTTGGAAAACTCCAGCCACCAGCAGCTGGCTCTCTGCAACATCGTACGTTACGTGCTCATGGCGAAAATATATATAGCTACCTACCCAGGGCCATAGCCCCACCCAGTGGAAAAGGGACACCATTGTACACACATGTAAATTAATACAGGGTTAATTAAATATATGTATAGAATTGATAGCTATAATATTGTTTATTCTGGTAATGATATAATAGATGTAAATGTTCTAGTAGAGAACAACTGTAAAAGTTCATAACTTGAGGCTCCCCTTGTACTGCCTTCCTTTGAAGTTTTCATTGTTACTGAAGTACTACAACCAGTTTCTTTAAGACCTCGCCCATATCCAGTGGCCAAACTTAAGGGAGGAGCTGTGAGTTTACTGTATGACTCACTCTTTAACCTCTACAAGGATACTATTTCAGAGCCAGATTGCTGTAATGCTATTACATGTAGTCAGTTATTTGTCAAACCTGCTCATGTCCCAAAATACTGATAGACAAACAAAACTGAGTTAGATAAGTGATAATAATCAAACAGTAAAACATTATTTGCAGCCTATTCAATAACGTGGAAGTTAGTTAGACGGTCATAGGGCAGAAATCGGTATGGCTCTTACATCTCACACAATTAGGCTGTCCTAAGTCCGAGAAAGTTGACACATGCATCAGAATACCTGTAAACAACCAATCTGTAACCAAGTTACAGATATGTAACCGTTCGATAGATTAGCTGGACATTTAGTTTCCATCATTTTAGTATCCATTATTTTAGATATGTATTACAAGGATGAAAATGTTGGTTTTCAGTCATGATTAGAATGTGTTGTGGCAGTGGTCTGTGATCTAGCATTTGGGGCCCTAAGGAGGTGAAAAGGGTAAGGGAGGAAGATTGTAATGTCCATGCATATTATTCCAGTAGGTTCAATGTGTGAAAAGGGACTTTAACACCTGGGTGGCAATTACAGTATTTTCATGTTACCCTCTTTGCCAGTTAGATATTGATCAAAGATGAGTCCCATTGTAAACTCAGTTCCATTCTGTTGGGGTCTCATTTGTTAAATCCTATTTGTCTTTTGTCCTTTGAAGCTATGGGAGATTGATACATCTCTGACATTGCTTATAGCTTGTCTGTTTGGGGATACTTCTATGCAAGGTGGTTTTAGAGTAAGATGGTAGAAAGGGCAAACCATGTTTGGTCCATAATCTCTGAGTCTCGACTTAATGATGTCTCTGGCTTATGTCCGCTACAGCGGAGACCTCGGGCAGACAGCCCAGGCAGACCAGGGGTGGAGCAGGAGACCTTGGGCAGATGGCTTGGAGGCCTTGCAGACACTTGGAGCTGCTCAGGAGGACAGCCGGGAGGCCTGGCAAACAGGCACAGGCAGAGGCAAAGGCAGAACCACTCAGGAGGGTGGAGATGAAGGCAGGGGTGAAGGCAGGACTGCTCAGGAGGTCAAGCAAGAGTTTGACAGCGAAGGTGAGTCCCATCCAGGAGTTTAAGCAACAGAGTGTTGATGGAATATGTTTCCTTCTGGGCTGGCCGAAAGGAAACAAGGAGAAGGAGTTGGCCAGGCTGCCAACGGGGAATTAGGAGCAGATGTCAGCCAGGCTGCCAACGGGGAACTTGAAGCAGGCTTAATGTCCGTTTGGACAGCTCCCTAAGGAACAGACTCAGGAACAGACTCAGGAACAGACTCAGGATCTTGGCTGGGATTGCCGACCCAGGAACAGACCCAAAAACAGGTGGGGCATCAGCAAGGACGCCTGACTTAGCTAGGCAGCTGAGGCTCTGGAGTTCTGGCTGGAGGCTAGCCGACTGGGAGACAGGCTTTAGGCTAGCGGGCTGGAGGCCACCATGCTCATGCCAAAGATTAGATGGTGGGGACACAGGCTGGGGGCTAGCAGGCCCGGTGTTAATTGACTGGACAACTGGGTGGGAGGCAGGTGGTGTGACAGGACAGGAGACTGAGGTGTCTAGCTGATGAGGAACTGGACGTGGAGTAGGGTTGGAGTGGAGTTTCCACTGCAAAGAGCTGTCTCTGTGACAGTCACTAACTTAATGACGGCTAAGTCCTTGTTAAGAAACCTGTCCTTAGACACATCAAAGTCCTCCCATGTAAATGGCAGGCTACAATTCAGCATGTCTGCTGGGTCCATATTTTGACTTCTTTGTACCATCACAAAGTAGTCTGGAACCCAGCAGAAAGAACCCGAGAAGACAGGCTGATGCAATGAAGGTCTTTAGATATATAAAATAAGGCGCACAGGTACACAGATGGATGAACAGGTAGGTGAGTGAAAGGCAAACTGGTAGACGGATGACAGAATTCTTTACACAAGGTACATGAGGAATCATTCACCAACAAACTGACAAGGAGTTAAGGGAACAGAGTCTTAAATACACAGGGGAGGCAATGGCAATTGGGAACAGTTGAAACACAACAGGCCGCAGCGGACAGTCACAGAAACAAAAAAAAAAAACAAAGGAAGTAAATAGCTAACCAACATACAAGGGAGTAATTTCAAAGCCAAACAGGAAATAAGGAGAATCAGTAGAGTCATACAGAAGGAAGATTGTGACATTCTGATTTAAAGATTTAATAACATTTGTCATGCATCATAAGAATTCAAGATGTCATATAAATCAGAGATTACTGTCAAATACTTTTAATGAAATTCTATAGCTAATACATACATATATTTATATAGATGTATATGCTTACAATGTAACTCAAATATCTATTAATCCTAAATATCTATTACAGTCTTTTCTTTACTGCTGCTACTTCTGCCACCACTGTTACCTCTACTATTAATAATAGCACAACAATAATAGTAGGAACAAAGTATCATATATCTTAAAAGGAAAATCAGGCAACATTTAACCTCAACTCCCTCTGTTTACCACTTATAAGGACTCAGATATAAGGAGTGTTAAATAAGTGTGTTAATCAATGAGCAATAATATTGAGACATATTTTCTAATATTACAACTGTATTCCTCTACAAAGTAATGAATTATCTGTTTATACACCAGCTTCCACTTACGGTTACTAAAGAATGAATTATAGTTGTTGAGTACATTAATAAACAGTAATTTCTAATCAAAATGTCAATAGAGTATCACCTCTAGCTTATTAGAGAGAGTAGAAAAAGGCAACAAACAAAAGAAAAGAAGGAAAAAAGGAAAATACAAGGGGGGCAAGTATTAGTGGTGGTGGTCAGTGTCAGCTGGAAGGGAAGAAAACAGAGCCAGAAGTCATTTTAGTGAGACTAATACAGCTATACAGGTTGGTGTAAGTCACTTTACAGAAACAATGCATCTCTTATTGTCAGACTGAATAACAGACTAGAAATTCAGTCAGTCAATCATTCATTATATATTATTATACTTAATTTATATTGAAAGAGCTATACCTAAAAGAGAGAGATGGAGCAAGTGAGTGTATCAGGTTACATCTTGTAAAACCTCTGTGAAAACCAGTGCCATTCACTAACACACACACATGCAGGCAGCACACTGCCAAACAGGTTAGATGAGTTAAGAGAGGAGGAAGAGCTATGCTAATGACAGTACTCAGAGAGAGAGAAACTAGTGTACAGGCAGACAGTGGAAATAAACAGAGCTAGGGCAGTTCCTCTGGATAGAAAAAAAACAATCAGAAAGGTTCAGGCTGTGCCTGTGTAGGCCATACAAGTAACCAGGCACTGTGTTTTACCTGCTAGCTGAGTTTCAGGTAAACAGGCAGGCAGCTCTCCCTGTCTGCTGTAGTGTTACAGCTGGAGAAACACGAGCAGGACCAGCTTAGAGAAGAAGCTATTACAGTGGCCTTTGTCCCCTGCTGCCTCCCGTTTGAGACAAAAATACACACACGCACAGACTGAGGCAGCTACTGGGGCATTCAACCAACTCAGCTTTGCAAGGTAAATGTGTAAATTCTATTTGCTTACCGCTTGAGGACTTGAATTGGATGTGAGTGAATCTGCCTGCTCTTGATTTTTCCAAACCAAGTTAATTCGTTTCTTTCTTTCTTTCATTCATCGCTGACTGTGTTAACATTCTGATGGTCATACTTTGTTTAAAAAGCTATTCAGGTTAATCAGTTTAAATGAAACTTTGCTGCTCTTGGATTGAGTCCAGTACTTAACAATATTTTCATCCTTCTAAATGATCACGAGTAAATTGATTCCTATCTACAAGAGGACAATAAAGTGATCCCCGTTGTCATTTTTGTCATCAGAATCTATACAAAATGCAGTGCAAGGTTGATGGTG
Source organism: Istiophorus platypterus (assembly GCA_016859345.1). Taxonomy (NCBI): domain Eukaryota; kingdom Metazoa; phylum Chordata; class Actinopteri; order Istiophoriformes; family Istiophoridae; genus Istiophorus; species Istiophorus platypterus. The sequence goes on from CM029123.1 coordinate 3,015,793, forward strand.
AAAAGAAAAGTGTGAAAGTAGCAACAGAAACCAAGTTTAGCAGGTTCTTGTAGTCCAGTTTCATTTGGTTCATGAGTAACCGAGTGAAGGGAGCTGATAATAAGTGTGTAGGTGTACCAGTTACCATGCAACACAACACACCAAGCCGGCCCCGTCATTGTGTGCAGAGTGTATTTGTGTACTATCCTCTAGAGGATGCTCCTCAGTAACATTCATTAACAGAGGGACAGAGGGGAGAGTTAAAGGACCTGCAGCAAGTTGACTACTTGCTGTGGTTTTGTGTTACTGTGTTTTGCATGTGTCAGGGGTAATATGTACACACACGTTCACACACAGAGCTGGAGGTTGGTATTTAACAGGTGTTGTGGCTGCAGGCATCACATAGCACTGTATCCCTGTGTATGTATGTGAGAGAGAGAGAGACAGAAAGATGAAGGAGGGAGAAAAACTATTCTGTGATTCTAAATATTACTAATTCCTCTAAATAAAAGAATCACAGAGACAAGGAACTCAATGTTAATGACCACTAAAGCAATCATCATGAGAATAGTGAGAGCATGTGCATCAGATCCATCATATGAGGTGAAAGTCCCACCCATTTTTATAAATATTAGTTTTACTATGTTGAAAATCAGTGCATTGGTACATTCACTCTGGGCTCTTTGCCGAGTCCTGTGTCAGTGCTTCATTATCACATCCGTTCCAATCACTTGCTGCTTGCTGACTTTTAGTCCTTAGAATCAATTAAGCTCCAGACATTACATACATGCAACTACTTTTACACACTGAGAAAATCTCCCAAAGACTAGGAAAGTAATCTTGACACGTATAAATTGGTAGAATTCTTTTTTCAATTACAGTTTGGAGGCAGTACTTGTAATGGACTACAGCAATGTCACTATTCCTTTCATTCATTGCACTAAGAAAAAAAAAATATGGCAAAGATTGTAGATTGAACTTGAAACAGGAAGTGACTCTGTAAACTTTGATAGACACAACAAATAGTTTAATAATTTTACTATTTGCCCTATATTTCCCTTTAAATTTGCCATTGACTAAATGGGGGCTTGATCTTAGCAATTATCTTAATACAAAATTATCATGGTCCATAGAAATGATGAAAATAAAATCCCAATTGCAATTAATTGAGGTTCTGCACGCTTAAACATGTATTTTGAGTTGTAAATAAATGATATGAAACACATCAGTGCACATCATGTTGGTGTTGATATTGACATTTCTTTTGAAAATTATAGGAAATCTACATTTCATGGGTTCAAAAATGGCTAAACATGCCATCTGCTCTGTTAAATCATGCTGAACCTTGCAAGGCAAATCCTGACATAGACTCAGTCACTTGGGACTTCTCTACATCATGAAATTGTATTTTAAAAAACTAATTTTAATGCACTCTAATCAGAGGTCAGTGGTCTACCTCCCACAGCACCTTTCCTTGAGTGGGAGTCTGTTAAACCGTGCTCATTTTCATAAATATACTAGTTAAGATTCATCATTCACAGGAGTTTACGCTATTTTTTGCCCCTTCTATTTTTCAATTTTGCCGCAATGGTGCAGACTTGTGATTTTGACCGCTGTAGTAGGATAAGACGTATCATTTCCCTTTAGACCCTAATATGGCTTTGCATTGGTTGCAGATAGCAGCAGGTCCCTCGATAACAACGCACTGCAATGTACATTTGCAATTAGCACTTTTCACGAAAGTTCTATTCTAACTACACGCTCAGCTCTGAGAACTGGGCATTAATGGTACCGGAGCCATCGGCTCAAATTGATATAGCTTGCGAAAACTTCATTCCTCTACCTGACTAATGTCCACTTCAGGGGATTCTGGTGGGGAAAAGCAGTCTGCTTCAAAAAAGCCCCCTAGCGAAGGTGTTTCTGAGCAAACCCTGCCTTCATGCAAACAACTTAGAGAAGATGAAAGAAAGAGATACGACAAGTCAAGATGATGCAGGAGAGACTATGATGCTCATTTTAGTCGCTAGAATGGGTCCAACTCCAAAAATCCTTAATTACTAATTGTGCAACTCAACAGCATCTCTTCTCCCTGTCTGATGACACCATCAGTTATATTCTCAGATTTGACAACACTCTTCACAGAATATATTATTCAACTGTATTTGCAGACTGAGGCTGTTCAATTTTTCTCATTATTTGTGCACGGATTCCCCAGGGAACCTCCGTGTCACCAGATGAGGTAGCTGACACCAAAGCTTAAGGAAGTGCAAGAGCAAGATGATGAAGACAGAGTTAGCAAGAGAAGGAAAAAAAAAAACATGTTCCATGTAGTTTGAGGGAAGACACACAGCTCACCTCACATACATTTGTAAACTTAACACACACCCTATTTTCTTGTTGGAGTACAGAGGGTCATAGACATCTGCTCTGACCATGAATTTACCTTCCACAATTACAAAATAATGCTCTGAGGGTAGAGAATCAGTTTGAATACTGTCCATTTATGTGAGGGCTATACAGTTGTTTTAGATATCTCTTTGCAACTGAGGAAATTCTGGTTTAAAGCAACTAGTGGTGCAGTTATCTATTTGGTAAAGTTTACACTTGTAAGGAGAAATCTGATATGTTTGGGTGTCTTTTGCCATGTTTGCAGCAGGGCTCTAGGGATTGCATTATTGGTAGCACCACAGCATTCCTGCAGAATAAAATACAGTATCTTAATTCTTTGTCTGCATGGCACAGCAAAGCATTTTTGTTTGGTTTCGTGCAATATGTATTTTGAGGAGTTTTTGTTTAGAGATGAAACATATGGGAAAAAGAAATTAATAATTAAATAATAAAAGTGACCTCTGTTAGGCTGAGCAGGCTAGAATCTGATTTTCTTGAAGAGCCAAGCTCTGTACATTATGTCCTCGTTTATGTAGCCGTGGGGATGTGTGAGCGCCCACATGACATGACATGTTCATCATCTGTTTATGTCCGCAAGGGTCGAATCGGTTGTCTGCAGCCCATAATTTAAGGGCTTACTGCAATGAATCTGTATCCCAAAAGTCTTCTCATGCTGCAGCTTGGCATCAGTCAGCAGAACACAAAAAAGTCGTTACACACACTTGTGTCACAAAACGAAGTCATGATGAGACTGTCCTTCTGTAAAAAACAATAAGGTCTCTTTAAGATTATTACGTCTCATATTTACGTTTCATAGTTATGACAGGAGAAAAAGGGGGAGTTTAGATGAAATTGTATTCAGAGTGACAAAGACAGTAACAGGAGGACAGATGACCTGTCTAAAAACATCAATGTATATGACACCAATAGTCAATTTTTTGTCTTTCAACCATTACTGTTAATCAACCTTAACCATATGTTATTGTAGCAGACAATCTCACATTAACCCTTTTCCTAAGCCTAACCAGGTAGGTTTTGTACCTACAGCTAACCAAAAAAAAACTAACAGCATGTTTATTATTCTATGTTTATTATTCTATTTTTTTTACAATAATAATGAGGGTCTGGTACGTCTGCTGTTGATACACTAATGTGTGGACCATCAACCTTTTCTAGGTTGAGGGACTTGGTTGGTTGTGACATAGGAATACTAAATTAAAACCCTAAACAAGTTTGTATTTTACTTTTTCCAGTTTTTCCCCCAACAGCAGCGAAAGATTTAAACCTTCACTTGTTTACTATTATAGAAACTGCATAATTTTTGCTGTGGTGCTGAGGCATATGTGTGGGTGTGCATGGTGATAAATTAGAAGCCTGACCTTTTTGACCCCTTTTTACAGTCTCTTCAGGTTGCTCTATGGACACACACAAGGTTTATTATTATTTCTAAGTTAAACCGACCTGTTGGGAGTTTAATAACATGTCATATCTTAGTTTAATCTTTTAAACCCATAACCATTTAAATTATTTTTGTAGCCACCATTGTGTCTGTCTTTTATCTAATATTACACATTTTTCTTTGTACATTTTTTCAATCGATTCATGTCTATTTTTCTTATATGCCTTTCTTCAAAGCACTTCATAAATGCTAATTTTATACAAAGCGTACATTAAAACTTCTGGCTTCACGGCATTGTTTTGAACCTGCTGCTCTTTGATTCTCCCCAGCCGTCTTTTCTCTCAGCTTTTCTCTCTCTCAATACCATCTGACGTTCCTTACATGCAAGCAGATGTGATATCACCTGTTGTTCGCTTTTTCTTCTGCAACATGATCTGATGTGTCTCTCAAACAACAAAAGAGAACAGTGAAAAGGAAGGGTAGGGTGGTGGGAAAGAAGGAGGAGGGGGAGGATGGAGAAGATGTGAAGCCGGCCTGGTGAGCTGTATCTCAGACATTCCAGCACTTTCTTTGTTGTCCCCTCTCTGTTTGGGAGAAAGCATCCCACCTTCTTTATTATCATCAAGCATTGATAAGGAGGGCCCTCACTACTCATCTCACCGCAAAAAAACTACAACTGAATCTATTTTCTTTAATTATTTTGTATTTCTGTTTTAATAAAAACCACAGAAATGACAATATAATGAATGAGCATGATTTACATTTATTTATTGTTGCCGTTCATCAGAATGAGGAGACAAAAAGTAGCAGCAGATCCGTTTGGACTGGTTGGAAGAGTGAGTTCTTCCCTAAATTAATAGACGAAACAAACAAATGCCACACTTCCATCATGGTCTCCACAGTATTTTATATTTATTCACTGCAGTTTTTTTAATCATGTTACACATTGTGATAAATCTGGATGGAAAATGTATTCATCAGATTTGACAGAAATACTGTATATGGTACAGTACAGATGAACTGCACAAATCCTACGAAATACCCTGAAGTATTTCTTGTAATGTGCCACATTATGCACATGAAACATCTTTCATATATCACAAATCTGCAGAAAGAACTCACTACTTTTTAGTGCTGTTGGGAGTGTCTGAGTTTGTCCCTGGTGTGATGTCAGTGGAGGACAGCTGATCCTTTGTTGTGCTAATTAAAACTCAACACTGTAGATTGTGAGGAAAACAAAAAAAAAAGAAAACCCAAAAAACAAAAAACAAAAAACAAAAAAGGAAAGCCAAAATCCTCAGTAAGGCATACCTGTGGGAATTTAAGGTTTTCAAGCAGTTTGTCTTATTATGAGGAAATATCCAATGAAAAGGAAATTTTGAGGCCAATGTATTAATTTTGATGTGTATTACTCTGTCCGTAGAAAAGGGATTACTATTATAATACTCTGATGATGGTGACCAGGCATCTGCACTTCCATTCCTCTGTGTCGTCCTACTGTGACCTTTAATCCCATCATTAATTCATAATGTTGCCTGGAGTCCCCTGCATCTTATTCTATAGAAACAACCTCATCATATGGGTTAAATGTTGAATACTAAAGAACATATTGCAAGTGTGAGTCACATGTTGTAAAAGAAAACTGCAAGATGACTGAAGCTGCTCTCGTGTTCCTCCATGTCACTCCTGTGACACCTTTTTAATTTTTCTGTGAAATACATAATTGTCATTGCTTTAGTTGATGCAGAGGCTATTGTTCTCTTGGACTGTTCATAATTTCCACATTACTGTCTATAGATAGTCCCTCTTTACTGCCTTCTCGTTCTCGGTATTTCAAGTATCATGGCAGCCACAGCGTGATTCTGTCAACAGGGAGAAAAATATCAAAATAAAATATTTTAATGACAGTCTTTCAAATACAGATGAAGTGTTGGACATTTTGATTGAAGAAATGTTCATCCTGTCCCATAGGCCCCATCTGCACTTGTCAGTTAAGATGCCTCCTATCCAGATAGAATACATTTTTCTTTACAGTTAACTGCATTATGGCATCTCCATGGGCCAGACTGCAAATCTGATGATCATTCTTGCTTTTCGAGCGACAGATGTTGACAAATATTCTAACAGATAAGTAGATCATGTTGAAAGCTGTTAAGCTGGCTAACAACTGTCCATCAACTAACACAAATAAATTGATGATTGATATAAATGGTAACCATCTCAGTTTTGTCCAGGGGATGCCCAACAGTCTCAGACTTGATAAGTCCCTGACTTATATCAATCAGTGATTACTCTTATCATGGATCAGGTAAAACCTCTGTAACCTCTTATGACCATCAGTGTTGAAATCTTGTATTTAGGAAAAAAGTTGAGTAATTTCAGTGTCACTTCAGCTGCCATTATCACAGAGGACAGACCTGCGCTTGACATTGTAGTCTTTAATTAACTGAAGACAGTAAAAATCCTTTGAAAAGTGTCTGATGTTGAACAATTGACTTTTCTCCTCACATTTTCCGTAGTTTGTATGAAATTGGCTTGACACTCAGAAGGACACATTAACTTATGGCTTTTTTTGCTGCTTTTCTCTGCCTGCCTGTAAATTGCAGCCACATTCAACACTGTGAGCAGTAGTCTAGAAGTAAAAGGGAGCAAATGAACTCTGAAATACTGACTCCTTGGTAAAACACACTCAGCGTGACCTTTAGTTAACAGACAAATTGAGCTGTGGCCAGAGCACACTTCTGACTCTTAACTGAACACTGCTGGGCACTGTGGGGGAGTGTCTATATGTGTGTATACTGTATGTGAGTGTTCGGGTTGGTAAGTGTATGGGATGGAGGTGGTAATGTTGCTGGCAAATTTACTAATCTATTTATTTTGTTGTTTTTTTTAATTTTATGTATTTTTGGTCTGTGTGTGTGTCTTTGTGTCAAAGTGTGTTTGTGTGTGTGTAAGAGAATCTCCTGGGTTTGCTGGCACAGAACAAAATGAGTTGTTCATTTCATTATCTTGGAGCGACTTGCAGACGTTTGCAGTCAGCCAGTGACCTTTACTTCTGATTCAGTTAGACTGCATTATTGTGCTCTTGAGTGTGTGTTTGCGAGAGAGAAAGAGCAAGAGAGACAGATTCAGCATACAAAGGAAAAAGTCAGAACATGATTCTATCTGAATTTTGTTTCATCTGTATTTCTAGGTATACAGTAAACTAATGACTACTAAGCTGTTGTAGGTATTTTAAGTTGTGAGATTATGTGCACTTAAGCTAAGTTAGTACATTTTTATGGTGGGTTTAAGAGTAGCAGCACTAATCATCAAACAGACAAGTTTTAGGCTTAAATGTGATGAATGAGACTGAAATTTGGACTTTTTCTGAACATATCATTTCTTCTATACCTCATAACAGATTAAATCATTTCTTTGTTTGTTTGTTTTTTCCCCCATTAAGGAGCTCAGAATAGCAAGTTCAAAATTGCTCAAGAGAGTGTTTCTTCTTAACAGTTAACTTAACTTAACAAGCAAATGCACACACACACACACACACACACACACACACACGAACATACACACACAAACACACACACACACACACACATACAAACACACACACACACACACACACACACACACACAAGAAGTCAAACACTTCAGATGCTGCCATTCATTTTGAATGAAATGTTTTAGACTTTACCACTCTAAAAGAAATCAATCTGTGTTCAAGCAGGGAATCATTTCCTGTCACAGCAGGTCTTTCAGGTGATTTCAGAATGTTGTGGTGAATGTGTCACAAGAGGAAGAAGAAAAAATGAAAAAAAGACAGTTTTTCTCTCCATTATCATACTTTGCATCATCTGAGCATTTTTGAGCAGCACACAAACCACATGAAAACCATGCTGAGAGTTCTCTACCACATTCAGGAAAGACAGAATATGAATGTTCGAAATATTCTTTTCCCAATGGTTGGAGAAACTCTCCAAGCATTTGGAAAATTCTGTTCTGTTTTTGTGCTACTACTCTGGGCTGTGCAACTGCTTTGGCTCTGACGTTTACTGCTCTTTGTGGAATACAATATATTAGCAGATGTTACATGGGCTATCATGCTATCATGGCTTCTTTCCAAAGCCTAGACGTAGCATTAAAGGGGAATTCGGCAATAGATACAAAAGAGCATCATCAGTTTAAATTCAAATTGATGACTACTACCCTTAAGCTAACCTAACAGTGACCAGTACCATCACTTGTCCCTTACCAGGCCAAATTACTCCATTATTTTAATTCTTTTTACCACAATACTATTAACTACCCAGTCCCATAGACAGCACTTGTTTAAACTGTTCAGTATTCTCTCACAGCCTTTGAATAACACAAATGTCAAAGACATTTCACAGTATGGTAACCTCAACAACACATCTTGTACATATTCTATGTTTGATTAAGTCCTCACCCTTCAAAATATTCAGTCATTTTCTCTCTTCTGTTCTCATTTTCTTCCATCTTTGGGAGTGAATTTATCATATAAATGTTAATAATGTACTTTCTAACTGGGAAATACTCATCCCAAATTTAGGACACTTTATGATTTTCAGACTTGCACCCCTCTCCCCTGTGCTGGTTCAGCTTCTGACTGGCTTGTGTGTTTGTTGAAAATGTTGTTTATATTATTACCTATGACTTCAGAAAAAAGCTACTCTATTAAAACTTACTCCCCTTCTGGCTAGCTGATCAGCACTGTGCCTGTTAGTTTAGCGACCTCTGCACGCAAGATGGCGGGTTCAGACAAGAGGCAGAGGCGCTACAATGTCACAGCTCCTGCGAACAGTAACCTTTTTGGTACCAGAAGCGCAGTCAACATGCAATTCTGCTCCTCCGCTCTTTTCTAATCAGGTCTTTTCTAATCTTGTTAACCTCATGACTTTATTATGTAAAGCTTCACTGTGTTTGCTTCTTCTGCAACAATGAAGTTACAAGGAGTGTTGCCTTGTGGTGTGATCTGCGAGGAGGGGTTACTGTGTGCATGTGTGTGTGTCTGGATATCTCTCTTGCTTTAAGTTTAGATACACAACTGACAAATATTTGGAATATGTACATAATTAAATTTCATTGTGGGGTATAAATTGGAGATGGCCCTCCAGAAAAGCCAGAAGAGGGACAGGAAAACCAAAATCATTCACTGAGGGGAAGGGATAAAAGGAGAGTGTGTTTAGTTTGGGGTTGTGGCCATAGGGTGGCATTAATTTCTGCTTTTTTCAGTGAGTATGTCAATGGAGCGAACAACAGGCACGAAAAATTAACTCGATTGACATTGTCATGTATGAAACTACCAATCAGATTTATTTTCTTATTGGACAGTTCTGGCCCACACATAATGTTTACACAGTACCCTATCATAAACTCTGAAATGAGACATTCACCCAGTTTAGATGTCATTAAGAGACAAAATCAAATTTCCTCTGCTCATGTATATTAATTGTTCCTCTGTTTTCACAATGATTGATTACTTATGAGGTTTTGCATGGGCTAGACCAGGTCTTGATCTTTTAATTCCTGAGGTCAGGTATAGACTCCCAGACTTTGTGACAGCCTACTTGACAAAGTCAGGCTGACTCACTCAGTCATCCTTTAAATCACTTCTTTAAATATACAGTTTTAATCTTTAAGTGCAGTGATTAGGCAGTTTTTAGGAATGCCTTTCAAGACATATTGTCACGTTAATGTCAGAGTAGGTTGTTATAGTTCCACTGATGCTTTACTGGTATGAAAGAGCTTTGCATTCTTTTTTGAATAAGTTTGACATGATACTTGATGTGGGCTGTGTGTCACTTCCCGAGATGAACCATATAATTACACTTCAAAGGAAATGTAACTGAGTCTGCAAATACACCACACTGTCACTAAGTGACAGCATACACTGTCATGTGCAACAACATATCCTAACACCAAGCAGGTTGTCACAGAATGTAAAGCAGTCTTTCATCTGTAGTAACTTCAATTTCTAGTAAATGATAAAGACTTTAAAAATACCTTCTTTGGAGAAACAGTAATCTTTCTTTTTTATGTCAGTTTTAAGGTAGTGTTGTGAAATACAAAGAGAAAAAAGTGACAATTAACTACAGTCTTCCTTGCGTTTCCATGTTTTCTTGTAGAAAACTGCTCACGACGCCTGCTGACAAATTAAGCCACAGCATGCATGACATGAAGACTGAGTTCAACAAACCAAGGCCTGGTGTACATACAAACATTACACTCACATCCACACGTAGACTTACACACATACACTGATCAAAGACCACTTTGTGTCCATTTCCCTCCCTCGAAGCAGTTCCTCTCCTCCCTAGTCAATTTGACAAATCCATTAGGGATCCATTACAGAGACTTTATGAAAAGTAGCTACATTATGTTTCTCCCAGCTCTGAGAAGAGCATCATAAATAATCCAAGCAATGGTAATGACAGTCCTGAAGGGAGTTTAAGCAGGATATTTGTCTGTGAGCAAACATGTGTGTGCACTTGTGCTTGGATGTGTCATGTGTATTCCTTTGAATTCGTGATTCTTTTATTTTCATAACTAAATTATTTTTTTTAAACTCTATATTTGGTAAATTATCTTTTTTTTCCACCCTGCTGTGTCTTTCACAGTCGTTTGCCATAAAGCAGTTGACCATGTAGCTTCCACACTGCTTTTCTTTATTGTGCCTATATGACCTTCATACTTTATGACCACTCTCCTTACCTTGATGGTCACAGCACAGCCTACTGCTCAAGAGATCCATATGATACACCAACATCAAAAAAGGCTTTTTTCTTTAGACTTTATATACAGACAGAAAACATTCATCCCTTTTTAGCCTCACAAGCAACAAGGTCTATGGCAGAAGTGCCTGGTCTGTCCCTTCATCTGTCTATCCAACACTTTGGTTCAAAGAAAGATACAATGACAAAGCCTAGAGGATGAGTACTTAAAATTATTTATAGCATGGTGCAGACTGTCACCAACATGTGGCACACAGCACGTGGAAATGTCTTCCAAAAATTTACTTCCAGATAAGACAAAACTGCATCAGGAAATATGTTTTGTTGGAAAGATATTTGTGACCATACTACATTCTCTCTTCTAGTACATTGTTGACATGTCATCATGACAGTATTTTATAACATTTCATCATTACCTTAATAGAAAACACATAACATGTTTTAATATTTTTGGCAAGTCACAAATACATTGATGTGGAACATCAAATCATTAAAATGTTCACAGATTACATTTCTTTTTTCTATGAAAATATCCAATTGTGATAAAATATCCATATGTAGTCACTACAGCATTATTAAACTCTAATGGTTATTTTGGCAACATTTGGTTAAGATTGTGGTCTGGTTTGATAAAGAAAAAGTTAAAAGTTTACATGTTCATTTAAATTAAGCCAAAACCAAAATCGTTCCCTGATCATAAGCAAATTGCTTTTGTTGCCTAAACCACAGACGGGTCTCTGGATTTGAACCGTGGTCTCTGGTGTGCCGCTTGTGTGCTTCAGTCACCTGCCATACACCTCAAACACTACAGCATGTAGAGCATCATTCATTCAAAAATATGTTGCTTCCGGACATAATCCAGCCAATAAATATGTTTCCTACAAAACAATTTCGCTTTTGCAATTTTTTTTTTTTTTTGTATATGAGAGTAATTCGGAGTTATATATTTTTAAGAAAATTGCACTCACTGAAGATTCACTGGCCAACTATTTCCTTTTGGAGATGAGGAGGGACAGAAACCTAGGACCGTATTCACAAAGTATCTCAACACTAGCACTAGATGTCCTCATAAATGGCACCGAAAGTTTCCAGCTAAGAGTGTCCTCATAAGACCTCGTATCAAAGCTGCAAAAATCAACTTTTAGTCAGAAACTGGGAGAACCCAATTAAGAGAAGGGGTGGGCTTGGCCCTGTTTTATGGATGACATCATATTTCATGAATGAACTTACTCGCTGATTAGTCGAGAGTTGACCAGTCTACTTTCACTAAATATTAAATAAAATAATTGTCAATACATATGAGTGCGATGAGGAGCATTCATTCTATTACTATTAAACTGTGAGCTGTGATGAATATTACAGGTTCCTGCAAATTTCAAGCCTACTTTTCGTGCAAAAACATTTTTTTTTAATTACGTATCCCCACAAAATCTGTGTAGTTAAAATCATAGCCAAGACCTTACATACCCAGCCATCTCTGCTGTGCCATATATGAATGTCACCACATTAGTGAGCAATGTTAGTACTGGACAGAAATTATGCATTGCAGATTTTTCCATAGGATATAGTTCATTGAGACTGGGCTGAAAGGAACTAATTAAGCCACACGACCAGTTGATGCAATGGAGGGCATGAATTTTCTCCAAGCAAAGCAAAACAAAAAATATATCATACCCTTAAAAGGAATTAAATTAAAAAACAAAAACATTAATAGTCACTATTAAGAAATCAAATGAATGAAATAGTAATTGCAGTGTATTTTCCACAGCCCTCCAAAGAGAAGAAGAGAAATAGTGGTTTCTTGTAAAACTAGACCCTCACCAAGTCACTCCAACATCACTGCTGCTCAATTTAATGTGCACTCCTTTAGCTCACAATTTCTCTTTTCAGTTTGATCCCCCACACTGTGAAAGGAAATGCTGTGACAAACTGGGAATTGAGTCTGGGTGGGTCATTCAGGGATGGTCTCATTGGCAAACAAACGCAGCCCACTCTGCAGTGGGAAAACAATGAAATCCCAGATAACTGGCATTCTGCTGGATACCAGAACTGCTCTTGAGCACACACTCAGACCCACCCAATCTCACAGAAGTAGACACAGACATTTGCACAAACGACCTCTGTGCATGAAAATATGAAAAACATGACATGTCAGAAGTGAATGGATAAATAATAGAGTCTGACAGGTGGAAAATTGAGATTTCTCTTAAAACTGAGAAGTGGCGCTCTAAAACCAGGCAGTCTCAGCTCGCTGGTGTTGAAAAGACCTGCCACAAACAGGAAGTGGGTATTAGACAAGCTGACAAGCTGTCACAAAACTCAGCTGAGCTGTGCTTTGTGTAAAATGAGGAGAGGCCTGAAGGTGCATCTTCTTGCCACATTACTTAAAGATGAGTTTTCATCTTTATGAAGCTCACCCATCTGACTCCCCCATGATCTTCCCATGATCTGCCTAGCAGGACGCCCAGATGTTTTATCAATTTTTTCTCCTTCTCTCTTGCCCTCCAGCTCCATCAAAGTCCTTGCCTTCTGCTTCTATGCCACATACAATCACAATTCCTCCAAAATAACTTCAAATGTACACCTCCCTGGGGACTTTCTTGCTGCCTTTACTTAACTTGACAAATAGCTTAAGTTGGATGTGGTGCTACACTGGGTTAACGGTGATAGAGCACCAATCAAATGTGTACAAAGCAGAAGACTTCACACTGGTGGTTAAGCGCATCCATGGTTTCAGCAGCTCTTTTAACGGCTTCATTTTCATGCCAAAAATGGAACGCAAGTATTCTTCTCTAACAGAAAGACAAATTGAGATGCAAGTGCTGCTCTTAACCAAGAAATTTGAATATTATGAAGACAGTTATCACTGCTTTCTGCAGTTTCCTTCATCTTTATGTAGCATTTTAGCTTCCTGCAGCTTGTTGCTTTGGTTTTACAGAGTTAATGGTTTTGGTTCAGTTGCACTCTTCTCATCGGCCTCATTTCGAAAATAATTCCTAAAATCTGGGATGATAAATACCAGCAGGATGTGCAGAGAGTAACTATCCAAGCAAACCTGCCAGTGCAGAATGCTATGTGCCTGTACATTTCATATTGTAATATTTCTAAGTTGTGTGTGATAAAAGCATGTTTCTATTCTAATGTCATTAAGTTTTATTTCTACAAAATAAGACACTCATCTTTAGTGTCCCTGGGTAAGATCCAGGAGATGGGGGATTAGACAACTATTCTTAACATTGTCTTCATTCTAATATTTCTTACCTTGTTGTGCATTTTAGAGGCATAGGGTCAACTCATATATTATAATGACAAATGAAAGTAAATGACGGCATACATTCTAAAACAAAGTCTGGGTAGAGTGTGGACTAATTAGCTGTTACATAAAACACAGTTTCTGGTAACATTTTACTTGTGACACATTGGAAAAATTGTTAAGCTATTACAAGTAATGTTTAACTTTCCTTACACTGCAGTCATTAGACATACAGCAAAAAGAAACACTCAATTTAATATCATGTAAGTAATTATAGTATGTGCTGTATACAGTTGCATTCAGCTCATAGTTCATTTATGTTTATCTCATCCTGCAGATTATAATAATTACAACACAATCACAATATCTGTGTGAAGCTGTTCTAATGAGCACCACTTTAACAATACTGTAATATGGTTATGGTGAAATGCTTTTCTAAAGTGTCATAATGATGCCTAGTGGTGCTTTAAAGAAGACAGCCAAAAATCAGTCATTTTAATTTATTTGCTAATTTGTTTATTTTATGGAAACCAGCCAGTCAAGGTTGAGTCTGGGGCACATATGACATTATAGCTTTTATTATGCATAATATTAATACTGAAAAAAATGTATTCTCCTAAAAAGTCTGTTCTTTGCCCTCTTATTTTTCCCTTAGCTCATCCTTGGTATTCTTATAGCCTGTTGTTGTCTTTCTGCAGAGCTCAGGACCTCTGACATCAGATTTATTAGACTGTCAGTTGACTGAGGAATGCCTGCCTTGATACCTAAAGCTCTTGTTGTGAATGCATTTGTCTGTCTGTTGTAAGTGCATAGTGTGCATACATTGGTGTGTGCGTGTGTGTGTGAGTGGAAAGAGTACAGTAAAACTGCATGTGTGTATGCTGTCTGCAGCTGGCCACATGGTGTGTAATCAGCACCTGTACCTCAGTGTGGGAGTCACAGGTCAGGGACTGGAGCTTTAAGCTGCTCTGCTCTACCATCTACACCACAAATACAACTGACACAACCACTGGATTAATCCATAGTTCTTCAGAAGTGAAAAAAAAAACAACAAAAAAAACTCTTACCTACACTACATCTGTATTGCTCATACAATTAGACCTGCTCTATGAACTCCATGTACACAGAGGGAGTGTGTACAGTATTTTTACACTCCTTGTTTACCACTGGCTCTAGTTACAGTACAGTTTTAGATCTGCAAACATTTCTTAGTGGCAGAGCTACAGCTAGTGTTTGAAATGGTCTCACAGATTGACTTAACCCTCAATGACAGCACCAAAGAGCAGTATTTTTCAGGTGAAGGAATGAATCTGTGCTTAACTGTACTGCACTATAGACTATGGAATATAGGCATTAAGTCATACTCGTTCTGTGTGGGCATAGGGCTCCTCGGGGACCAGTATCCCCTAGAAGGAGCCAGAATCAGCAGCAACAAGAAGCTCAACATTCTGGGCTGGAATGATCACCTTATTGCCATTGTGAGCCAAAGCAGGAAAAAAAAACATCAAAACTGGATGTATGCCTGAAACATTTCAGTTACTATTACCATGTTGGCAAATAAATCACAAGCAGTGACATTCTGCATTGCTTATCCCCAAAAAAACTAAAATGTAATTTTTGGACTTTTTAAGGCAGTATTTTTTGCAGGACTGTTGAATTGGATTGCATTAGATTGTACAGGTGTTGACAGGTAAACACTACACTGCAAATCTGCTGCCATGAATTTTTTTAAGATACCCATGGTGCCCAGACAATGAATTCTACTGACTTTGGTGATCACATAACTTCTCCCCCAGCAGCAGTGGGATGATGGTTGTTGTTCTGAGCAAACTGTCTTAACAGCTGTTGGATGTTTTACTATGAGGTTCTGATGTAGACATTCATGGTCTTTGTAAACTTTGGTGATTCCCTGGCTTTTTGCCTAGTTCAGTCAACAGTGAAAAAATTTCAGAAGCTGTTCTACTAGCTTCTATAACGCTCTCATTGAAGGTTAAGTGGTGCTCCTGAAACAGTGAAATGTGTTGCTTTGGTTTAGTAGTTGTATTCTAAGATAGATAGGTATCTACCGCAGTATTTTCTGTTAGAATTGGAACCTTTTATGATTTTAATAAAGTGAATCAAGCTCCAGTATAATTTTTCCAGCGCAGAAACCCAAACTAGCTCCCTGTATTGGAAGATGGCATAGTATGGTATCTGTGTTAAGTGTAAATCAATTTACTAGCAGCTGTGGTGAAAGTTTAATCTGATCAAATGGACAAATAGGTGGATTTTTTTTTTTTTTTACTTTTAGTTTCACCTACTACTGCAGCGTGAAGTGATGGCTCAAAATTCACAAATTTCCCAAGGCAGCCCAATCTAAAGACATTCATTGTCCCCAGATAACGAATCATAGTCATACCCTGACTTTCCTCTAGAGCTACAATGAGGTCTGCATTTGTGGTTTTGAGTGAAATATCTCAACAAGCCTGTCAGGATTGCCTTTCAGTTTAGTACAGTAATGTTCGTCACTCAGTGAACTGTAATAACTTTGGTGATCCCTTAAATCGAGTGCAATTATCAGGTTAAAAATTCTTATGTGTCCACTATATTGCTTTATAAAAAAAATCATGCAAAATTAATGACAAAAGATAAAAAGATTAATTTCAATGAGCATCTTTAAACATGCTAAATGTCAGCATGTTAGCATTGCCACTGCAAGCATGTTAGCATGCTGATGCTAGCATTTAGCTCAAAGCATCCATTTTTTAAACATTTACATTAATTTCAGCTTTTTATCCCTTTTGAGTTTACAACATTTTTGAACTGCATGACGTACCATTGAGCGAGGTTGTGTGTATAGGTTATGCAGGTTTGTATTCAAAGTAATTTGTTTTATTACAAAAGTCAGTGTGATATTGATTTAGCTTGAATTAGGTGGAACAGACCTCAGGATTTCTGGTTTCACTTCAGGTCTCTGTTTCTTTTGCAATGCAACAAAATATTCCAGTATGTGCAAGGTGAGACAGTCAGCTATCTACTTTATTGTCCTTAATACAGACACAGCTACTATGTTTATTACAATGACAGCAATATGAGTTTAGTTGGTACTGACATTAGGATCATTTCCCTTCAGTCTCTACGGAAAGAGATTGATTAATTCATAATAAGCTCCAGTGTTCAAAGTCCATCTTTGTCTGCTTCTAGCAGTAAGGAACATCTGTTTCATACACATACACACCCACACATTTTCCATAGGCACACACTGATGCTCAAACACATGCCTACATATACACATAAACAAATTGAGGCACACAAGATACACACACGCATACACACACACATTCACACACAGAGCCTTTGTTAAGGGGTGAGACATCTGCTGTTTGTTGTTCACAAATTATTGATAGCAGTAAACAGAAAGTTGAGTAGAAAACAGGCATTTCTCATGCTGATGAAATTTTCACGACCTGTCAGCCCATTCAAACCAATGCTTTGTTACTGAGCAGGACGGCACGACAGCATGAGACACATCTCTACCACACATTTCCCACAGCGAGGAGAGAAGCAAAGAGAGGAAGGGAGTGACAGAAACAAAGAAAATACATAGTGAGAGACAGGTGGAACATGTTGTTTGTTTGTTTTTCCAAAGCCCCTCATAATTGAAAAAACAGCTTTGCCTCCATTTCCTATATTTTATCTTTTTTTAAATGTATTTATTTATTAATTTTTATCATAAATGAAAATGTAACAGCCGGATATAGTCTTTAGAAAAATATACATTTCCTTTGTGTTAATCAAAAGTAAACATGAGCACAAACATGCATGAAATCTAAAGATTAAAAGGGTGTTTATTATGCATAATTACATGAAAACTATTTCAGTTCATCACTATAATCTGAGGGGAGTTTAAGCACATAAATGACGGTCTCTCTATATGTCTCTCACCAGCTGTGCCATTCTTACTCTCTAACATGTGGCCATTTATGAAGTCTGATTAGTAGGGGACCATTAATAATTAGCAAGGGTCACCAGATGGTTGTGGATAAAAAAAAAAAATAAAATGACATTAAAAATGCAATAATATATTTTAGATGGGGGAATGTTTTTTTTTTTACATTGCATCGCCTGTACCATTGATATAATATGCCTTAGAATAGATTTTTTGAGTGTGTTTGTGGGATCCAAGCTACCACATTGATTGACTATGAAGCAATGGATTCTCAGAAAAAAAAATTTAAGCCGAAGACTCAGGCCAATAGGACTCAGGCCAATAGGACTCAGGCCAATAGGAGGTGCCTCAACTAGGAAGCACAAGGTGCAGATGCCAGATATGACAGAGCCCAGAGCTCCCAACAAGCTTCAGAAATATCAGCCTGACTTTCTGCAGTATAGATATAGATGCATAGCCAAAAACAATGTGGAATATGCACAATGTGCTATTGGCTCAGATATGCTTGCATATTAAAGTTTACTGAACATGTCATCTTCATGAGACCAGTTGGACATGACTTTTGTTTTCTGACATGGAACATTATCATACTGGAAGTAACCATGAGAAAATGGGTAAGGTGTATCTGCAAAAACTAGATTCATGAGATTCTCTTGAACTAAACTAATTTGGAAAGAATGGTTAAGCTTGAGCCAGTCTGACTGTTTTTTGTTTGTTTTTAGCAACATTCTGAGTAAACCCTCCACACTATCGTGCATGAAAATTCCTAGAAATTATTAGTTTAAAAAATATTCAAACCAGCCTGTCTGGCACCAACAATCATGTCACAGTAAAAGTTGCTAAGATCACATTTTTACACAAATTATCTGATTCTCCTGAACTGTATTTGCATGAATTTATGCATTGGTCCACTGCCACAAGATTAGCTGATTGGTTATTGAATAAACAGGTGTTCCTAAAGTGCTTGGTGCGTATACTATTCCCAGTTTATATTACTTCCTTAACTTTCCCACTAAAATTAAAAGTTTCATTTAATGTGATTAAATAGCCTATTACAGCTGTTCCTGTTGCATGTGATTGACTTGAGCATTCCCATATCATAGTTCGAAGACTCAGACTCAATACAGCCAATTCATAACAACCTGTTTATCAAGGATCATCAGCATCTTTGAGGCCAAAGAGAGGCTGACTTGATTCAATACATCATATAACACAATTCTAAATTTTGATCCATCACTCACAAAAAAGGTTGATTAAAATTGGGGTATCTTTAAAGCCATGAGTCCTGTTTTCAATGGACACTTGTTGCTATCTACAACTCTCAAAAAAGCAGAAATTCTTTGTATAATCTGTAGGAATGATGGTCAAAATTATGAAAATAAAATCCTCCTTTTGTATTTTGTTTGATTTTTTTATTTAGGAAAAGAAATGTTGCATAAAACACTTGCGTAAAAAGTGTGTGTTAAGAATATCCTGTATACAAAGAACTTTAAAGAGCACTGTTGGGAATTTGAGTTAACCCACAAACTGAACGAAACCTCTAGAAGTGATTCTAGACAACAAAAAAGATGCTAACTCCCCCTTTTTTTCAAATTCTTCTCTTGAGGGTTGTTTACCTCTCTCTGCGATATCCTCTTGCTATTCCTGGCCTCTTTATTGACTCCTGCAGCCGTCTTTTTTATCTCCCCACTGTGCTGTCTCGAAAAGCCTTAAGTGTTCTTTAGTGCCGTTCCTGTTGTGGTGTTTATTTCTGAAACAACGCAGGATAAAGAGACTGTTTATTGCGTAGGGAGATATGCCAAGGTGATACTGCCTTTTTACAGAAGAAATCGCATAAGAGCACTTGTGTTAATGTGCATGAGTGCCTATTGTTTTCAGTCAACAAATGGACTACATGGAAAAATTCAGGCCATACAAAAGACAGTTCAGTTTGGGGAAGATAAGTCATGTTACTTTTTTGAATTGATGTAGAACTAGAGTGAAAAGGGAAATACATGACACATGACAAAATAATATTGACATTGATGTTTAGCTTTTTTTGGTTCATTCATTTGTTAACTCATAGTTGTTCTACTTCAAACTTGCCTCACTCTCTAAAAGACTATGAGAATGAGTGCTCATGTTGGAAGAGCAAAACAGTGAATTTTTCATATATGTGACAATACTCTGAGATCAGCCGATCAGCAGCAGAGCAGTGCGTAACATCATGCAGATACAAGTAATGAGCTTCAGTTAGTGAAATGATTGTTGGTGCCAGAAAGACTATTTGACTATTTCTGAAACTATTCTAAGGATTTTAAGTCACAATACACTCTAGAGTTTACTCAGAATGACGTGAAGCACAAAAAACAAAAGTGGCCAGACCGGTTTTAGCAGACAGAAAGGCTACAATAACTCAAATGACCATTTTCTATAACTGTGGTGAGCAGAGAAGCATCTCATGAAGGACAACATGTTGTTTCTGTTGAAATCTGAGCCTGTAGTGGCCAAAGGCTCAACAAAGCTGGACAGCTGAAGACTAGGAAGAAACATCCTGGTCTGATGACGCTAGATTTCCAGTGAGGCACAACGATGGTAGGGACAGAATTTAACATCAGAAAATAGTTTGAATCTACGGACCATATGGACTATGGTGGTGGTGTATTGGTTTGGGGAATATTTTCTTCACACACTTTTTGCCCCTTAGTAGCAAACATTCACCTGTGGTGGATCACCTAATTCTGATTGGGTTAACATAATATGCAGTTTTTCATTAAGCTGCTCTGCTGAGATTTGAGGTCAGGCCTATAGAACCCATATGAAGGCTCTACATATTACATAGAACAATGGTTATTAGGATATCCCCCATAATTAAACAAATAACTTAGATACTAACACATAATAAAGAATTATAGCAGACATAGATGACTTTGGTGCAAATCCCTCCAAGACATAATGGATTAAATTTCAAATTAGACACAAAGCATGAATGAATTAACTGTTTTTTTTTTGGGGGGGGGGTGGTCCACCAGAGAACTATGTTCAATTAGTTTATCATTTTAAGTCCTTTATAATACTACTATAAAATTTATATGAAATTAGAGACTATCTTATTAGGCTTAGTGACTTCAGAGGGACCCTAAAATGTTTTAAATTCTTGTATTTTAAACTGTCACACTATTAAAGAGCAGTAAAACTCTGCCTATGAAAACAGTTTTGTACTATCAGCTGTGACTATGGAGGAGCTTTGTTAAGTCTGAGAACATAACCCTGTCGATTTCATCAAAGGATTCAATATTGTCTTAATGCCTGGAGACTCCATATTGATAACTGAAAGGGCGTGTAAAGTTGGAAAGATTAGTCATTTTCCAATCAAGCAACTGTCCTCACAAGAAAAAAAGGATGTCTGTTCACATTTTTCTTACAAGTGATCAATTGTGGTTTTGGAAGTAATGCATTTCGTTTCTCAGAAACAAAGGCAGAAGTGGTGTGACGTTGTTATACCATCAAAAAAACCTCGAAGGGGAGGTTCTGGGTGAATTGTTGGGCGTGGTCGGTTGTACAAATCCTTTGGCTTTTGACACCAGAAACCATTAACCGTGACCACGATCTTTCCCTAACATTAAAACATAGTTTTAGTTTTTCAAATTTAACCAAACCTCTGTTGAAAGAGGTGGCAGATCAGAACAAGCTTTTTGAAGGGATATGATAAACCTACTTTGTCATTTAGGCATGGGGACTTGATGGTTGGTTGGCTCTTCTAGTATCATAAGTGTGGAGCCATAGATGCTCCTGTAGATCTGAGAAAAGGGCCAGGAATTGAACCAACCAACCTCACAGTGTCTGTACCTTTTTTTCTCCTTTAACCTCAATTTCCTCTTCTCATCCTTTCTCCTGTCCTTTCCATCTCCTCGTCTCTCCTGTGGACACTGAGATTCTGAGGCATGTGTGTTGTTAATAATTCAGCCTGGAGGATGGATTTTGTTCTTCATTTGTAGCAGTAAAATTCTTTGCCCCACTGAACAATGCACTCACGCCAGGGACTCTGACGTGTCTTGAGAGGCAGAAATAGGAAAAGCCTTTTCCCCTTGGATAGCTGCTTTCAAATGCCGGGTGCCTGGAAAACAGGGTTAAGGAAATAGAAATGAAAGACTGGAGCACAGATTTTGTTTCTTTTCTTTGCATGTCCTGAAAACACTGCCCTTGATAATTTGGTAATACTCTCAGTAGAGGATGTTTCAATGTACAGGTACAAGGCACCAGAAGAGCACGGCCATTTATAGAAACATCCCCTTTTCCCACTTTAAAGCTTCCTGATAAATTTGTGGGTCATTTTTGCTCCATTTCCTCTCTCTATCTTTCTGTATGTTGGTGATTCCATTTTTTCCTGTTTCATGACATATTTTTATGTGGTGACATATTAGTATCCATCATTTTTGAAGGGCAGGGCGATCAGGGAGGCCTGTAGACTGCTGTTTGCATTTTAGCACAGAACCAATTTCCTGCCTGAATTTAACAACGTCTGTGTCCTCTGAGAGGTGAGACTATATGAGTGACACATCATGAGCTTCTTCATGTTTCAGATATTGTGTGTGTATGTATTGGAAGTTGGAAAGAGACAAGACCAAATAAGAAGGAAGTGGGGAAAATTTATGTGTCCTTTAACATGATATTCAATGTTACTCTGACACCATACTATGTAAAACACAAGTTGGGCTAAATTCAGCATTTATGGTCATTGTGTTTTATTATTAAAAGTAGCAATTCATTAATAAAATACCTAGGATCCTAGAAGACTGTTGATCTGTACTGTTAAAAATCTTAGATTCCATCCAACAATTACCGCAAGTCCTCCAAACTAAATGACAAAATAATCTGTAATCACTGATTAAAAGGAGACACCCCCCCACTGGCAGAACTGTATTGTTCGTAAAAACTTCCCAAAATGTTACAAACAATGGAATCATATTCAACAATGGTAACAGTTTGGTTAGCACACATTTTCTGCATAGCTCTGAAGTCTTTACATATGTAATTACTTTTGATTCTACTAAAGGGAAAAACTCCAGAGACGTAAACAAAAAACAAATTGTTCTGCTCTTTAAAGGGTGATGTGGCTAAGGACCAGCAGAGCCTTTTTTTTTGCTTAGTGGTCTGTGATTTACCATATCAATGATGAAATATTTTTTCTATCAGAAGTAAAATAAACAATCGCAGCATTTCCAGGTCATTTGCCCCTGCTGGCTGTTAAAGGTAGCCTCTAACAAAGAGAGGATATCCTTAATCAGATGGGTAAAATTAACAATTCGGAATGAAATGAATTGTTGCATATTAAGGTGCATTTAGATTTATTCATAACATTCATAGAGAGGGAGTGATGTAACAGATATCTCCTACAGTGCCCATCCCTGATGTCCTGGGAAACATGAGGATGATTTGTGATTATAAAATCTACATCAGTGAAGTGCGATGACACACTCTGCCCACTGTATCCTAATGAGGTTGCCGCTATGAGTTTATTCACTTTTCCATTTACAGTATATTGTGAAATTTTGCTACAGTATTCAAGCCCCAGGAGCAAAATACAGAGATCTTCTGTTTCACTCATAACGGTCGACTGACCTTTCATCAAAGCTTTGATTAATTAAGTCTTAAATCCATAGACCTGATCTGACAGTTTTGCATATTAATGATTTCTAGCATGTTTAGTGGGATTGAGGCCTAAGTCTTCACTCTCCTATTCCAGCTAACTGACCCCTCATCCCTCCCTCTCTTGCCTCACCTCCATGCTGCAGAGAAAAACCGGGACAGGACAAATTGAATGAGAATGAGAAAAGCTATAATCTCCTTGAACGGAGATTTGGATCATTGTCAGTTGAGATGCAGTAACCAATAGTGTACTTTTGGTTAGGTTTAGTGTATACATATAATGCTTTGTGGCATTTTACAAGATAAAATGAGGAAGTTACAGTGAAAACTATTTTCACAATTAGATTAGCTGAAGTGTGAAATATATGTAAAAATTTAAATCCATAAAACTTATGCTGAGAAATGGGTCCTGTCCCTGGTCACCACTACTCTTGGCCAGGAGTATAATTATTTAGGACTTTTTAAGAGCTATAATCTATGTGCGTTGAGTTGCTTTGAGTGGAACATGACTGAGTAAGCTCCACAAAGACAACGTTCTTTAGGACTGCACCATGTCGACCCACCGATAACCCCTGCCAACAAAACAAGACTCCACCAACACCGACTCTACTGCTACTGACTGCAAGATTGTCTACTCTACTCTAGACTTACTCTATGTGTTTCTGTTTCATAGCAAGCCCCCAACAACAGCTTTCACTGCTTACCCATGGTGGCCTGCTTCAGCATCTTCTGAGCAATGGCTGCAACTCTATGGTGCAGCCTTGCTCTGGGTCCGAGGTCCAAAATAGCTACTGCTACCAAACTTGCTGCACTATGTGTGCCAACTGCCTGACAGTCCTGTGCCAAATGGACCATTGAGAACTTCACTGGACTGCCTAGACGCACCCTGTGTCCCACTGGTCTCCTTACATGATAACATCCAACCTCACCACTTTTTCACTAAACAGAATGGAGCTGGAGGTCTTTGCCCTGTTTCAATGGTGTGCCCTTCATTTTATTGAATCATCTGTCAAATTAGCAATTGATAGCAATACTGTCAGGCCTTACAAGTAGTTCTGTTCTTAGTGATGTTCTTTCCCACCACCAGTTGGTTCACCAGGTACTGATTATCTCTCTCATTTACTCATCCAAATATAATACTTTCGAACCATCTGTTTTACCTTTTACACCAATGTTCTTTCCAATACCTATTTCCAATACTATCTATATCCATCATATTATTACCTGTTCATACAAATGCTCTATCCTATATGAAATTGTGTTAATAAATTTAAATGGGAGAGTTGCTCCAGCTCCTCTTTGTGTAAATCATTGTAGTACTGGAATCACTGAAGTTTCTGAACCAGGACCAGAACTTGTTAGAAAACTGTATCTCTAACCCATGTTCACAACACAAATCATACCCCTATTATGCATTCACATAGATAAACATAACATGCTGAGCTTGTCTAATGAAACCATTTCAGTTCTTTGCACGTATAAAAAGTAGTTTTCTTATTGATATATAACATAATAGACATTTGTTTATACATCTTTAAATTTTTCACTTCCCATAAGTAACGTTTTACATCAAAATGGATTTTTAATACATTTCATCAATCTCATGAAATCTTATTGTCAAACAGGTAATATTTTTTTCCAAATTTTTCTTAATAAAGTATAGTTTTACTTACTGTTTTTTAAAATAAGTAATATCCAGGAATATAAGCCTATAAAATCTTCCATTATTATGTTTTTGAGAAAATAAATGTGCCTCGAGACTTATCATACTAACCAACTACATATATCACAATTATAGTAAACATACCCCTCCTCATATGCTCGATGTTCAGAGAGCTCTCCACTTCCGGTTTTCACTTCTATAATGTGTTGCTCTCTCTATATCACTCTCCGTTTTTGACTTTTTAATTCTGCCTTAATCCTCTCCTCTGTCTCTTTCTGTCATTTACTCCACTCTGATATGACAAGTCCTCCCTCCTTTTCCTCCATCATTCTTCTTCTCAGACACACATATATGAAATGGAGAATGACTGACAGGCCAGCACCTATAAATACTCACCACCTTCTTATTTCTTACCAGCTAAAGCCCTTTAAGTGTCAGGATAGAGGGTGCAGGTAGGCAGATGGGGGTCTTATCTCCCCCAAACACCTGTACCTGCTCCATAGTGCCATTTAAGACCTCATTGCTGCATAAATAGGCGGCAATGCTGATTTTTGTGTCTCTTTAAGAGATGCTGCAGGCTAACTGATTATGGAGCCCTGGGGATTGTGAGCACCCTTGCTCTCCAGCCACATCTTTATTCCTGAGTCTGGGATGCCCCTGCTGTTTTTTATTCCTGGTTTCTATATGTACAAAGAACTTTTGATGTTTTGAATGGGTTTGTTGAGCATGTGTGTGCATGTTTGAATGTCTAAGATACGGTATGTGTATATACAATTTAGAACATAAACATTTTCTTTACACTTTCAGTAGCTGAGATTTAAAGCGTGTTATTTTTAGAGGTGACACTAGGACTAACATTGTGGAGAAGGAATTTATATATATATATTATTGTGTTTTACATTATAAGGTTTACTAACCTGTGACATCAATATATGCCTGTGAGTATTTGTATACACTGTAAGAAATTTCAGAAAGTAATAACATATTTTAGACACCACTGCTGGATGTTTTAATTTTTTAATTTTGTTTTTTGCAAAAATAACAAAAACAAAAACAAAAACAAAAAAAGGAAAAGAAAAAAGGTAACGAACAGAGATGACTGACATTGTTTTACAAGTGCTGTCTAACATTCATAACTTAACATTAGATATTTTTCACACTTAGCGAACCATTCATTGAGCCTTAGCCTGTGTCTTGTACAATCTTTATTGCTTAATGTGTCTGCACTCTTTTATTTTGGTATTCCCTTTTATATGACACCTATACATATGTATATATATATATATATATATATATATATGTATATGGAGGTGACATTTAAGAAATTACAAGAAAAGAGTAGCAGTAATTTTTTTTTTCCACAAAGCTGAAAGTTTGGTGACTGTCACATTATATTTATGAAATGGACTGAACTTTAAAAATCCTGTGAGATTTGAATAATCAGTACCATTGCATCTATTCCACTTTAAAAGGAATCTTTGCCATGGAGGTTGGTTGACTGACATCTAAGGGATTCAACGTATTGTCATTTTTATTCCTCACCTTTCACTAAACAGGTTTATATTGCCAGGAGTTGTTGTTGTTTATGGTGTCATGCACATATAAGTGCCAAGCCAATGCAGGCTTAGAGTATAAGGCAAATTAAACTATTCATGTGGTGAAACTGAAAAGAGAAAACTGACCAAACATACCTTATTAAATGCTGCAATTTAATAAAAAGAATTATGCCACCTCTCTTAAGCTCTATTAAATCTCTAAAACTTAATTAATGTGTTGATTTTGATTAGCTGTCGCTAGGTTGAGACTAAGGCAGTAGTAATGGGGGTTTGGTCATGTTATCGAGGCACATCCCTGGTAAATATTAACACACTCACATTATTAAAATTGGTGTTATGGTGTTTTTTTTATGAATATTGTTAAATTGGTATAGACCACAAAAAAACAGTAAATGAAAACTGGTTAACAGGAAAATTTAATATAAAATGCAAGCGTCTGCTGTTTTATGAGGCTACATGCAATTTTACAATGGAAGACACAAACTGTCATCACTTTCAGCACAATGTGTTTGAGCTCAGAAAACCACTTGCTCTTTCATGTTGTTCATTTCTTATACAACAAAGCAGAAGCCTTTGAATAGAGCCTAACACTTAAAAAGTCATTTTATGTTCTATTGCTTTCAGCTTGAAATAAAAAGAAACAAAGTTAGACAAAGCTAATTGTTTTGCATCCACCAGGTCTTTCAGATGGCACTGATGACTCCTTTTTAATGCAGTTGTCAACTTCAGAGACAAGAAAATTAGAGAGATCCAATAAACTATTTAATTTTTGTCCAATGTCATAGAGTTGCAATTTCCCAACTAGTTGTTCAACAGTTTTATTTCAAAATAACACGCCTGTTAAATTTTGCAGCAAACTAAAATCTCACTTTGAAACTGACATAAATGCCCATCACTTCTTCTTCAGCGCTATTACTTTATTAAAGATTAAAGTGAAAATGAAACTGCTTTGAAGCACTGTCATCAAAGTCAGGGAATCTGTGGGGAGAGAGCTGATTTAGTGGATGGCAGGGATAAGAAGCTCTTAATGGAGAGCAGTGCCTTCTGTTTTGTTAGATGCTGCATTGTGTTGAATGACTGCTAATGAATGACCAGACAGGTCGCATGAACAGGGACACCTACTAAACTTAACAAAGGGTTTCAGTCTCTCCTGGTCATCTCTTTTGTCTTCCTTCTGTCCCCCATGACTGTGTGTTTGAGTAGGGGCTCAAAATTGTTCTCCATATAACGCTCTCTTTATGCCGGTCAGATGGTCTTGCAGGGCCCAAAGTGTGCCAAAAACATCCCCCATTTCATTAAACCACCACCAGCAGCCTGGACTGTTGACACAAGGCATGTTGGAGCCATGGGTTCATGATGTTGACACTAAATTCTGTAAAAATTTAGCCTTCAGCCATTCAGGAACCATATGGGCAAATGTCTGAATTTACATCAAACAGACCCTTGCAAACCTCCAAGGTGATGTAAGAAACTTAAGTTTTAGTTTTCAGCTCTTTATGTGCGACCATCTACCAATTCAAGCCATGTCAGATTTATTTATATTACTCAAAATCACACTATGGGCTTTACAAATTGTAAAAACACCCTTGATTTTTTTTTTTGCTTCCTTCTGTCCATGTGATGTTATGATAAGCACTTCATCCCCCTCTGAATGGCAAATATGGCAAACATTCAACATACTGTTATGGGTAGGAAACTAGCATCCCTACGGCGGCAGGCATACCAGACTGTGAACTAGTTGTTAAATGGTCATGATAGTCATAAAAGCTATTGGTTTCAAATTGGAAACAGAAGTTTCTTTTTTCAAAGTCCTGTATTTTGCGGACCCATGCGTCCACCTTACCTCCTCCTCAAAACATGGACTTTTACACTCATTGTACTGCATCAACTGACTTCCTCTTTTGCTCCCATCATAAAAAGTATTACTAGTAGACGTTGCTTAAGAATAAAACACAACTTTGGGTTGTAAGAAGCTGCTCGCACAGACGACACATGGGCTTGTTTTTTATGTTTTGGGGTTTTTTTTGCTTGTTTTTTCCTTGTTAAGATGCTGCATTGATTCTCATGTTTCTGATGTCAATACACCTTGCAGTGCAGCAGCCTCATAAACTCTTGTAACAGTCTAGATGTCAAGTGTCATGATCCACATTTCTGATGTAAAAACTGACATGTATTGGGCTGCTCTTCGCTCCTTTTCCATCATCTTCCCCTATTTCCATTAACAGTTAGGTAAATTTGAGTTAGTTCACTTAGTTCAATTCAACTCAGATCCTTATTGACCTAGAGGATTTTTTTTTAATTATTTCATTATTATATTAAAACACAACAATAAAAACACAAGACAAAAATAACACAATAAAAACTGAAACATACTGAAATAATTAAACTTAACAGCAAAAAAACAAAACAAAATTACCAGTCACAAAACACTTGTCTTGGCTACCATTGCTACAGGTGGAGACTGCTCTGATTCTCTCTCTCTCTTCCACTGATGATATGAGAGTGTTGGGCCCTTTGCCAACAGTTAGATCTCAGTGGGGCCCATCCATATGGCCAACATGTTCAGCAGTCATTACAGGGCCATTTAACACATCTAATTGT
Source organism: Istiophorus platypterus (assembly GCA_016859345.1). Classification (NCBI taxonomy): domain Eukaryota; kingdom Metazoa; phylum Chordata; class Actinopteri; order Istiophoriformes; family Istiophoridae; genus Istiophorus; species Istiophorus platypterus. Next base: position 3,044,934 of record CM029123.1, read on the forward strand.
TCAACATTTGACACCTTGTCAGTACAATTAGACAATTAGATTATTCTTGCATGAGACATTGTGATGCTGATCTTGTCACAAACTACTGGAGATTTTTTCGCCTTTGGTATAACACCAGTGCTATGTGTGGCTGTTCATGTGATTAATTTAACTGCCTACTACTTTGTTTTTTACTTTTTTGATTTTTACATTTCTGTAGCCTATTAATATTCACACACTGCCAACTTTCTTACTTATGATTGCCATTATAATGCTCACTATGATTGAATGTGCATATATCCCATACTATGTACATTTTGTAAGTGTGCATAACATGGATAAACTTCATATGTTTAAAATATATATGATGAATTTGTATGTGAGTGTGTGCATGTGTGTATGTATGCACTTATGTATGAATGCCTACACAAGTTTATGGAATTTAGCTCTATGCTGTGTCAAGCCATCAGAGCAGAAAACAAATGAAAGTGTGTTTTCTCCATGTTTGACGTCACTGTTTGTGTGTGTTTGCGTGTGTGTTCACTACACAGTGAAAGGATGTTGCTCCCAGGAGAGACAGAGTTGGGGGAGGTTACCTCCTGACATCTGTCTCTCTCTCTACCTCATCCACATATTTAATCCCATCAATGAGCCCATCATCCTTTTTCTGTAATCTCCTTTTCTGTCTGTTTATCTCTCACCTCACTGTCTCTATCTTTCAATCTTCAACTCTAATTCCTTTTTTTCCCATTTCTGCATTCATTATAAAACATTTTTCTCCTGCCTGATTTATTATATCTCCATCCTTCATGTTCTGTCTTTTTTCCTTCCTCCCTCTGTCTCTCTACCTCCACCCTCCCCCTCCTCTTATCATGCAGCTACAATCTGTTACTATGTCATTGGGTGTTAGCAGGTCAAGCATAAAGGCTAATCTAAATTTCATTCATTCAATCACCAGGGAGTTCATAATAAAGAGGGGAGAGATTTTGACTCTTTCTTTAACATTCTCGCTCTCTTTCTTTAACTGTCATTTTTTTTCTAGGTCTCTCACCCTTTTCTTTTTTCTCAGTTCTGTCTATTGCTCTTTTCTGTAAAACCTATTCTATTTTTATCAGGCTGCTGAAGGGCACTGTGTCAGGCTGATCAACAGGACTGCAAACCTGGGTGAACTCGGTCGGAATTTGGGAAAAAACTTTGTCACATGAATGTGCCAGTCTGGATATGGTTTAATTCTAGTACAATAAATAAAAATGTTTCGATGAACAGAAAGGCAAGAAGATCACTTCAATTAAGATTCATTAAATAATCAATTCATAATTTAAAGTCTTAGTAATTTTAATTGGAACTGGGGGTACTATTTTCCCTGTCCAGAGCCTTGATATTACAGAGGGCCTCTAAAGATAGATAAAAAGATAGATATATAGACTATTGATCCTTTAAGGGAAATTTTCATGTTACAGCAGACTGAAGATAACAATAGCAGTACAAATAAAATCAGTATTGTAGAATTGCAGAATCTGCAGAGCCATATACTACATGAAAATATTCAATATATACATCAAATAACATCATTGAAAAAAATAAAGATATACAACATATACATAAGAAACAACTTTAACCAGAAAGAGCATGTTCAATTTCAGAGTTAGAGTACAATAAGAATTGTGCAAACTGGAAGTGAGTAAGATATAGACAGAATGTACAAATGATATGTATGGTTGCACAGTGCAATGTTGGAAGGGAGGAATGATTTCCTGAAATGTTCTTTGTGAAAAGAAATGTTCTTTGTGTGTCATGGAAGGGTTGGGATGGATTGTCCATCGTCCAGTGACATCCTGCTCCTTACTTTCTCAAATGTCTCCAGGTTCTGATCAGTGATGGTCCTGGCCTTTTGATGAGTCGCTGCATACATACAAAAATCTGAACTTCCTCAGAAGGTAGAGTTCACTAATCCCCTTCTTCTATACAGCTTCAGTGTTGTCCTCCAGTCAGGTCTGCTGTTGATGTGGACACCCAATTATTTAGTGCTCCACAACTCCTACCTACCAACCCATTATGACAGTGGGTTGGTCATGGTTCTCCTCCTTCTAAAGTTCCCTGCCGCCTCCTTCATCTTATCCACATTTAGGAGCATATAAATCCCTGCTTCACTCCAGGAAGTTAGATAACAGTTAACGGTATTCCAACTCCTGCCCATCTCTAATACACCCCTCCACCACAGAGTCAGCGTTAAAGTGTCTTGTCATTCTTAAGTGAGTACTGTCCATTCTAATATTGTATGCTGTATATAATAAATATGAAATATTATTGCCCTTCTCGGAGGCAAAGTTTAATTTCAAGAGAAGGTAATGAAGGACACCAGAACAGCTTCAGAAACTTAAAATTTGATATAGAGATGTGTGTCATTGTTGAACAATAGATGAATGAATAGATGATACAGTATAACCCCCAAAGTTTGTATGATACTGTATACGGTTCACTTATTCATTTCCATACACCTTACCTGGACATTACAGTTAGTGTCCTTGTTGCCCTGAATGATAAATATTGCAGTTGGTTTGACATGCTGCATAACAGCTATTTCGTCCTGTGTTGCAGCTCCGAATCCAAAGCATGTTTTTATAAAATTTCTTTACTTATTTGCATTAACATGGTTGTGTACTGGTTGGAAACCTTGCCAAGGTGGTGCTGCTGTTTTAGTTACAAGGGCATTTGGTGAGGTCTAAAAAGTTTTGAAATGTAGTAATCCAAGAATTAATTTTTTTTTTTTTTTTTTTTAGGTTAAATTGCTCACAGCTCACAGCTCATAGACATATGCAACCTGTGAAAGAGGTTTGCAGTTACATGGTGTTGAGGGGTCAGATACCAAAAAGACTGAGAACCAGTGTACAAAAGGAAAGTAAAGAGTTCTGAATATACTTCTTTGAAAAACAGGTATTATTACTAGTTTTTGTGTGTTTGTGTTCTATAAATTCATTTTCGAACTGTAAACCAAAACGATGTGAAACCTTGACACTCTACTCTAGAAAGATGACTTTGACTGAGCAAAACCTTGTTTACAACAAAATAATTCTATATAAAGATTTGATTTTCCCTCTAAATGTGTATATTTGATGACGAACACCACAGAATGGCTGTGTATCAGAACCTTGTACCTTCAATATATAGCTAAAACTGACATGGATGTTGTCACCTCCTTTGAACCTTCTATCGATTGTCTTTGAAGCAGCTAATTTTGTCTGTTCATGATGCATTAAAGACATTTATCATATTCACAAATTGAGGCACACTGCACAGTCCAGTGACAAGAAGATTCAGAGTTTAGTGCTCTGTTTTTGGTAATCAGCTCAAGAGCTGTTACAGTGTGTGTTCATGTGTAAAGGGCATGACAAGTACATCCTGTACCTGCTCCAGAGAATCACACCCCGAGGAGCGTATTTAATCACATACATTTAAGAGAGCACATGAATGAAGACTTTATATTGACTGCCACTGCAGGTCACAAAACAGTTACGTCTTAAACATTTGTCTTTTTTCAGGACATAAATGGCAACAGTATGCATGAATTCACAATCTTGACCTCCATGTGGCGTTTCATGGTCCAGATGGGGCACTTGGACAAGCCTGTTAATGGATGGCAAAGATGCTGCTTCCTGTTCAGTCACTTCAGGAGAATTAGAGAGCCAAGTTTTTACATCTTGGGGAAAAACAACATTCGAAAGCTATCTTTCTTTGGTAGTCAGATGATTAGAATCTAAATTCAGCAACCAAGGAATTTATTTTGAGACTCACATTTTCAGTATGACATCTCAATTCTACAAAACTACAGCTAATCCTTTCCTGTCTGTGTGGTTTAAGCGGTATTTTCTTTCAATTTACAAAGCTCAGCAGTTGTCATTCCTTCATCGATATGTATTGTTCAAGGTAGATGTATGCTTCTATAGTGTATGGTGGTGCTGCCGTAGATGCAGCCATCTATAGCAGCCTACCTTTTACATTACTCTGTCGCACACATGGGACACTTTGGCCTTGGATGCGCTACTTTAGGTTTGTTTTGGTCTGTTCCAGATTTAACCTCACAACCTTAACAAATTATACATTGTCTCAAACCTCAAAGTCTCCTGATTCTATTTATGCAAAGCAGTTTATAATCCCCATATCACTGCAACTGCTTTTCACACAGACATGGTTCAGACTACAGTCTATGGCTCTACAGTGTTTTCTTTCTAAAGGTACTGCTGCAGGCCTTATATTCCCTTTTTTTCCACATTTCTACCATGATTGTGCCTCTGCATCTTTGACTTCATCATCTCTTATACACATTCTCACTTTTTGGTTGTACAATTAAAAGAGTTACCTTTAATATGAATGATGGGTCTTCCCATGCTTTTTCCATAACAGTTAGCTACATTTCTTTTGAGCACAGATGTAAGGGCTTTTCACGTATCCACTGTGAATCGTAACTATGTTTGAATTCTTTCATTTACTTTGACACCAACAACCATAGTAAAGAGAAGGTTTTCAGTGGAAATGACTTCACTAATTACAGAATAGATATACAAATCAGATTACTGACTCTTTCATCAGTTTGCTGTATGTTTTCCTTACTTATCAACATAAATTTGTAGTTAAAAAAATTTCTGTCAAACTGATCATTAGAAACAGAGTTTACATGTGCACGCTCTACTGCTATGCTGCAAAACCCTAATACACAAGTGTAAATCCAGATTAAGTTTTCAAAGGAGAGAGCTAAAAATAAGAGCAAATTGCATCAGAATGCTTTAAAAGTATTTGCCTTCTGTTAGCTCATCACAACTGCTTTCACCTTGTGCTTGGTGAAGCACAAGGCAGTTTGATGCACTTAAACTTTGATAGTAATGTGAACCTTCAGTTGTAAAAAAAAAAAAAAATGATGTAAACCAGAGGAAGAATGTCAGTGTTTATTGTTGATTTATTGTAAATCACTGGGTTTACTTGAGGAACATTAAATAACCAGTCCCTGATAGTCATATTTCTCCCCACTGTATTCACTTTCTGCTCTTGGACTAATTGAAGCTAGTCAGATAGAAGAGCTTTTATTCAGTACACACAGCATTTCGTTATGCAGTAATGCAATCAACACTGGATGCACCTACTCTATTAGCTTCCTCCTCTAGTCCATGACCTGTGCGACCTTCTTGGTGATTATGTGATATGATGGATGTGTTCAGGTACCTCTATTTAATCATACTGATAGTCATGATGGAGAATTTACTACTTCGTACTGGCAGCATGGCAGTGACATATGTTCGCACACACACAACCACACATGCTCTGCCAGTACATGAGTCCTCTTAGAAACTAGCTAGTAGTACTACAGAAAGCATCATCTGTATAATGGCGGGTTGGTGTAGGGGTCTGGATAAGTGTGTGCATATAACATTGTGTTGCAGTTTAATGCTACATCAATGCTGTGGACCTCCTTGCTGTACTTGGTGTGTCCTGCATATGTGTCCTCTTGGTATAATATGTATAATCTGCGTGGTTCTTTAGACTAGGAACATAAATGTAAATTGGCTCAAAGTAGTCCATGCATTTAGTACCAGGGGCTCCTTAGTTCCAAGTACTATTTTGCTGAAAAAGGTCACAAAAATAAAGGAAGAAAGTTTCCTGTGAGAGGAATAAACCTGTTATACATGGCTAGGGGTGAAGATGAATCTCCTTTGATCGATGGAGGAGCCCCAGCTCTTTAAGGGAAAAGAACAAAACACAATCCTGACTCTATAAGATTAAATTAGACTCAACCTGTCTGAGAGGGAGAATACAGATGTTCACATGGCTGACTAACAATAGACGTCCGGACACAGGCGATGTTCAAAACCATGTCATGTTTGAATCACCACGGTAGCAAACCATGTATGGAAGAGAATCCTAAATTCTGGATGTTTTGCCACTGTAGCTAAAATGAACTAATTTTAACCTATAACATAATTATAACATTGAGCTGGTAAAAGACAAGCATCCTAGAGAAACAACTGTCTCAATCAACACTCTGCTTATTTGCCTGCAGCAGCCTCCACATGAAACTTAGACACTGGCTTACCACAGATTTCTCTAGTGGTGACAAGTTCTTACAAAAGCTGTTTCACTAGGTAACAATACCCAGAAAGAACATAAACTTATTCATGGCAGTGCATTCTGTCACTATGAATCACTATACATTCCCTCGAATAAAGGTCAGCTGCTCAGTCATCCAGCTTCTAAGTTGTCCAAACTGCTTGCAGCACTGATACACTGTAGGCATGCTACATATGCCATAGTACATGACTGTATTGGCATACATTCCAAAGGTTGTGACGAAAGCTCCAAATCTCTCAAAGTTGGGAAGAACTGCCACTTTCCTTTAGAAGATCAATGTTTTCGTTTAAAGGTTTTGCAGTACTTGCTTGATCAATGTCAACCTGGGCAAGGTAAAATCAAATAGAACAAAAAGATTAAACAGCACTGTGACTGAAATGTCTGTTTCCAACTGCCCGTGTGTATAGGAGAATCTTAAACATTAATCTTACCCTCAATGAGACATGTTTCAAATCCGAAGACGGCAAAGGATAACTCATTATTATTCATGAGCTGAGAAACAAGGCGGGAGCTAAATCTCATTAGCATGCAGATTCCCCAGTCTGAAAGTTTTTTTTTCCAAGCCAGCTATGACCTGGGCAAAGGCTTAGCCAGCCCTGGTGTAATGCCTCGTTCCTGTCTAGTGGATGAATTTTAGAGATGGAGAAGACTCCCGTGTGTTCTTTCAGTGAACAGTCATCATTACACAACTCAAAATGGTGGAATGATCACAGAGCGAGGCTGTATATCCATAACATTTGGATTTAATTGCCTTGATTGCGAGGCATCAATAATTGGTTGTTATTCAGAAATTACTGTCTTATTTAAAGACCAAGTCAGAAACATCTGAGCTTTGAGGAAAGCTGAGTTTCCCAATTGCTACTATGACATGCATGTTGATGTGAACACTATGAGAAAATGATTGTTTGAAAATGACAATGATTAACCTGTTTTGACATAAATGTGACATCAACAGTCCGTTTTCTGGGTGTTTGTGATAAGTAAACATAAAACAGACAGATGGTCAAATTCCTTCAATATACACACACCTGGGCTACTACTCACAACTTGGCCAGGCTACTCCATAGAAAAAACAAAAGCAAAGAAAAACTTTAATATAGCACATTTCACTCAGGAGGGGTCACAATGTGCTGCAGAGATAAGATAACAGCAGTATGTTTATACATGTATTGTACCTAGACACTGTACCAACAAATACTTAAAATTAACAAATGCAGGTAAAATCAATCACTGCAAACCAAAGTTTTCTACTATTATAGATGCCATTGATTTAATTCTTTTTTATCAAGAAAGGAATTCGGCACAATTGTTTCTTTTTCTCTTTGTTCCTTGTTTTCTATTACTAAGTGACCTGTATTTGTAAATTGAGGACTGAAGGAAAGCTGAAAGGATGGGGGAAATATAAAGGCAGTATACAGGGTGGTGGAAGACTGAAGAAAGCCCTGAATGGAAAACAAAAGTTTAGAGGTGAGGAACAAGCAAAACTGAGCAAAAAGGTAAGCAAGGGATGGACTGTGTTGACTATGGGTGGTAGTGATGGGGGGGGGCAGATGGAAAGTTCAGACCCTGGTTGTTTTCCTTGAAATGTCACAACCACAAAAAGGGTTTTATAAAGCATCACTCATAGTGAAGCTGAACCTCCAAGAGTAGCCATGGGGCTTGGGAAAATAAGACCTCTGCATTGAACTGCAGAGGCAATAACCAGCGCACGGTTCAGGTCACCACAATGCTCACAGAGAGGAAGAAATGGAGAGGAGAAGACCTTAGAAAGAAATGAGTAGGTAGGAGAAGGGAAGGAAGAAAGGTGAAACTGGGACAGGTCAACTTTTTGGTAATAAAGTTGCTAGTAGCCCTTGTTTTGTGCTGATGGTATCTTTCAATTTGGCTACCCTGTAAAAGGAGCTTTTAGGAGGTCATGCAAGTCATACAGACTGTCATCGCTAGAGTACTTGAATAAAACCACATCGAAATGATTTCTCAGGTTAAGTTGTAGCATCCAAAACTTTTTGGATGAAGGGGAATTTTTTGTACATGTCAGATCTACTGTGACTATGGAGATAACACATTGAGATGTCAATAACTGTGACTGGTTGGTCTGTGTTTTCTTCTACAAAGTTCAGATGCCAGTAGATTGTAGTAGATCGTCAATAGAGATGTGTTACAAATAGAAGAAAGGCATATCTAAGCAATTCCCCCTTCAAACATTTTGCTTACTGCATTCGTTGCTTACAGTGACAAATTTTAACATGATTAGTTTAGCTACATTAATTATTATTTAATAAATGGTAAATGGATAGTACTTGTTTAGTACCTTTTTGCCTTAGTGGTTTACAAAGGGCTTCAAAATCTTCCCTCTCATTCATCCATTTACACACACACTCACAAACTGATGGCAAAGGAGCTGCCATGCAAGGTGCTGACCTGCACATCAAGAGCAAATTAGGGTTTGGTGTCTTGCCCATAATAATCACATAATAATAAATAATAATCTTGTGTCTTGTCTCCTATATCACAAAGTGAATGAATGTAAACACAACAACTGTCAAGTATACCGTACATTTAAAGTAGCTTTTAAAGCAGCAATAACTAATCTTTGTGGCCACCTGGGGACAGTGTGATGAGCTGTAAATACAACATTTACACATTATCCCCTAAGAAAGTTGATATGAGAAACCTGTTAAACCTCAAGCAGGCATTGGCATTATATATATATATATATATATATATATATATATATATATATATATATATATATATATATATATATATAACAGCATTACAACCAGATCACAGGTGATATAGAGTACAACAAAACTTTTGGTGTAGTATCCTTGGTGGATATAAAATAAGTAATGAAATTCCATAATCTTAAGAACTGAATCTCCTTGTTTTTTTTGTTCTTAATTTTTGAAAGAGATCTTTTTTGGATAACATATCTTAATAATGTAACCATCAATCTAACCCCTTGTCTCAACTATAAAAAAAAATACTATGATTTTAAAGAAAGAAATTGGCCTCATAATTAAAAGAAATAGATGTTGATTTTGGTACAAAACAGAGGGTCATATGTTGTGGCTGTTTAGGAATTTACTACTCCTGCTGCTTTTTGAGAAAGGACAGTAGTTATTCTCAAATAACAGAATGAATTATCTCAGCAACCTCATACCAAATTTTTAAATTCAATCACTACAGGAAAAACCTGAAATTCAAGTACCACTAAATTTACTTAATTGAAATATCTGACCTAAAATAATTATCGTTTTGAATTGATGTGGTCTGAATTTCACTTTGGAATGAAAATTTTAAATAGTTAATATCCGGGTGCTCAACATAATTCAAATTACTATAAGAATGATTTGCTTCCATACAAAAGCTCACTAGTGGGAAACAGGTAAGCATACCCTGGTTTAGTGTTTGAACAAAGGCCAGTGAGTACAGCATATGAAATAATGATGAAGAGGTTCTTTCTCAACCTTGGAAACAGCAGTATGACAAAAACATCAACTCAAGGTCTGCTTAGCATTTGTCTCTGGAGCCTCAACCACATCTCAAAGCTGTAGCTGTAATCACAAAAGAATCTCCAGCACATCAAAGGTGAACTACCCTGACCCAAACCAGGTGATCATCTCTCCAATGTTTTTCTCTATTTTTTCATTTCGCTTTATTCAGCTTCAACTACATATCAAAAAATCTGCTTACTACACTATATATTTATCCTGCATCAGTCCTAATGAGGTATTGCAGAACACAGTGTTCCTTTGTGTTTGAATGAGGGTTTTTATAGCCTCTTCCACACTGATTTTAGGCAGCATATGAAATTTTATATGACATGCAAAGTGCTTCAGGTTCCCAGGCATTTATGGACAAAATATTTTAGTCTGACTTTGCAGAAGTGTGAGAAGCACTTTTATTGGAAGTGCGTGCGTTTGTGTGTGTGTGGGTGGGTCTGCCACCAATGTGTACAATCTGTGTTTGTGTGTTCTCTGCTTGATTTAACAAGGAGATGCTCAGAGGTAATTTATGTTGGGTAAACAAGGCAACAATGTTGTATCACTGATTTTACATTCAGCTTTAGTAGAGTTGGCTGAGAAAATATGAGGGGAGTGTTATTTGTTGTCTTTCTATCGGTGCATCTTCATATGAAAGGTTTAGGGATTTAAAAGCCTGTTTTGAAATAAAAGATAGTAAAACTTACTTTAAGTACTTTAGGTACTTTATTTTGTAAATATAGGAGGATAAGTTTCACTTTTCTAAGGCACAGTGCTTTATTTTCTTACTAAGAAGTATCTTTTAATGTATTTGAGAAAGTGGATGCAACCCCCATTACAAACGTGCCTCTCCAAATAATTTACAGGGATTGTTACCTTTTCTACACTGGTCACACTGGCAAAGCCTTAACATACAATTCTTAAACCATTCTTAGAACCAAGCAACGATGCTATTAGTTTTTATATACAACTCTAACCATTTTACCACTAAGATTAACAATTATATAGACTTTGTAGCTGCGGTTATGAATATTTTCATATAAACAATTGATGCAATTACTTTTTTTTTAGCATGAAGAGGTTGCCTGTATTGATGAACCCGCACAGATTTATCAACTGGTTCCCTCACTTCCCCTAGCATCTTTCAGCTTATTGCTTCGGCTTTAAAGCTTGTTGTGAAAATAGTCGGCTATTTCCTGACACAGTTGACAGAGACCAAAAAACAGCTAATAGGAGAGCGATTATCAGATTTTCATTGAACAGGTTGACAGAAATATGACTCCTAATGAATGCTAATCTTGCTCTCTTTCTGCAAAATGTGTTTGCTGATGGCAAAAAACAAAACTGTACTGAAATGAAATGTCTGAATTGATTTGTTGATATACCTTAAAACGAATATATCTATTTGAGCATACCATACTGGCATAAAGAACCTCTAGCACCTTGTGAAGTATAATCAAGGCATTGACGCATTGGCAAATGTTCATGTGAATCATTGTGATAAAGTTACAGGAAAGGCAAAAGCTATACCAAAAAAATAATTTTGTTTCATGGTTGGAAGACTTGTAGTATTTACCACTATATATTTCCTGTTTCATAAGCATAACATGGCTATAACATTATATTCACTGAATTACTTGCTGAGATCTATGAACACAGGAATTTTGCTAAAAAGCAGTCTGGCAGGTGAACACAAATGAGTAATCAGACAGTCGTGCATGTTTAAAAAAAACGGGACAGTTGAACATATTTGGAGGAGGTATGAAGGGGAATGGAAATTATCTTAAATTTGTATACTTTTATTATAATTCACAGGCAGACTTTTTAAATTATTTCCCTCACCAATTATTCAGCACTTTGGTGCACATGGACCTTCCATAGAAGGCTGGAGTACTTTCATCATTCTTAAATGAAATCAATAGCTAATTATTACAATAAAATTTTATTGGCTTTTTATTAACTATGATGGAGTTATTGGCAACTGGATGAAGCTGCAAATGTCTTTGTAGAACATTTCATTGAGCTGGTCATCCTCAAAGCACATGAGCTAAGGAATCTGATAGATTCATTCACTGAAAGCAGTGCTGATAGAGACTGTCTGCATGAGACAATGTCTGATCTAGGTTATTAACCGACTGATTAATTTATCAGTGTCTTTGTCCCATTGGCAGAATTTTTCAGGCCGTAAAGAGTTCTGTGGTAATTACCTGAAGAAGATGAAGTTAAAATATCAATCCATATGATCTTTTCTGTGTGTGTGTGTGTGTGTGTGTGTATTATTTAATTTTCTGATCATACTCTCCTTTTCTTACATTAATTGCATGAACTGACAAGAGTATGCTTTCATGAAAATTAACCTATGTCTTAATGAGGCAGTTGCTTTCTCTCTCGTGTTGTTCTTACTTTTTTCAGCTTTGATGCTGGATAGTCTGAGGGGGATCGAAAACTAACCCAAATGAAACAAACACAGCAAGAAAAAAATAACTCTTCAGTTAAACTGCTTAAAATCCACATGCACAATGAGGCCTCGACCTTTTACAAGAGGAGTCACTAATCAACCACTGTTCTAATATATGTAGCACATATTAACATTCAAACTGACAAGTCACATTTTTGTATAATTATTTAGTTTGTTAATGTATAATACACCATTCAGCCACAACATTAAAACTGGTAAATGGTTTTGAGGTTTTGACTGAATGCTGTATATGTGTGAGAATTACATACAGGCCAGGGGATGTATTTTAATATTTGTACTTTAGTATAAAGAGGAATTGTTCAGTGGCTAAGAGGATGCTCTGACTTGCTTGTTTTGAGGCTATATGGGATATGTTAATCGTGTGTGCTTTCTAAATGCTGCATTATTTAATTTTTTTTGTTTGTTTTTTTAAAGAATTATAAATACCATTGATGCTAACCTCTGCTGTTAGGTGTGTTCAGGCAAGCTAACCTCTCACTCTTGTGTATTATTGACCAACATGTTAATTTACACTGTAATTATATCATTTTAAACTGTTGTATTTTTTTTCCTTTCTTTCCATATTTAGTTAGTGGATTATTTGAACTCCTCAGGATTCTAAAAAATAAAATGAGTTAAAAACTGCTCACAACAAGCAGGCATATGCAACTGGGTCAACCACTTATATACAGTATGTTGTACACTGTCATAGGGTTCTGGGTGGAAATGAAACCATGCTGCCTTGCAGTTAGAAAGTGTAGAACCTTGATATACTGTGGCAAATGTGTCATAGAACTACAAAACTACAACCTGCACACAATGTAAAGGTATAAAACATTTAAAATCCTCACTATGATTTAAAGTTGTTTCATAGTCTTATGTGTATGTCTTCAGCAGCAAATAATTGAAGTAAACCTTGTTTAGGCTCTGGAAAGATGAAGAATGAGTAACAGTTATGTTTCAAAAGAACTTCATGCTGTTGAAATTAATGAGTGCAATTACTCATATCTGAAGAGCCAGATTCCCTGCTGAATCTCTGCCTTCATTCACACAAATTGCTAGTGCTACAAAACACATATTCACCACGGCAGGGCACTTCCCTTTCTTTGAGTCAAAATGAGTTAATGTAGGACTAGCAAAGGGTCACATTGACTGTAATGTGATTCAAATCTAGTTTGTGGTTCAGCAGTGGGAATAATAGGTAACAACAGGTCTGGTTAGGTTTCTCTTCCCTAATGTTCTATTTGACTTATTGCAACTAGTGCCTGAAAGTTTAAACCATACTTTGGTTCATACCAAGTCACATTAATAGGTTCTGCTACTAATTAATTAATTATATGTATTATTATTTTGATCATTTATTAAGTGATAGTAAAGCAATTTATGTTTCATTATCCATCTCAAGCATTAAATTGTAGGTTATATGTAGCTGATGACCTATTAAATCACTGGGTGTTTACCTTCTTTAAGAACTGCATCAACTTTAGTTGTGTTTTTCCTAATTTTATCAGAATCGCTACTAAACATGATTTTAACTGTCTCAGAGCTTAGCACAGAAAATGATATATGTTCGATCACAGCTGTAAAGCATTGTTAAATGCAATAATAAATACATTATACCCCTAATTGACCCCATCACAAACATCCCTATGTAGGATATTATCTTTTTTTTTGTCTGCGAATGGCTTTCTTGCATACAAAAGATATTTATTCACACATAGCCTATAAGGAAAAATATTTTTTTGTAGTATCAGGACATTAGCAGAAGTAAGAAATGGAAATGATTAAAGATTTTAAAATCCATACTGAAAACATTTTATATTAACATGCACTACTATGTAAGTTCTCCACACTGCAACCACAGTGAACCACACAGCAAAAGAGAGTCTTGCCAGAATGAAAACCAGGAATAATATCTTCATTACTGAGCCATGAGTGTACTATTTTCCTCTACTACAGAACCCTAAACTACAGCATGTATATTATTCTTCAGGGAGGAGGTAGTTGGGAATGTACAGAAAGTGTGGTGGCTGGCAGGAATGTACAGGAGCCATTATCACAAACTGCCATGTCAACAGCCTTTTCCCCAATACTCATGTTTTTAATGTGGTAATGCTTCTATCTTGATCGCTGGAAGTTTTTTTTGCAATATACATAAAATGAGTGGGTGGGAAAAGTTGAGTTCTTTTGTCAGTTTTTGTTGGACTCAGAATGCAATGCTGTTGAATTTCCTGGAGGCAGTATGTATTAGTAATTACACAGTAAAATACATACCAATGGAAAAGATTAGTCTGTTAACTTTTTGCAACCTGGAACAGATTTAGGTTACTGTTTAGGTCATTGATCCTAATGGCAGCAATAACTGGACCCACATACTTAACTGCGGCAATGTGGAACACAGTGACATTGCTAGAAGTATTCAGATGGGGCAATAAACAACTGCAATCAGACTGACAGACAGGTTTTGATCAAACCCTCATGTTAGCAAACATATTTCGAATGATACACCAGTAGTAACTATATTACACCAGGAAATGGTTTTAATGTTGTGGCCGATCTGTATATGTACGCCGTTGTCTTCGAAGGAGTGTCCCCTACTCTGAAGGTGTGGGTAAGCTTCTGATCTTGACCTGATGAGTTGATCTTCCTGTGCTGAGAAATGTGTTTGTTTAATGGTTGATAATCTGTGCATTTCTCACTGCACTGGGCTAACAAAGGCTTCAGTGCTTGTCGAAGATCCCGCTGAGTTTTTCAGATACTCCAAGTACATATGTGATAACAACGTTGTTGTATTTATTTTTTTCTTCACCGCCTGCAGTGTTGGTGTTCCTCCTGAATCTTGTGGGTATTTTCATAAAGGCCCAGTTAGGGTATCCACAAGCTTTGAGTGCATCTTTCATCTTTCATCTTTTTGTGCACCTTTTCCTGGGCCTGGCTACTCATAGAACCTTTATCAGCTCCACTGTGCTGGGTTGTGTTAACTCTTAGCTCCTGTTGTTGGTTGCCTGTATACTCCAATGGGAAGGCTCCCATCTTTTTCAGTGTGCATGGCACAGTCCCACAAACCAAGCTGTTCATTATGTCCTCTTGTGTTTCTCAAAGAAACTTAGGGGGGTCTTTAACAAGCACTGCATCAAGAAGTCTCAGTAGTTTACCTACGCCTGAAAGATAAGGGAAGGGTGACTCTAACTACCGTCATTAAAACAGCTAGTAGCACTAACAAGCAAGACATCAATAAACTTGATAACAACCCTACAAAGTTAAAATATCTGGGACTCCACCAGTGAGTCAGAACCAAAGAAGCTTTTTGGATGAGAGGTGAAATGTCTTCAGGCATCTAGAACCAAGTCCAGTATCCAGTTATTGTGAGCCCACCTAGACCCAGTCTTACCTTCTAATTTCAGTCCTTGAAGATATCTGTCTAAAAAGGGAAATATCAATTACAAACCTTCAGTGTGCTGCCAGGAGCATTCAAAGGTAAAATATGGCAGCTTTGAAATAAAGTAATTACAGAGGCAGCCATGCCATTGCTTAAGAGTAAAACTGATAATCAAGCCTGTCGCTACAGAAGAAGAAAAAGAAGAAAAGAAAAAGGGAAAAATTAGATATTCAGAAACCTACAGGTTGGGCCACAATGAAAATGGTTTCATTTTGCTCATCTTCTAATCTCCAACTTGAATGCATGCTTCTTTTGTTCTGTTTCACCTCCCCCAACCATCTACCTCACCCACATGCCCACTCTTTTTTCTTTAGATTACATAATTACATAATATTTTTTTCTGATGGCCCTCGACCGTTGCTTTAATTTACAAATGCCCTGCAGGGAAAGCATGTGAATGTTAAGGAACAATATACATTTCACAGACTGTATATAGTGTTTAGCTCCACAGCAGAGGTGCTTTTAAATTGCACATATGTATATTTAATCGACTGTGTAATGATAGTTAGCATTAGCTTCCTTCCATTCAATGGATTAGTCATCTTTTTCCACTCTGGGCTCACATTTTTAAGCTTTACCTTTTAGCTCTTATTTTCTGAATTTGTACTCTGTCTCTGCATGTCTCTCTCTTTCAGAGTGTACCTTATTTTTTAAGTACTAAGGGCATTTGCTGGACCCAAGTAATCAATAAATAACTACCCCTCCTCTCCACCATTCTTTTTTTAACCTATGTAATTCCAAATGCAGTGGAGCAGTACCTCTGTAACAAGAACAGTATGACCTCTTGTGATATTCAGGGAAAGCTGATGCACATTTATAATTAATACAGATACACTTTTACTTCTCTGGAGTCTAATAATTGCTATTTTGGAAGGAAAGGAAGCCAGGAATACTAGACATAAGCAGTGTTTTGAACAAAGTTGCCTTACTTAAAGAAGATATAGCCATGCTAGCAGTGATGCTCAAGGGACTGCACTCTTAGTTGGTCAGTCCCTTTGTTCACCACTCAACAACTAATGGATGGATTGCCATGAAATTATGTGCAAATTGGCATTATCCAAAGAGGATGAATCCTTTTTACTTTGGTTTGGGTAAAGTATCTCAACAACTGTTGGATGAAACTGGATAACATTAGATGCAGATATGTGTGGTGCCCTGTGGGTGACCTTAACAATAGTAATCCACTTCCTTCTCTTAAAGTGCCCCACTGGCAAGTAAAATTTGCCACACAACAAATAAAGTAACACAAACATTCAAATGGAACAGGCAGTTATCAGTCCTGGGCAATGACCCCTATAACTTTTGGTATCTGTTGACTTTTTCATTTTGTTGGATGGATTATCATGACATTTAGTCCAAAAATTCATGTTCCACAGGATGTAGTGTCATAACTTGGATGGTGCCCCTGGCTTTTTTTGGAGAGTCATCACCAGGTGCAAATATCAGGAACATAAGCAGAACATGTTTCAATAAATGTATCTATAAACTTGCAACATGTTCACATTGAACAGAAGAAGGAACAGTATTTCTGAACCAAAATGTTTAAGTTGCTTAAAGCTAACCATACGAGGGAAGCAGGACACAAACCTGATCTCCATCCTGCACTTTGTATGCTTATGTCCCATCAACCATCTCCCTCTAGCAACTTTTAAAAATAGAACCTTGGAATTTTGCCATTAAGAAGTACCTTCATTATTAAACCTTTTCTATTTTACATTGAACCAAACAAAGCCAGCATAAAGCCGCCCTGTTCGTGACTTTACATAGAATTTTGACATTCCACAATCAGAGATATGACATGTAACATGACAATGTTTGTGTCTGTTCCTCCATGTCAGCTCTCCCTTTTACACAGATGTTGATCCAGCTCTGTGACTAACTCCACTACAGGCATAAAGGAAAAACAACAATGCCCCCCACTCTGTGTTAGTACAGTCCTGGCTGAAATGAATAGCAGCCCTTAATTTTAAGTACTGAATATAGAAATATACATCAGAAATAAATGCATATTAATCAATTTTGTATAACCAGAATATATTTACTAAAATGTCCAAAGTTAACAACAACAACAAAAACTGCTTTCATATAGTGAAATGAAAAAGGCAGACATACAATGTGCACATGGTGCAATTATTGGCACCCTTTTGATTTCTTTTTCTTTAAACTACTCCCCCAAACAAATAACAAACAAATAAGAGTCATCTGTTAGGACGTGGCGCTAAGAAACACTTAATGAGAGAAGATTGAGAAACTTGATGCAGATTGTGGAAAAAAGACAATGCAAGACACCTAAGGAGCTTCAGGCTGAGCTGGATCAATCTACAGTGGTGGTTTCAGCCTGTACCATACACTGCACAATAAACCAAGCAGGGTTCAATGGGCAAAGGCCAAGGAGGAGACAGCTATTGAAGAAAGGAAAAAAAGGGAAAGACTGAGGTTTGCAACAACTCTCATAGATAAGCCACAGTCTTTCTGGGATAATGTTCTATGGACGGATGGAACCAAAGTAGAGCTTTTTGGAAATGTAGTGCAACAATTTGTTTATAGGTGACAAAATGAAGCTCCTAAGGAAAATAACAACCTACCTACAGTAAAACATGGTGGAGGTTCTATCAGGCTGTGGGGCTGCTCTGCTGCCTCTGATACTGGAGGCACTGAATTTATCAAAGGAATGATGAATATCAGACGATTACTGAGGCATATTAGAGGGAAATGTGTTCTCTGTCTCAGAAAACTAGGTCTGATGCAAATGTTTTTTGTCTTTCAGCAGGAACATTATCCAAATCACACATTCAGCAACACAATAGAAGAGTTGAAAAGGAAAAGATGGACAGTTTCAAACTGGCCAACAATGAGTCCTGACCCAGATCTCATTGAAATTCTTTGGAGGGAGCTGTAATCCGCCATTGCAAAAAAGACTCCTTGAACATATAGCAAACAGGTTCAAGAAGATTCTAAATGGCCACAGGAAACATTTGGAAACCCTAATTTTTGCTGAAGGTTTTGCAACTAAATATTAGTGAAGGGTATCAATAATTGTGTCTGGGTATAATTTTGTTTTTGTATTATGCAGTTTTTTTTTTTATTATTATTTTCTATATTTCATTAACCCTGAAGATTTTATTAAAATATTTTCATTATACAAAATTGGTTAATATAAATTTATTTCTAGATATTCTGTACTTAAAATTCAGGGGTAGCCAATAATTTCTACTAGGACTTTACCCGTTATACAGAACAGGGACATGGAATAAGGCACAAAGCCTTGAAAAAGACTATATAAAAGGGGCTTTTGACTTATCTTAGGGCAGGAAGGTAGAACTTTCTCACCTGGAAAAATATAGCGTGCACACTTCCTCTTCATTGTATTACCCCTCTGTCATGCATTTTCTTCCATCTTTCAGTCTTTATATGAGCTGCTCTCACACACATATTCTCACGTACAAATGCTGACAGAAAAGCACAGCTACCCACTTTGTCCATCTGCAGGATGTTGAGGATTCACTGGCTTGCTCACTCCCCCAGCCTTATCTGTTCTATTTTCAGAGGGAGAGCAGTAAGTAAAGTATTGTGAGAGGTGATACAAAGGCTTCCATCTCAAGGGAGGAGAGAGAGAGAGAGAGATGCCAAAGAGACAAATAAAATATGCAACTGACTATTCATCTCCCCATCTTTCCAGGTCTCTCTCCTTCCCTGACTCTTTCAAAGCTCCTCGACAGGCCACTTCAGATGCTTGGACAAAATGAATTTTCACTGCATTAAATAATGTAGGTTGTCTGAAATGCCTCCATCTCTCCTTACTTTTTTTCAGGCCAATTGAAATACCAGATCTACTGAACCACATTAGCAATGCCTGATAAATGCGACACATTATCATAAATACATTGCTGTTTTACTCATGTCTATTTCAAGATTGAAGTAAAACCAACAGAGATCCAACTCCCTGGCAGTTTGCAAATGCGTTAACATTTCCTACTCTAAACACTTAATGCCAGGTTGCAGGGAAAATGTTGTTGTGCTCAGCCAGTGATGCATCATACATCCTGGTTTCATTTGGTCTACATAGCAAAAGAGCTGGATGGTTCATATGAGAAAGGAGCAGCAAAAAAAAGAAAGAAACAGAAAAAGAAAAACTGGATTTTCCACTTAAAAATATAACTAGTCTATTGAGTATAAAGCATAAGAATCCTCAGTAAACACAGGATTAGGTAGGTGAAACAATTTAAATACTGACATTTCAGAAACAGAATCAGGGTTGATATGATATGATGCCCAAAATCAAGAAAGACTATTAATACAAGGTTGAAAATGTTAGAGTATAAATGGATCATGCACATTATTTGTCACCTCCATTTTCCTAAACCCATTTAATGAAAACATTTCAGACATTTGTGTTAAATGTGGCTCTGAGGAGGAGTCATAAATACATTTTATGTGGAAGTGCCAAGGGATGCAAATTTTCTTGGTTTAAAACAAAATCCACATATAAAATGTTTTTGCTGTGATATCGTAAAAGGAAAAAAAAACCTCCTTTGGATGAATGAATGGAGTGGTAGGGTTTAGTGTTAGTCTACAGGATCACCAGCAGTATTTGGGCCTTTGACAGTGACCTCTCTATAACTCAGTAGTAGTAGCTGATAGTACAGCTTATATCCAGAACTGTTTGCCAACCCCCACTTCAACATACAGCAATTTGGGAGTCTGAAATGTCAACAGTATTTTTTCTCAGTAGCATCATAGATTGCTTTGTCTATGCCTGTATCATCGTCTATGTATATGTATGTATGTGTGCGTACACATAATTGCTGCACACAGTGCATCTGCTTGAATGCTCCATTTGATTGCTCTCTCCAATAGTACGCTTGAAAATGTTAATGAAAGGCAGTTAACATCAGATACAGTTCACCACCATCTGTACTCAACCCACCATCACTTCGGTGGAAAAATGGACAGTAAAATTCTTAGGGGGAGATTTACGAAGTCTGGTTAGGTCATTCAAGAGTGAAGCGATGAAGAACACCCCCAGCTGTATTGATGCCGTCAGATTAATTGCATTTCAGTGTCCCTACAATTACCTGTGAAAGTGCGTGTGCACAAGCCTCGTGTCTTTGTGACTTTACTGTACACTGGTGTGTAAAGCATTTACATCACTGTGTGAAGAAGGTGTGAAGCAGAGACAAGCAGGTACATCTTGTCCAGTGGCTCTTCTACCACTTTGCCTACTCTTCCTAAGTCACAGTTAAGTTATCACACACACACACACACACACACACATACTGCTCACTCTGTTGTCTCTCTGACCTGAGATTGCTGTGTGCTGCTGCTCACATCCAGAGAAGCATCGGACCATACACACACACACACAACCAGATACCCAATGATTTATGGCCTACAATACAGTCAATAAGAGCCATGGCCAAGATGAAGGACTTGGGCATGGCTAGCAGGACATACACACAAATGCAAATAAACACACACAAACACACACACACGCTGTGGTCCATTAGCTAAGTGTACAGGAGTGAGCTGCTTTCTACATTGGCTCTCTGTATTTAATTCCTGTTTAATTCCTATTTAATGCATCTGCTGCTTTATGTGTAAAACCATATAAATTTATAACCTGCATGTATTATATAAGATGCCATGAGGATAGGTGTGTAGCTACCATTAAACTTTTGGCACTTGACTGATGCTTTTAGTGTTACAAATTGCACCATAGTCATACTTCTATAAATGAAAGCATGTCAATTTTTGACATTGTTCTCATGTGCTAATACAGCATGACTTTTATGAGGTGAATAAAACAAACAAACAAAGGGCCCAAGTGCAGGCAAAACATGATTGGATGATTGGAATCACAGTGTTATCACTCCAACACCCTTGGTCCAGACTGAATATCCTGTCAAATATTGGAAAGCCTGTAGCCAAATAATGTATAGACACTCATAATTTCAATACAACATGTGCTATCCTAATGATTTTGTTGATCCCCTGATTGTTCCTCTGGTGCCACCATAAGTCAAATTTCAGTTTGTATAGTTCTTTACTTTTGATGAAATACCTGACAAATGAATAACATTCCCAGTAGCCTCAGCTTTACTCTGTTTGGTGCTAAGTAACAAATGTTAACATGCTAAGACATTTAAATAAAATTGTGAGCACGGTCATCATTACCCACTAAAACTCAACATGGTAATTGCAATTGTAAGCATGTTAGACTGCTGAAGGTAGCATTTAGCTCAAAGCACCACTGTGCTAAATACAGCCTCACAGCGCTGCTAGCAGGGCTGTAGACCTTAGTCTTGTTTTTCATTACTAAGGCTCAGAATGTCCCATCAACATGCTTCTTCTATTCCCTGGAAAACATACACTTTCCTTTATCCAGATATTTGCTTTCTGTGTTGAAAACCTGTGGATACACAGATACACAGGCCAAAAAGCAAAATAATTTCTAATTTAGAAATACTTTTTTCCTTTTTTAATTAAAGTTGTCCAAAAACTTGTACCACTGACGTGTCAGATGATAGAATTTATAAATCTTATTCTGATCTTATCCCATCTCTTACACATACTTGAAGTGAAAAACAAGCAAATTACCTACAGTTAAATGGTGTAAAAAGGACCCTTTATACCTCTCCTCATTTCCGCCATGATGTTCTCTTTCACAGTCTGCTCTTATCATTTTCCTCCTTCTTTTTTCTCTCTGGTCTGAGATCCTCTTCTCTTCCATCCTCTTCTCACTAACCTTTGTCTCCTAATAACCACAGCAGCATCTCTTAGCTTGGAAATAAAAACAACTCTTTTTTTAGAGCAACACAAGTTGTGCTTTCACATAAAACAACAGTCTATTAGACTTAAGACGCTGAGCCTCTTCCTGGGCCATAAAACAAGGACAACAATGAAAACCCTGAAAACAAGAAGCAAAGACCCTTTCAGTCCTCATCTGCAGTCTTTGGAGTATTTTCAGGGGCTCATTGAAAACTTTTTATAGTAGCTATTTTTTGTTTTTCATTGTAGTGTTGGCTTCTATATTAAATGGCCTGTTGATGGAGCTTTCATGGAAAAAAGACTTTTATTTCACAGCTAAGTTAAGTGCAAGCTGCTGTAGTTCAGAGTCACAGTCAGCTACAGCTTCTATATATAGTTACCTATGGACCAGACTAACAAAAAGATAAACTATTAAATGGTCTCCACAGGATGAAGCTTAGTGACTTTGATAATCTCTTGATCTTTCCTTTAGTGCGACCAGCAGGTCTAAATTTTTACTCATCCAAGTGAATTATCTCTAGATCTACTGAGTGAATTGGCACAAAGCTCAACATTTTTTTTTTCTAACCAATGAGTCTGCAGCATTGCATATCAAAATCTGACAAATGAGAAAGCTATCAAATTTTGGATCCTATTTTTAAGATTGACAATCTATTCTTAGATCAGATTGATTCCTAATTTGGCAGATATGACCGTAGGAAAAGCTTCATATGATACAGGTATAATTTGAAAGGGTTTATTTCTAGAGACTGAAAGGACTCTAGAAAGTCCCTCAACTGACTGTACTCAGAAATTTCACGTTAATAGGAGGGACACTAGTTATAACTAGTTATAAATAGTAGGTTCATACAAGTAGTGGCTGCAGCAGCAGAGGCAGTTGCAATCAGCCTGACCAGCAGCTTATCACTCCATCAAACTGGCTTAACTGGAGAGGCTCAGTGAAAAATGAAGCCTTGTTGTAGCTCATTAATCCAGGGAAACTGACTGATAAACACATATAACATTTACATCTTCTCATTCTGCAGGCCAGCCCCATTCCTAGCTGTTGCCTAATGTGTGTTCACTCAGGTGCACATGTGGCTACATGTGCTATTTATTCAATGACTTCAGTTATGAGTACTCCATGAAAGATTACTTTTGCCTGAGAAAAAAATCATAAACAAAGCACAATAAAATTAGAACAAGTGGAGGGATTTGATTTATTTATTTGAGAGTCTTGCACAAGCAAGATGTCAAGCAAGCATAGGTTTAAGACATTTAACAGCAACAACATGATCATGTAACTTTTTAATAATGTACAGGTCCATAAAAATGGAATCCATTTATTGAATCTAATTAAATTTACTTTTCATCATTTTCAAGTAATGTTGTTATTTTGTTATTGTTATTAGGATGAAAACATTTCAGTGATTATTTTCTTATTTTATTTATGGAAAATTTTGTTCTTCATTGCGTTACCAGACTTCATAATGTCCACTTCCCAATTTGTTTCTGCTTTCCTTTTTCATCTTAAATCAGTAATCAAACTAACACCTTTTGATTTGGTTGGTTGTGCACCTTGAGATTACTTTTTCCTCTAAGAAGCTCTGTCCCTTAGACATCTTTATAGTGCAAATGTACTGTAAAAGCACTGACTTGGTGTAGGTTTCAAAGATGTAAAATGGTAAATATGCATATTATATAAAAATGCAGTGAAAATTATGGTAATTTGACTCACTATTTGGTTCTCTTCCGCATGTTTGAGGAGAGCATAGACTCATCTGATGTAGAAAATATAAAAAGCACAGACCATGACCAAACCCAAAGTGAAAACTCTCTCTGACTTGGTGTATCTCAGAGAGTGTGTCGGCCGCTGACTCCACATTTTCCAGTGGCTGGGTTATCTGTGTGGGTTAATAAATGGAGTCCAGTGGAGTTATGTTGAGATGAATGAAGACAAATTCTGAATTCAGCACACAGGCCTTATCATCACTGGAGTATGAAGGGAGCTATTAAACAATGCCTACAACATATGGTGTACAGGAAGGGACCTTTGCCGATTCAACAGTAAAATTTTTCTTCTTTTAATAGAGTGTCACAGAAACTCACATCCTCATGTTCTTCTGTGTTTTCATTCATTGTTAATATTAATCCTTGATTGTGTAAGTTATTTCTCCTCTCCTGTTGTCTGAGGGTCA
Source organism: Istiophorus platypterus (assembly GCA_016859345.1). Taxonomy (NCBI): domain Eukaryota; kingdom Metazoa; phylum Chordata; class Actinopteri; order Istiophoriformes; family Istiophoridae; genus Istiophorus; species Istiophorus platypterus. Next base: position 3,069,360 of record CM029123.1, read on the forward strand.
ACATGAGAGACCCATTTTCTTGGGTCTAGGAACCAAGAAAAGAAGTGCTTGTGTAAAATGTTGTATGTGCGTTGTTGGTGCTTTTTTCATCCAATAAAGGCCCAGTATCCAAGAATTTTAGTTTAAAACAGGACGTGAAGCAATAAAAGTTTTGACATTATGTCAAAGCCCTTTATGCATTGTTTTGCAAAGATAAAGTTGAAGTTGGCATACTAATCAACTAGCCCCAGCCGGTCCCATCATGTAATACCACTTTGTACCTCCAGAGCTTATACTGAGTCACTGTAGCATTCAGTCTGCCCTTAGTCCAACACGAAAGGATGATCTGTGAGTGAGCTATAAACCTTAGCTGCAGCTATCCTCTCTCAGGGACATTCCTCCACTCTTTCCTTTAGCTCAGCTGTTGATTCACTATACACTTTTTGTGTTTGTATTCTCTAAATTATGTGTAGTGGCAGAGGGAAGTTTTCTTGTAAAAAAACCACGCATTTCTCACCAAAATCCATTGTGTGTATTCATGTGGTTTAACAATTGTGTTGAGTGCTTTTCCATCGTTTGCAAAGCAGATATTCAAAATATATTTGCTTACATCTATGCTTGTTTGGTAACGGTCCGCTTCTTCATTTCTGGCACATTTCTACATTTGTTGCAGTGTTACTGCCACCAACTGTCAAGCAACAGAATAGTGTGAAACACTAATAGTAAACTGTTCATCATCGTATTTGTGCTAAAACATTGCTCACTGGTGTTAATAGTGGTCAAACACCTAACAGGATTATATTACAACTATTTAGTCTCGGGGTTCTAGGTGCAAAATGAGCAATGATTTTGCACCAGATTGACCTGATTTTCACCTAAATTTAATCAAAAACTGATTTTTTTTAAAGAGTTCAGTAGAAATGGGATGTTTTTTTAGAACAGCCACCAGGTTTTTCCAGGATAAAGAATCAGAAGAAAGGAGGAGTAGCAGCCCTGTTTGGCCTTAGTTTCTATTGGTTCAGAATTTATACAGTACAAGCACAACCTGTTTCAACCAGAAATGTTTTTCAATAACACAAGCAAGATACTGTCAAAATGCTCCAAACTTGAATTCATCACTTCCTGGTTTTGACCAGATTTCAATATCAAAAAATCATTTGGGTCAAAAGGATACAAGTATTTCCAGGAAGTGAGGGATATCCACTCTATACAGATTCCCTTTATACTGAGTTGATACAAGGGTGTATTTTTGCATGACAAATCATGCTTTGTGCCACATCCTGAAAATATTTTCAGGGACACAAGGCTTTCAGCTGAATAGAACAACAGTGAGTGTAATCAATCAGCAGTCTGAAACAATCAGCAAAGCATACTCACAGCACTGGGCCGGAACAGTAGTTTCTGATAATTGGTAGACTGTCCTCCTATTGATATGATGATTAACCATGATGTTTCTGGAAAAGAAAGTTTCTAATATGTTCTTAGAGTGGGACTAGCGCCACTTCAAATGAAACAGAAGAGTGCATTAATGAGACATAGAGAGGGAAGAGAGAAGTAGGTTGAGAGGGATGGAGAAGAGGTAGTGAAATATATAGTGAGGGAGGGAGGATGTTCAGTGTGTGGCTCATTAACTCAGTAGATGTAATCAGTGGGAGGGAGTGAAATATTTTGCCACTGACTAATGAGGTGCATGGGTGGTGTGGTGGTGAAGCCATACTGTATGTGGACTGAGTGAACTCTGCTGTCAGCATCTGAGCCTCTGATGAAGAAGTCTGCAGATGGTTACATATACAAATATGAATATTATAACAAAGGTGAGACAAATGTGGAACCGTATGATTTATTTGGATCCAAAGGGTGTTTTTTAAATTGTGTGTGTGTGTGTGTTTGTTTATGTGTGTGTGTGTGTGTGTGTGTGCGTGTGTTTGCTCCAAAGTGAGCTAACTTTAGCTTTGTTTTGCCCAGCAACAGCGATTACCTACTGATATCAGTGTGACAAGAGGCCTGTCTCTATTCTGTTTGCATGGAATGCGAGTGATTCCATTATCAAATGAGTCAACAGTGCATTAACACATCTGAGTCTTTTGTTTTCTGTGCCAAATTCCACAAGCCAGCAGCTTATTGATGTATGTTTTTTCCAATTTTAACATTTTTTTTTTAAAGAAAAAATAAGCAGCATGATTAGGTCTGCAACTATCTTATGTATTTATTGTTTATTACTGCAGCATGCCTTTATCTATTGGCAAATTCCAGATCAACTCACCTAGGAATTTCTAGTTCATGTCAGGGATTTTCTTGAAAAAATTTCAAGTAAAAAATCACATTCAATTCATGGCAACTTGCAAGATCCAATAGCTCTATTCCAACAACTTTTGTTATTATGAAGTTTTGAAGTTTGTCCCTCAGAACTAAATTTAATCATTTTTGTAATTCCTTGTATGTGTAGTCAAAGCCTCATAAATTGCTTATTTTTCCACTGATTGTGTTAAAATTGTACTGAATATACAAAAACAAAACAAAAAACAAAGGATAATCTGCAAACTGTATTCATGTCAAGAGTTGTTGCTAAATATTTTACAGTACTCAAACTTATATGTATATGTATATATATATATATATATATATGTGTATATATACATATATATATATATATTCCAACTCTGTCAACAGTGTCACGGTGGAATTTCTGTTCTATTAGGCTTTGGGGCATAATTTTTGTTGCCTCTGGTGCCAGTGGCACTGAAAGGAAAGCAATTAGTGCTGACCTAAATGCCGCTGAAACCCTTTGGACAGAGTCGAAATTTGTCATTGCAAAAAGGACTCCTGCAAAATTACAAGAGCTTGTGCGCACAGCAGTGAAAGGTGCAAGTGAGATCTAGATGGCTACAAGAAAATGTTTCTTGGCTATCATCGCTGCCAAAGGATCTGCGACCAAATTTTAGGGAAGGATGCTAATAATTCAATAATATCACTATTAAAGAAGTTCCTTTTTTTCTTTCATTTCCTTGCTGTAACCTTGGACATTTTATCAAAATATTTTGATTAAACAAAATAGGTCAATTAGCATTACTTTCTGAAGCTGTTCTAAATTCTGTACCTAAGGTTCAGGTGTGACAGTAATTTCAACCAGGATTGTATCACCAAAAATGCTTATTTGTGAAGTTATGTATAGAATTTTTTGTGTAAAGGCATCAAAAGCCAAATGCATTTTCATATTGGTATTGGATGTGGAATTATGTTTTTACCCTTGATGCTTACATCATGATTAGCAAATCCAGTATGATGTCTTGAAATTCACATATCAAATATCCAAAAACCACTTGTGCACATATTTATCACATGTGAATTGATCAACGAGTGATATACATGAATATAGGATTGAATCCATTCATTGTAATTTTTTGCATAATATATTGAAAACTTTCAGTCCTTGCAAACAATAAACAAAGCAGTACAGTAGAGTATATTTTTTTCATGAAAAATAAAGATTTTAATTGAAAAAATCCAAATTAGCAAATAAGAAAGTAAGAGAGTTGGGAGTAAAATTTACCTTAGAAAACACTTTATACTGAATTTATGTTCATATACCATAAATATGAGCATGTGCACTGTAATGATGATAAAAATAAGGCATGCAGTGCGTTTGTGTAAGTACAGCATGCATCCCCACCACAGAGAGCAGCCATATGGGACACATTATGGGCCCACTGTGTGGTATCATCAAACTGACAGGACACAGTGATTTAGCCCTGCTGGAAGAGAATGGATCCATGCTTACCTTCAAAGTCATCTGTCTCCAGGCTCTGAGTCAGAGAGCCAAAAGGGACACAGTACAGCATGTTGGTCCTTCAAGTACATCTCAATTACTGCTTTTAATCTCCTTTCCACTGTTGGTCCCTCTCCATTAGCTGTGACATTTCTCAGAGATGTGAACTGCAGATCATACAGAAAGTATTTAGACCCCTTCATTTCATCCACATTTTGTTATGTTGCAGTCTAATGCTAAAGTTGTTTAAATTCATTTTTCCCTCATCAGTCTACATTAATTACTGCATAACAACAAAGAGAAAACAGGATTTTAGAATTTTTAGCAAATTTATTGGAAAGTAAAAAACAAAATATGACATTTACATTAGTATTCAGACTCTCTAATCTGTACTTAGTTGTTAATGATTAAAGCCTAAATTCTTCTTGGGTATAAGTTGTCAAGCTTTGCACTAGTATTGTCATGATGTCCAGAATTTATGACTCCAATATAATATCTGCCAAAATATCTTGAAACAATACCACTGTCATTTTTAATTAAATTTGACCTAAAAGAAAACTAGAAAATGTGCTCACTAAAGCGTAGTCTGCCACCTAGGAAGTGTATTGAGTCATATGTGTTCAGTTCACTCTAGTGCATAATTATAGTGTGCAAGATAATAATTCTGAGTTTGAGCTTCATAACCACAAAGTGCCAGACTCTCACTGAGTGTCAATTATGATTATTAATATCACACTCAATAATATTGAGTTAAGTGTTTTCTTGTTACTTTAATTTTCTTTTTTTTTTAAATAAATGTGGGTGTATTTTTGACAATGGATTATTACATTTGTAGCTTTAATTAGTGGAATATAGGAAATACTTAGGGTTATTATATTTTTTACATGGTATGAAGTAATCTGATGTCCAATATACTTGTGTCTTAATTTCTTTGATAGTTATCTTTATATATGCAACCAGTCATCTCTTATAAAACATAATTTAATGAAACTCATTACACCTCCTTGGCTGTGCTCTACTGAGTGCATTGTAATTTAATAGAAATAATTATTGACAAAAACATATGTGCCATCATTACCATTACCAGTACTGATTGAGTATAAACTGATCAACTGGTATTAATCAGCATGTGTATATTTGTGAGCGCCTGAATTTGCAAGTTAAGGTAAAGTTAACAATATCAGTGTAAATGTGCATGTAGTGATGTTTGCCACCTTGTTGAGTTAGATAAAAGGATAAAGTCAAATTGAACAGTTATCATTGACTCTAATTGCCCCATCAAACTTTGATGGTGAAAAAAAAAAATGGATCCTTCATAGTCATTGTCTTGTTGGAGGGTGAAATTTTGCCTCAGTCTGAGGTCCTGAGCGCTCCAGACCAGGTTTGCATTAAACGTATCTGTTCACTTTGCTCCTTTCAGCTTTCCCTCAACCTTCAGCAGTTTCCTTGTCCCTCCTGCTGTTGACAAGGAGACTGTTAGGAGACAGGAGATCCAGGAGATATTGTTAGGAGACAGGACATCCACGCAGGATCTCTGACGGTCAGAGCTCTGGTTTTTGGTCAACTTTCTTGCCAAGGCCCTTCACCGCGATTGTTCAATTTGGTTCAGTGGTTCTAGTAAGACCCCTGGTTGTTCCAAACTTCTCCTATTTAAGAATAACAGAAGCCACATTGCTCTTGAGAACCTTTAATGCAGCAGATTTTTTTGTAGCCTTCCCCTGATCAGTGCCTTTTACACAATCCTGTCTCTGAGCTCTGCAGGCAGACCTTATATAGAAAGGTGTGTACCTTTCCAAATCATGTCCAATCCAGTGAATTTACAACAGGTGGACTCCAGTCAATGTGTAGAAACATTATGTGTAGATTGATCTGGGAAAAAAGGGAATTTAAATGATTTCAGCATAAGGCTTCAACATAAAAAAAATTTGGAAAAATTGAAGTAGTCTGAATACTTCCCAAAAGGGCTTTATATGTATAGCAGCTGTCTGTCTGCGGATGTTGAGTCAAATCACCATGTTTGCATATCATGGAGAGGAAAAATTGTAAGGAGGTGAATTTCCTCTAGCATATAAAAGCTCAATGCTCCTTCCTCCTCTGTGGCTCGTGTCATTTTCTTTGTACTGTCTTTCTTATCTGTTCTGTTTATTTAGTCAAAATTTCCTGGGCTTTTATACTCTGCACCAGTGCAGCTGGTTAAGGCTTTAATAAATTTCAAAAGATTTATTAGATTTTGCTTTTTTCTTGTTTATTTCACTTCTTACATATTGAATATATTTGTTATTTTCCCCAAACCTTAATTGCTTTACAAAGTTTTAATGTATAAATGTATAAAATTAGTATTTAATGTTGGCTCTATTTTCTAAACTCTATATCTATGTGATACAACTAGTACTGCTACTGTTACTTCTAATAACAGAAACAGTAGCACTTTTCTTAATATAGTTACAAAGTGGTTAACATAGGATCTAACATAATTAAATTATAAGTAAAAAAATAAAACAAAATAAAACACATACCACAAATAATAAACAAGATGTAAGATTAGAATTAAAAAGTAGCAAGTAGAATGATTAAAATAAATAGGTCAGTTAGAAGTAGAATTAAAAAGGTGTGCATTAGTTTACATTTAAATGAAAGCACAGAGGTAGCTGTGTGGATCGTGAGTGGTAAGTCATTTGACAGTTTGGGAGCCACAGTTTGGTACAATAAGGTAGGGGCAGCATGGCTCAAGAGGCAGAGCAGTCATCTAGTAAATCGAGGCTTCCTGATGCACTATCAGATCCTCAAGTGAACATGTCAAATTGTCCTTGAGAAAGAACCTGAACCCGGTTCCTGATACTGCACCATCGCTATATGAATGCGTGTGTGGATGGGTGAATGTGATAGTAGTGTAAAAGCCCTCTGAGTGGTCGTTAGACAGTCCATTTTCAAAAGTATTTGACAGTGATGTAATTTTTGCAAAGTTTTTGCAATTTTGCCTGTGTACATCAGCACAATAATTTAATAATAACTCATAAGGTTTTCAAAAATTATTGCATTAACCATAGGTTGCCATGTCTTGACACGCTGATGTCAAAGACTTCAAATGAGGATCAACCTGACCCACCTTTTTTAAACTTGTGGACAGGGGAATTTTACTGACTCTAGAAATTACATTAATTTTTTTTCTCCTCAATCAAATGTAGTCAAAAGGTGGAGCTAAATATTTCCTTCAATCTGGATAATAGATTGGAACATGCCAGGTGAAGAATTAAGAAGTGATAAGGGTAAAAAAAAGAACAGTAAAACTTTTTATATCATTTTTCACCATTATTTGTTTTCTGAAATGGGCTGGTCATGAATTTGAAAATAAGGTTATCTTCAAAAAAATGACTTAAGGACTCTTGGGATCAATGAAATCATGAGAGATGGTAGAAAGAAGAATCCTCCCCAGCGGCTCTCTCTAGGTTGCTCGGACACTGAGTTTAGCAGGAAGCCTCTGTAGAAACACATTCACAACACATACAAATGTCTAAACACATGCTCTCATACACACAAAACAATCACTTCAAGTTTAGTCAGGCGGTTGGAGGCTGTCGTGTTTTCAGTTTGCTTTTAGGAATCATGTATTTCAGAAAGGTTTGTAGCTCCCTCTCTCTCTTTACTCCCGATATGCCCTTGAGCTGATTTGGCAGCAGAGTGCCCAAATCTGCCCTATTAGGAGTCATCCATGGCATGTTTGGGCCCTTTCTGACATAGGAATTTCCCACGCAAACAGAGAAGGAGACAAGGACAAGAAAGGATTATGATTTAAGAACACTTCCTTTGTCTGTCCACATGGAGTATGCATATATTTGTGTGTGTGTGTGTGTGTGTGTGTGCGTGTGTGTGTGTTGTGTGTGTGTGTGCGTGTGTGTGTGTGTTGTGTGTGTGTGTGTGTGTGTGTGTGTGTGCATGTGTGTGTGTGTGTGCGTGCGTGTGTGTGTGTGTGTGTGTGTGTGTGTGTGTCTGTGCACGCATGCTGTTTATTTTGCTGCGTTGGTGGTTTGGTGGCAGTGGTTCACTCATTTTTAATCTCTGTCAGTTTTGCTCCACAGGCACCATGGTCATGCACAATCTATTCAGTTCTGCGCCATGTCACACATGCACACATGTGCGCAAACACTCTCACACACCATATCTCCTTTGCTCAGCACTGTGCCATTTGCTGAGTGGTCACAGAGTGCAGACACAGAAAGCAGCCGACTGTGTCCCTCATGGTTGAGTTTCACAATCACTGAGTCTGTTTACAACTACCACTTACAAATCGCTGAGAGGCATCATCAACAGGTGATGGGGCATTTACAGACAGTTGCCACTGCTTACCTGAATGCAAAAAATAAAATGATAGGTAATGATGTTTAACTTGACGGAAAACACCAGGCATGGATTTCCTAGCAGGAAAGGAGAACACAATCATCAAATTCATTCATGTGTCAGAGCTGACCACTCAATCCAGTGCCTCTTGCTAACATATTTGAATATAACATATACGTTTATCTATTCTTAGTTGTGTTGTTTTTCCATTCCATCCTACTAATTAAAGGTATATGCCCTGAATGCACTGTACCAGTTCGAATGCCATGGTTTAGTGGTATATATATATTTATATATATATATACACACCACGGTTAACAGCAAAATAAAGAAGCAGAAAATGCAGAGATGTACATCATAATCTCCAGAGCTGTGAGTTTTGTGTGCAGCAAAGTCCTCCACAATCAGCTCTAAAATCCAACTTCTCTGCTCACTCATTCTCGCTGCAAAAGAAACCACCAAGTCCACTCATCCTCTCTGGTCTAACTGCACTCCAAGTTTTTTAACACTTGGCTGATGGAGCTCTTTAGTCACAACAGGTATTATCAAAAACAGCAGAAAGATGGTGCATATCCCACCGATGGTAGAAGTGAATGTAAAAGTCACAGCTGAACAATCCACTGCCAGGATTTTAACCTTATTAATTATGGTAGATGCAACCTCTTATTAATCTATGCGGAGGTCATGCTGATCTTAACCATAGCCGCATAATGACACCATCCTTAATTACATTGCCTTGTTAGGGCCTCGCACCCCCTGACCCTTGGTTAGTAAAGGTGAACATTTTGAACATGTATATAGGCTGTGAGCTGAGAGCTGCTTCTCTCTGAACATGGACCTCTGATGGACCATGATACTGCAGACTCACCAGAAGTTTCTTCTCTGCTGCAACTGCTTAATTGGCTCTTTTCATTTGTTGGGTTGTAATATGGTTAATCATAAATTTTGCTCAGCTTCTGCCTCCTTATCACACATAGCAATCCAAGCAAATGCAGTCATATTTTAGGAGCCTATTATCCCCCTCTACAGTCACCACTACAGTCATGTTGTGTTTATTTCAAGAAGATTTTCAGAAGATACAAAAGGCCTTAATATCTGACAGATGTCAGATGTCTGTCAGATGATATAATTGTCTCTGTAGAGCCATAACATGGGTTGGATTAACAGCTCGCGTCAATTGTGTTCTCAAAACGTTAGTTTACTCCCTGCCCCCCTTATCTGTAGTGGTATGTAGCCATGCAAATATTTTTGATCATATACATTGTATATTATAGGATTTTAGGGTGACATCAAATTAGAAACTTTTCCTTTATTCTGGTGAGTAACCAGAGTAATGTAGACATTGTTTCTGGGAAGAAAGGTTAATTTTGAGTTTTCCAAATGCCATTTTTAGTTTTTATGGAAATGATGTTTGGTTCGTCCACTGGTCCACCATTTTGGTCCAGAGTGTAATATCTAAGCAGGTAGTGGGTGGATTTTCATGAAATTTTGTACAGATATCTACGAGAGATGAATCCTATTGACTTTGGTCATCCCTTGGTTTTTCATTTAGCATCACCAGCAGGTTTACATTTTTGGTTTTAAATGAAATATTTAAAATTTTATCAAATAACTTATACCTGAATTTGATAGAGATTGTCTACCAAATATGTTTTATATATGATACAATTGCCATAACTGTAACTGTAACTCTTGCTCTACTAGCACTGTTATCTTTGCAAATAAATACTATACTTTTTGACTAAATACCTGCAAAACTAATGAAACTAATGAGCCTCAGTAGTCGATATCCTAAATCCTGGACAAATGAAACCAAAACCATTTGCACGGTTAGTTACCATTAGGGTTAAATGAGACAATATGCTTTTTGTGATTTGGGACATGTTAAAGGAGGTTTGGACAGTATTCAAATTTGTATTGTCAGATTATTTGATATGTAATTTATAATGATAACATCTAGCCTATTGCTCGATTGTATGCCTCATTTATTTGAGGTGATTCTTCATTAAATATTTAATATTATGTAGAAATGGGAACAGATAAGCAGAGTGACCAATTTACTGTTAGTTGTTTGTTAAGCAACCATGCTGCAAGTTATAAGAAAACAATCCTATTAAACTTGGGCCAAATGAAAAACAATTTGTCTGGATTTTCACCTTTAAAATGCTGATAATGACTGAAATGATTAATGCTTGCAATTTAACTGCTGTGCCGAACAGAACAGCTCACTGCTCTACAGAGAATGTGAACTGAGGGAGTGAAAGAAGAACAAAATGAAATGGTTCTGAATTGGAAATTTCAAATGAGAGGAGAGAACTGTGCATCGAAGAGCTGAAAGCAATTAATGGAAATCAGAAGACAGTCTCTGTGGCTTCTTGAACTCTGATTAAATGTTCTGATTGCCAGAGAAATATCTGTCCAAGAGGAAGATCCATAGCTGTCTGTATTGAAAAGTGGCCTATTGGTAAATCCATTATCCTCAGAGACAGAGGTGTTTTTAGCGAAATGCTGTTAAGGGATATTGTTAAAGATCAAGGGGTAGTATATCAAAGATGCTACAAGCTGAAAATGGTTCCAGTCTTTGCTAGGTGTATCTGTGGCAGCTTCAGACTGATGGGTTGTAGGAATTTTTTGGGTTCTTATACAGTGTCCCTACATAGGTGTGACACGTTAGACATCCCAGATAGCAAAGCGTCATTCCGTCCAACTGTCTTTCTGTTTGTGTGTGTTTAAGGTGATCACATTTGCAGTAGTTGGTCTCCCCTGGGTCTTCCACCTGAATGATTCCTTGATCTAACAATGGATGCAGGAAGATTAAATTTTCATGACCCCTCAAATATAGGAAATAGACAGTGATGTGGGTTGAGTGACCAAGGACAGACCTGATGGAGGGAGGGAGACTTGTAATACTCGCCTGACAAGAAACAGTCACACATGAAGCAGAAAAGCTTCCTTCAAGTCCCAGTTGGTTTCACTTTATCTACTGTCTGCTCTACAGTCCAGTATACTAACCACAGGATTATCTTGATTAGAGTGCTAACACACTTTCAAACTTAAAATGTTCTATTGAGCCAACTTGCAAAATATGACACCCAGGAAACAAACAGCACAGTTATATTTTAAAAGGAAATCCCAGATATAAAAAGTTTTGTCTTCTTTCACAAAAATACTCCCTAATTGGTTTCAGTAACCTCAAGACAACTTAAGGATCCTGTGATCTGAAAGCTAAACTAGGAGTGGCCATTGGTTTCTATGAAACCAATGTACCCAGAGTTTCAGGCAAGTGCCAAAATGAAAAGAAGAAAAAAAAAAAACCTTATCAATTAGTGAAGTAAAACATAGAAGGTGTAAATTTAAATGCTCATTTTATTTTCTTTCAGTAAAAAACAAGTAAGACTGAATGGCAAACATACATATACATGGATGCACCAAAAATTGGAAAACTCAAGCACACACTATACGCACATTGAAACACAGTCGTTTCCCAGAAACCTAGAATTTGATGAACACGCTAACATGAACACAGTTAATTCTATAAATAAATATAATAAAATAAAATGTGTCCTCTCAGCCAGTGCAACAAAGCCATTTTAAAAACTCGAATTTACTGATGACCACAACAGCTATTAACTTGTGGTCCATTTTACATTTGCATATTACTGATGTGCGTATAGTCTCATTAGTAGGTAAACAAGAATGTGAGTGGATATTCTCACACAGGAAGTCAGCCTTTCAAAGCCTGCAGTTGAAATGAATGGTCTTCTTGTGATTGGCAACTTTGGCTCGGAAGGTAGAGGGTTGTCCACTAACCAAAGGGTCAGTCCTTCGATCCCTGGCATATGAAAAGGCTGTATTAATGTGTGTGGGACGGATACATTTGGAATTAGTGTAGGAATTTTGATTGGTCAGTAAGACTAGAAAAGCGCTATATAAGTGCAGTCGATTCATGGCTTGTGTTGCCTCCAGCGTGAATGCAAGTTGAGTGGCATTTCTATTCTTATATCCTCTCTAAAGAAAAGGTTTCTGTCCTAATCCACATATTGAGCCTCCATGCTACAAATTTAGTGTGCTTGTGTGAGTTTGAAAAAATATAATCAATTAAATAAGTTGACTTTCACTCAGATATGAAATATGCATTCACCATACCTCCAACGAATGGTGTTTCCTTACTTTCCCCTCTCCAGCAATGACATTGCTGTTTATTTGGCTGTGTGGATTGGAGGTTGACCTTTTTGGCAGACTACCACTGCTGATGGAATGGCTTTGGCTGTCATGGCTCCCATTAACCTGTCATCCCTGGTTTTACAGGGCCATGGCTTTGTTATGTCAAGATTAAGTAAAAGATCATTCAAAGCCTTGCAAAGGCCCTGCACAAGTCTCTAATCAAACAAGCATGCAAGGTTCAAACAGTGAGCCCGGACATACATGCAGGATATTAAAGGAGGAAGAGAGAAGAATGAAGCGAGGTTACAATAAATGACATGAATGATTGCAGTTAGGGAGAAGAGTGAACGCATCTTGGCCACTATGTTAATATGCTCAGTGGAGCGTTTCTGAAATGAAGAGATGGAAGTTTAAGTCAGTGACATTTTCATTAATTTGTTGTCAGGTAGATCCTCTCCCCACTGCTGAGCTTGACATATAAAGTTGTTTTTTTCACACATTTCAGATAGATTGCTCAACATAGAATAGGGGGGCTTGACTAGATGAAGAAATAGACTAGGTGTGGGCACAGAACTGGGGTGAAATAGATATGGATTACTCTGAAACTTGCTAAACCTTGCACTACTATGTAATGTCATCACTGTAGAGAAACTGAAATGGCTGCTCACTTAGAAGTAAACTTCTGTGGGAACTGAAAATTAATCTGGTCTGTGAAAAAAAATGGAGTGGGCATGATAGTGAAAGCCTGTAATCTCCTGTCTCTCTACATCACATTTGATCAAGTTGATCAAGTCTACACGTTAAGTAAGGTCAGAGATTCATGTGCTCAAAGGAAAATGTCAATGATTTTGATGTAAATAAATCAAGAAGCTCAAAAAAAAAATTTCAATGGTAGTGGACGCTTTTATGTAGTTCCATAAAATTGTACTTTTCCATGCTATTTTTGCCAAAGTACTGTGCACTGGGAGGGGGTGTGCATGGCACATTTGGAAGTGTGTACCTTGTTCCCTTTTAGACGTGTGTAACTTATTCCAAATAGTGGCGCTAAAATGCTGAATGCTGCAGGGATTCCCATGGTGGATGCAGATCACACCTTTGAAAGGGTTTGCTTCTGACCTTGTGTGACCCCTGGGGACTGGTGGTAGAGCCCACTTAGGAGGCTTTCACATCTGTCGTTCAGTTCATTTGGTCAGAACCAGCGGGGTGGGGTTGGGGGCACGTTGGGGGGGGGGTGTTGTAGTTGCATATATATATATTCATTTATGTTACGCTGTAACAAAGAGATCGAGGAAGAAATAACTGACAATGAGCATTATAAGTATTATTAGACTAGACTGCATTTCTCCTGCATGTTGTGAATAATGACAAAATGGCAATGAAAAGAAGAAAGAAATGTGTTGTTTAGCTATACCACTGGGAGGAATTACTATGGGATTGCTATGTCATATACTTTATAGTGGACTTCCTTGAGGCAGACTGAGACTTTCCTCTTCAAGTCCACACCTTCCTCTGGAAACGATGTTTATATACAACTAAACTGGAACATCTAATACATATTGTAGGAATACAATTCCAACTGAATTTTATTTTCTATAAACATAAGGAGGAAATATTGTTAGTTGATGTATTGGGCAAATTCAAAGGAAGACGTATTTGTGTTTTCAAGTACCAAAAACTATCTCAGTATAACTTTACAAGAACATGGTTTTCTGTGCCTTATGGTAGCCTATTACTGTACCTTAGCTGGGCAACAGGTGCAGTGACAAAGCTGTCAAGCAGCTAATTCTTATTTCAGAGCTCTGGCTCCAGGTTATGGATATCATCCCATAACTGTGGATAAGGAAGTTTGCAGTCCAGGCACACAGCTAGTAGGTATTTGTCAGTGTAACCCATTGAATGAAACAATGGGAATGATGAATGTTCAAATGCGAAACTTAAAGCAGCAAGACACAAGTAATTCAATGATTAGCTACAGAATAGCATAGCATTAAAAATATTAAAGCTGAAAAGACTGTTGGCTACAAATAAGACACAAAACACTAATAAGAGTCTTTATTAGAGATCAGTCAAATGTAAATAAACAATATAGTAGATTTCAGTTGAACACTGGGAGAAACTAGATCCAGAGAGGTTGGACTGTGAATCCAGGTGGGCCCTGCTGAGGGCATGTCTGAGGACGGTGACTGTCTCAGTTTGACATCACATAGTTCCTGAAGCCTTTGCAGCCCGTTTTATTGAACAATTTCTGAATAATGGCTGTGTGCAGTTCTCCATGGATTTTATGTTTTGATACTTTTTGAGGTATTTATATTGCAGCTAGACCTGCTTTATAATCAAAAAAGACATGGGAATCTCACTTTATACATTATGGAACCTTTAAATGAAGGACCAGCAGTACAACTACAAGGTCCTCACTAGTGCTGGGATTTTTTTCCTGGGTATACAATAGCTGCAGACTCATAAATGTATTTTGATTATTGGGTGTTTTGCATCTTCCAGGCCATTAGAGTGCAGGGCATACTATTACTAATATCAGTCTATACACACTTATATATACAATTAGGTCCATATGTATTTAAACAGTGACACATTTTTTAGTTTGTCTCTGTACACCATCATGGTGGATTTGAAATGAAGACATCAAGATGGGATTGAAATGTAGACTTGCATCTTTAATTCAAGGGATTTAACAAAAATATCAAAGTAACTGAAAAGGAATTACAATCATTTTTTTTACATTCTCTCATCTTCAGAGGCTCAAAAGTAATTGGACAAACCAACACAATTCTAAATATAAGTATTCTTTTTAATATTTGGATGATGTCATGGACATCAACAAATGCTTAGTTTCTACCCTTGATATGCTTTGCTAGGCTTTTACTGCAGCCACCTTGAGTTACTGTTTGTTTGTGGATCTTTATACCCTCATTTTTGTCTTCGCTTATAGCATGCTCAGTTCAGGTTAGGACTGACTCAGCCATTCAACAATATTCTATTTCTTTGCCTTGAGAAGCTCTTGGGTTGCTTGCACTGTATGTTTTGGGTAATTATCCACCTGTTTGGCTATGCTGTTGCAGCATTTGGCTGAATCTGAGCAGACAGTAGAGCCCTATACACTATGGTATTCATCCTTCTACTTCTGTCAGCGATCATCAATAAACAATAGTGACCCAGTTCCCATGGCAGCTGTACATGTCCAGGCCATAACACTGACTCCACCATGTCTGACATGATGTGGTGGCTTTAGATCATGAACTGTTTCTTTCCTTCTCCATTCTTTTCTCTTCCCATCATTCCGGTACTAGTTCATCTTGGTTTCATCTGTTCAAAGAATCTTGTTTTAGAACTGTTCAGACTTTTATAGATGTTTTCTGGCAAAGTCTAATCTGCCTTTCTGATCTTGAGTTTTACCAGCAGCTTAAACCTTGTGGTAAACCCTCTGTATTTACATTCATGAAGGCGTCTCTTGATTATGGACTTTTACAAGGATACAGCTACTTCCTTAAGAGTGTTTTGACCTGGCTAGACTTTTTGAAGGAAAGAAAGGGTACTGTGATTAACCACTTTAGTTGTCCGTGGTTCCTGCCTTTTGTGGTTCCTGAGCTTGCCAGTACATTCCCTCATTTTTAAGAATGGACCAAATTGTTGATTTGGCCTCTCCTAAAGTTTCTACCATCTGTCTAAAAGTTTAGTTTTTTTTTCAATGATGCCTCCTTCATTTGCACATTGAGAGTTCCCGTGACCTGCTACCAAAAGCAAATTCAATACTTGGAAGCAACCTCAGAACTTGTATCTGATTCATTTGTTATGAATTATTGAGGGAAGAGGCAACATGTGGCCATGAAAGTGTTGTGCAGTGCAGGAGCGAAATTTGGTTATTATCAATAGTTAGTAATTATCAAAGATAGTTATTAATTATTGCCAATAACCAAATCAATAATTATCAAAGATAATTATTAATTATTATTTAAAATTATTTAATCTTATTAATTGAAATTAATAATAAACGGGGCACCAGCAGGAAGACTCGTACCAATAACCAAATAGTGGATGTGGTCTCAAAGGGGTGTTCCCTTAGAAATACCAATATTTGGGAAATACTGGTATTTGTAGAGTGAACAGAGAAGGAGTGAAGGTCGACACTGACTCCGTCAACCAGCTTTGTATCACAATATTTGAACAGAAAAACAGCAGGTCAACTTCTCTTTAAAAGATAACAGTATTTATTATCATCAGTAACATCAATCTCTGATTAAATATCATTCCTGTCTAACAGATCTTATTATACACTACAACTACTGTCTACCAACTACAGATCACAAAAAAGTAGAGGCGTGTGTGTGTGTGTGTGTGTGTGTGTTGGTGGTATGTGTGTGTGTGTGTGTGTGTGTGTGTGTGTGTGCGTGCGCTTGAGGGGAGACGGAGCAAGATGGCGGATGTGACTCATTATGGTGACATCACGTGAGGGTCGGCCGGAAGGAAGTCTGTTGAGTGTAACGGTGATTCGCCGGTAAAACGTGACTTCAGCCAAGGAGAACAGCTGAGCAGGAAGTTCAAACTTCCCTGTACTCAGGTGTTGGTGTAAGAATGTGTGTGTTAGCAAAGAAAGAAAAGATGTAGAAGTGTTCAGCAGCAACGTTCTGGTGATCGTGATCGAGGGGCAGTATTTATCTGCGTTACACAGAAACTCACTCTGCTCAGCTGATGAGTAGTGTGGGTCTGGACCTTTAACTAACAACAGAAAATACTGGTCTCGATCACGAGTGCAAAGCAAGATATAAGATGATTCGCTGCAGACGGATCGAATTATAGTTCACTCAGGTCTGGTAACATAACTGAATAAATAGCAGCAACAGCACAAACAATATCTTCACAATATTGGAACAACAGCAGTTTAACACACACTAATTACTAACATCTACCCGGAGCTATAAGCCTCTTACTCTCATGCAGGTGAAGAGGTGTGTTTAGTTCGTCCTCGGTGTTCCTGTGCAGGCGTGGAGACGTTGGTTAGAGGCTACCAGCACCTAACGTGTCTTCTCGGTGAGATGGCTAGTCTTCAGCGAGGCAAACTAATTCTGGCTCACGGCGGAGAATTCGTTAGTCGACTTTGAAAGAAGTAAGGTCTATGTTCCTTCTTCTTCTTGAAACGGGTAGGACTCGTTAACTACCAGGTTTCGCAACTGCGGGCGTCCGGGCGAGAGGGTCGATCTTTGGTCTCGAACTGGGCTAAACTGTGTTTTCTCAACACACAGGGGGAGAGCCGTTGATCAGCTCGACCAGCGAGGGAAATCTGTAGCCCTGAAAGTTAATCGTGTACACAGGAACTCCTAACTACAACTACAGTGTTCGCCACATGGGACGGGGTCTAATCAAAGGAGCGGCTATTGTTGCTACTTCTATCAGGGAGGAGTTCACTGTTAGTAGCAGAGGTCCAAGCCAGAAGTTTCAGGAGTTTCTGCGTAATAAAACTCTGGGTGATGTAACGCTTTTGGGACTGACCGTGGTGGGTTTCACCCAATGGGAGCCGTGGATTTTAGGAGAACGCTGCAGGTTGGCTGACGCTGCGTGTGTTCGGGCTCGCTCATCTGGTCGGTCACTCAGCTGAGACCACCTGTTGGGGGTTGCTCAGCTGAGTTCTTTGTCTTCCTCAGGTAGCAACACATGGTCTTTAGCTTAGTTTCAGGTTTGGGTGAGCATGTAGGCCTTTGTCTACAGTCTGTTGATGAGGCACAAGAAAAGTGATTGCTAGTCAGTTGTCCAATTTCTTTTGAGCCTCCAAAAATGAGGAACTATGTATAAAAATAGCTGTACTTCCCAAACAGTTAATGTAAAGTTTTATGAAACCCCTTGAATTAAAGTTGAAAGTCTACACTTCAATCACATCTTGATTGACTTGTTGTAAATCTGTTGTAGTTGAGTGCTACAGAGCTATTTAGCCCCATTTAACCAAAATAAGTATTATTATGAAAGTTAGGCTATGACTGGTCAGAATGTGAGTTTTGGGAGGTAGCTGCTCTCCCCTCTTTCTGGTGCTGGTCACTAGCCTCGTAATTTGTCCAAGTGAGTACCATGGTGTCAGACATTGTACCTAACGTTCACACCATCACACCATTTCATCACCCATCCTCCCTTCCATCTCCTTTTAGCCTGTTTCCTTCAATTCTCTAGTATCCATCCTTCATAGTTTCTATTAATTTGCCCCCCCCCAGGACTCCCCTGGCCCCATGTTCCATTGTAACTCTGCCATATTAACTCTTTCTTTTCCTCTATCATTCCCTCATGAGTTTCCCTTCTCCCCCTTCTCCAACTTTTCTTCTCTTGAATTATTTTCTTCTTCCTCTGTCAGCAATATAGAATTTCCTCCTCTATTTTCCATCCTATTGTTCTTCCATCTTCCTTCACATTCCCTCATCCCTCCCTCCTTCCTTCTTTCTCTCAACAGGGGAGTGTAGCCTTGTCCTGTGGCAGAGAGGATGATTCATGATTGACTGGCAAGGGAGAAGGAGACATATTAATCAAGAGGCGGCTGTAGTGCTCTGCCATAATGCAAATGGAGTGTTAATTGAGTGCTGGATGGCTTTGAATAATGGCTGAGGCTTTCACTTTAATCAATGCACATCACAACAATGGGCTGACAGCGCGCTTTCACAACGTAGGATACATCCCATAATGCTATAATGCTTTTTCCAGTTCTTTGTTTCACAATGACAGGGTAGGTTGGCTGTCTATGCCTGCACGTTAGAAAGTAGATGTTAATGAGAGAAATCACAGGTTATTGAATAGATTTGGGGTTATTCCCTGCATGTGTTTTAATATTCAAGTGTGAAATGAGATTTGAAGATGAATGCAGTCAAATGGAATGACGATACTGTGTTTATTCAGCATGATGCTAAATAAAGAGAAATGAGCTGCCACAAGTTTGGCATTTATTGCTAAGAAAACATTGGCTGACTTCTCAATTTCATTGTTGTCTGTTGGTCATGAAAAGGAGCATTTTTATGTTGCAGTTCAAATTTTAAAGTTGCACTAATCAATATATTTTTAAGGTATAATGGAACAAATGTTTTTTTTAATATAAAAGGTATCACTTATGATGATGAAACCACATATAATTATCATTAAACTCTGCAATTCTCTTTAGTCCTACCAAGCTGTTTAGCCCCGTTAAGCTTGATTTTTGGTCACAATAGTTCTGTTTCCAGCCACAACAGGCAGCTGTTTTTATTGGAAAAGTACTGATAAATAAACTCTCTAGTGCACAGCACAAAATGGCAGACAAAGGTAATTAGGTGGTGAATGTAGTTGAAAAGCAGCTAAAGATACTTTTGGACTTAAATTTGAATTAATTCACATTAGCCAATATAACAATAATAACTTTATTAGGTGATAGTCAATGTTTTCAGCCTGTCCCTTTGCTCCCGATTTTTCAGTAAATTCTGTTAATGCAGGTTTAGGAGATATCCAGTTACAACAGTATGCATTTCATATGAAGGAAGGAACACCACAAAGAGAAAAAATCATTTCTAAGCATTTCACATGACCCTTAAAAGGGAAATTAATGTGAAGATTTTTAGATGCTGGCTTAGTTCCCCTTCTTTTTAGCAGATTCCTAACCCTGTGTTTCTTTCTACAGCTTTTCCCATTCCTAATAAATGCAGATATTGCATCACTTTTTAAAACATACTGGTAACCCTTTAGTGTCATTTCTTAATTTGCAGGGTACATTACTGCATGAAGGAAACCCCAAATTTGTTAACTGCTAAGATGACAGAAGGTGGTTGGAGTGAATGACAGATCTACAAAGTGCACAACTGTCACACCAGAGGCCAGGGTTCACATCCAGACCTCTCTGTGGATGGGTTTGATCACCAAAAGCGCTTTGGTTAAGGTTAGGGAAAGATTGTGGTTTTGGTTAGATGTAAAAAAAATATTACAGTATTTGAATTCACTTTGAACTTTTCTTGTATTAAACCAGATCATAATCTTTCTGAAACCCTAATCAAATGCGGTGAGTGCCCAAAAGAACCATTAAAAATTTTGATAATGCTGTAGTTACTACTGCTGGATTTTGTACTCCAATATTAAATATTTAGGTGGAAAAGTGTGTTGCGTGTGGACATTTTACTGATATGTTTGATATGTAAATTAACAACATATCCTCATCATGTTAATAATGTAATCCAATCACAATTGCATTTTTTATGAAGCATATTTGCTGATGCAGTGTAGTTATATAGAAATGGAATTTTTAGGGGACAGCTATCCTGTTGAACTAGCCAGCACATTGAAAAGTGGCGCTAAAGGGGCCCTGATCAAAAGTCCATATGTGATGACTTGGGAGAATAATCACATCGTTCTATACCCGAGTGCTGCCACAGAATGGCCACAAAATCAATTAAAACAACATTAAATTACCCCCCCCCCCATACACACACACACAAACACTAACACACATGCATGCATACATGTAAACAGCCACTTCATTCCATTACATCAAACATCTGGCATATCCTCCCCATTCTCACTGCACCCCATCCCTCACAGGAGACTAATAGACTCATTAGCAGTCTCTCCAATAGAAAACAGAATTCAGGACCTAGGCACCACTGATGCTATCCAGCAATACTCTTAATTACAAAGCATCAGGCTACTAAATGAGCTCTACTGAGGAACCCTGTGGGGAAAATAGTTCAGTAAACATAGGATCTCACCCGCTGTAGAGTGGTACTTCATTGCCATTACAACAGAATCCACAGGATTAAGACAAGCTCAATGGTGAGAAGAGGCCTTAGAGGCACGGCATGCACTGCTGCCAGTAACTGTGTTGGAAAACCGATTTCTGTAACAGAGAAAGCAAGAATAATGTGGGAAAACAGAATATTTGTAAGGGGTTATCACTGAGAGCACATGCTGTATGCTCAAATTTAACCATGCCTTGATAAACAGCTGCATTGTTCATTCTTGCATTTAAACACACCATTGGCTCATTTTATTTATTTTTTTTGGAGGGGAGGTGTTTTTTATGCTGTATATTTGACAAAATATTACACAAATAGTATCATTGCCAAGAATGATACAATTTAAAATCTCAAACAACAGGTCTATAATATGTTTACATGATTTTGTACCAAATAATAGCAGTCGGTGCTTTATTGCAGATATACGATCCATTTATTTTAGTTGCTTGGTGATAAAAGCCTCCATATAGTTTGCCAGTTAAAAGCTTTTACTATGGTATATGTGTGATTTCTTTAAGTTAGAAATAACCTAACAGAGTAGATACAGTCCCAATTTGCATATAGAGTATTTATGTATTAAGAGAGCTACACACAGTGTGTCTTTGCTGCCTAATTACTCCCATGGTTGACTTTGGTACTGCAACATAGAAATCCCAAAGGACTTTTATGTTGCAGTACCCACAAACCTCGATTATAAAAGAGATATCTGTAAAACAGTTGACAGGAAACCCCAAACTGCAAGTAATCAGTCATAACTCTTTACTTCTAAATGCAAATATACTGTGTAATTAATTTATCTGAAAAATATTTACCTGTATATATGTTTGAAACATTTATACCTGTACAAATGTTTCAGTAAAATTTGACATGTGTGATACGTTTTAAAGTGGACTGGCAAAGTTGAAGTTAAAAGTGAGGATTTCTGTAAAGTTTCCCAACCTGGCATCTGAAACAGCAACAAGCCTACTTACTAATGATAAGTGACCCCAAAAACAAAAAACAACAACTACAAAAAAAAACAAAAAAACAGATGACCCAAAGATCAGTTAGTTTGAATACAATATGCAGCAAGAGATAAATGTCACCTGGAACAATAATAAATGACAGAGAGACATGTAAATATTGCTGAAGTAGAGGATTCTACATTTTTTACAACCTTCTCTAATTATGAATTATGAATCTACTTGTAAAGATGTGAACTTAAACCACAAATCATCTTAATGGGATTACGGGAAGACACCAACTAAAACTACTAATCTTCTGCTGCATGTTTTCATACCTCTTTCACAGTTTTCAAATTAAGTAATCAAACCTGCCTTCCTGTGATGTGCTTTAAGATCCTAATCAGGCTCATAAGAAAAAAGATCTCTCATTGTGCTTGATAGTTTATCAGTTTATCTGTGTTAGGATGGATTTCATTGTTTTCTGGGTAAGCTTTCACAGTTTTCTTTTAATATGAATGTACACTATATGAACTGAAGTCATATTAGAGCTGTCTGCAGAGGATTGTGAGACTTGGATCCCGCTTGCAAATGAGAACGCAGTGCTTGTCTCTGTGTCAGGATTGAAACAGGTGTCAAGCGCATGGCTGTTGACACATCTGACTGTATCATAATTACTTTACTATCAAGCTATCTGTTCTAGAGGCAAGTCCTCAGATCCACTGATTGAAACACTGCTGGGCTGACACTGCATTTTCCACTTCAATGCCCCTCTCTCTCCTTCCCTCTTTCTTCGCCCAGCTTACTGTGGCAATAAAAAAAAAAAAAATCCCATATAAATGACAAGATTAAATCAGTGCATTACTAACCCGATGCTCCTTAAACACTAATTCCATTAATTAACCCAAAATGAGAGGTTTAATTTCCTTTTGCTTTGATAACTGCAGTACCTTATATGCTAATGAAAGCAGAGGGTAAGGTTGGAGGCTAAAGAGGAATTGCAGTCATATGGTGACAAAGCTAAATATCCATGCTAACAGTAAGATATTCTGAGAAAGAACTTTTAAAAGTGACTTGTTAAACAGGACACAGTGGTCTGACAATAGTTTGATTGCTCACTTAAGCACATATTTAAAAGAGTTACCTTGTGACCTTGATTGTTCTCTCTAATCAGGGGGGTAGTAGTGATGTCTTAAGTAACCCTTTAAGGCATTCAGACCAAAAATAGCACTTTGACACTGAAGCACTACTGTTAAAAAAGCAAGGGGATACTAACTGATATATTGTTTCAAATATCAGTGAGACAGTGAGATTGAATTCAGGAGGTCCAGTTTGATGAATGAAACTATGAGCTGAAAGTCCTAGTTGACACCAAAATACTGCAGAGTTGTTTATAATACTATGAGACAGGATTTGCGACTGGATGACTGATGTTTCATCGAGGCAGCCGCCAGTCTTTCTCTTTCTTTCTAGTTTTGAGGCGAATAGTAGAATTACCTGTTCATATTACAAAGAAATTTCACAGTTATGTGCACTTGCATGAATTTGATTGGTCAGCACAGTTGCAAAACTAAAACAGTCATACCAAGTTTAACTTTTTTCAAAGTCAGATGAAGTCAAGGAACACCTCTCCTAGTCCAAGAGTGGCTAATTAATATGTTTTATATTGTTTTTGCAACACTGACACTCTGTGCCACAGAATATGAATAATACACACTGTATCCTTTTTTTACCACACAGTCCACTTGTTTGTAGAAAAGTAAAGTTATATTTGCATATTTTGTTTTAATTGATGCTACACTTGTATGCTGGAAGTATAATCATGGATCTGTGAGTCTCATTAAAATAACTGCATTTCCTCTTCTAATACCTGATTAATGAGAAGGTCTAATACTGTTCAGGAAGTGCTTCCCTTGCTAACTGCTATTTGGAGGAGAACTTTACATGATCACAGATACAGATAAATGTTTCTGGCCTTAAGGTATATGTCCAAGGGAGAACCTAAACTTTGTCATTGTTTGTGCTTATTACGCACCACATTTGTGAATGTACAGACAAGATTTCCGACAAATAGCCTGGTGTTAATTAGTTGTAGAGGAAAGTTAGGAATGTAATTTGCCGAATAGAAATACTGGAGCACGTGTTCAGTTATATCGATTGCATTACTTACCAACGTACTTGAAAAGCTATTGAGCAAATAACAAAGACAAAGAATTTTTTTTTCCCCCCATTTGGCTTTAATTTGTACCTCTGCTGTTTTAAAATTTTTTACTGTAACTATGTAGTATAGCAGTAAAAGTAATTACACCATCACTCAGTCTTATGTAAAAAAAAAATGATTATATTGAAACCTTCCTGTACAGGTTTACAGTTTTTGTGTCATAGCCATTCTTAAAATGGCAATCTGGGAAATTTCAGTCCTGGTTGATTTGATGACACATGTAGTTACTGATGGTAACAGCAATCATGGAATAATACTACGGGTCACAAAGTTTTGGGGACCATAAAACAAACTATTGTTTTAATAACAAATTCAGGTAAAAATGGGCCTTTTCCCATCACTATGTGAGCAATCATCTGATTTTATGCTGCACAGAGCTGAGTCTGCAAACATCAGGGCACACTGAAAAGCATTAGTTACCTCAGTGAGATGTTGGAGGTGGGCAGCCTGTTGCCTGCTGCCCTTTATCTAACATCTCACTGTGGCAGCTCTTTTTTTTCCATTACTCCCTGCAATATTTAAAACAGCCCAAGTATGCTGAAAGTGCCATTTTTTTGTAGATGCATTTTTGATGAAGTTAGTGCTAAGCTCATTGATAAACACACTGTATTCCCTATCATTACCTCATAATAAAAGTTAACTCATGTTTCAATTTTTAATGCTTTTAATGTGAAGCTGCAGCAGTAGGAAGTATTCAGTTTACATCAGCAGTAGCTTAATAAGGCATTTTTAACTGGAATGTTGCCATTAACACCCAGTTTGTAATACTGTAAAACATAATTATTACAGTACCTTCATCATTGGGCCCTAGGTTCAATCAGTAGTGCGTTACCTTATTTGGTGATTATTAGATGGTGACTTAACAGACATTTATTCAGATGAAAATCTCCAAGACTGCAACTTTAAGATAGACAACAAAGTAATTCATTAATATTTTGTTTTGCACATTAATGTTCCTGAAAAACAAAAATACTGAACAATGTAGCTGAAATTTGTTTCATTGTAACAGTTGCTATTAAAAAATTATATTTAATAAAACATGTCTTATGTTAATTTATACAAGAGTTGCATAAAAAAAGTCCAAAAGAAATTCTTTGCGTTTTCAAAACGTAATCAAACATTGCAGTTTATACAAAAAAAAGTTTTCCCATTTACTTCTGACACACATTTATAAAAACATTGATAGGACGGGTATTTTTAGCTGTTTGAAATGATCAAGAAATCATTATCAAACCTTTAATGATATGAAGAATATCATCGTAGTGGTTATGTGTTTCGTTTGTTTGTGCGTTTATGTGAGTGTGAGTGTGACATATCAAATATAAGGTAAGGAGAATTGATTTCTGAGATGCAGCAATAATTTCATTCCAAGAGAACAAGTGGATTTGAGGAAGGATAGACACACTGGGCCAGTCAGAATGTGCAGAAAAATAACTACAATCCATTTTTTATAAGCCACGACAATCAAGGTCACATCTTCAGCATTGTGAAACCAAACTAGACTGACTAATCAAGACTCTGATTTGCCACATTATTGGAGGAACATGGGAGGTTATGAAAGCACAAGTTACCTAACCTCTACAGGGGGCAGCTGCATGATGGCACAAGATCTCCCCAGAGTTTCAAGGGTTAACTGTTCACAGATAATTTCTCATGACAATGGCTGTATTGGAAAAAAAATTCATTGCGTATTAAAACATTTTCAAAAATTGTGGGGAAAAATGTTGATTAGAAATACTTCAAATTTTGAAATGAAAGAAGATCCAAGACATTTTTTTGTGAAATCAAAAGTCACATTATTCGAAAAAAAAGAAAACAAAGAAAAAAAAAGATATTATGGACATAGATAAAAAAAAAACTGTGTTGTGATTAAGCAACTCAAAATCTTTGTTAAAGCTTCAGGAGAGTTGCTTGATAATGAATCTGTATTAACAATAGTACCTATAGTAAAGACATCTCGATCGTCATTTGTAGTACATCTCGGATTTTTCCAGAAATTCAAATAGGTTATGTGTAGCACTGACAGCCAGTTTATGAAATGAAATGAGATGATATATATATATATATATATATATATATATATATATATATATATATATATATATATATATATATATATATACATATATGTGTATAGTGAGATGCTACTGAATGGTTAACGCTAAGCAAAACGACTCCCTTTCGCAATCAGGTCAGTGCGATTATACAGCTACAAACACATTACCATATAATATTTGGTTCATCAGTTGATCATTTAGAACCAAATGAGAAATGACAACTAAAGAATCCTATCTCTCAAGGAAAAAAAAATTAAAATAAAATAAACACCAAATAAAAAAATCTGCACACATTGTGTGTTTAACCAATCATAAATTCAGTCTTAATAAACCAATAGACTTCATGGTGGTACATTAGATGCTTTTTAAATGAGCAAAAAAGTAATTCTGCTTAGCAGAAAGTACATACATACAAATATACTGTATGAATAAGAAACTTAGAAAGACAGCATGTCAATTCCCCATTTTTTTTATTGTACAGCTTTACAATTTTCTCAAGGTTATGATTTATCTTGCATTTCTCTCCCATGGATGCCCAAGCTCCCAAGCATCCACACAACTGCCACTTATGATTAAAGCACAGAGTATCAGGTTTCAAGAGAAATATATCCAGAAAACCTTCAACCAAACTTTTTACATTTTAACTCTTTGCTTTTTTTTTTTCAAACTGCTGCCTGTTGCCAAATGTCTCCTTGACGTAATCCTTTCATGGTGGGAAACTGCAGTTTCTCACTGTTTGTGCATGAATCACATTATTACCAGTTTTAGAAATCATGCTCATCCCAAAATCTTGAGAGATTATACTTGACAGAAAATAATATGAGCCTGCTAAATCTGAAGAGAGAGCGGCTTTATAATCTTGCCTTTCTTTGGAATGTTTCTGCATCTCTGGACAGCTCTCCAGAGCTTTGTGTGCCCACGGTGACCTCTGTGAATCCGACGATCCACAGGAAACGGTAGGCATAGGCAACACTTGGGGTTGTGTTCTCCAGTTAGCTGTAGAGGGCAAATAGTGGAGGAAGGGGTAATTGAAGGCGGTTCATTAGATGCTGATCCAGATCCCAGAGGGCCAGGGGAAGGTTGAAGGGAATAGGATTCACACTGGGCAGAGAATTAAATGGAGGATTTGCAGGCTTTGGCTCTTCTGGATGAGTCCCTACTCATCATACACTTGAGACAGGCAGGCTCACTTGCTAACACTACTGTAATACTCCCATTATTAGTTGAGGGATATTACTAGGCAGCAGGGTTTAAATTTCTATCCTGATAAGGAACAAGAAAGTCATAGTGGAATTTGAATTCTGTTATAAATCTATCCTTGCAAGTTCCATGTCAAGACCTCACAACATTTATAGATAAAAGGTTTGAGGGTTTCAATTTACTTTTTTTTTTATTGTTATTAATCAAACTTGCTTAGAGTAATTAGTACTACTTGGAGATTATTCAGTAGCTCTTGGATGCACACATCTTAATTTGTGAATCTGCTGGAGACTAGAGTTTGCTTGCTGATCCCGTATATTTTTTCAGTGTGAATGATGTCTAGAGATAGATCTGTCTAGTCTCATGGTTTAAGGAATTAGAGAGCTTGCTAGAAAATTACCCGAATCCTTTTATCAGCTGTGACTCCTGGTGGGTGCTGTATATTCTTTCTGCCAGGTTGAGTGATCTAAAGAAGCATCGTCTTTCAAAATTAATAATTTGGGACAATTTGGTGTTCTGGTTTTCATTCTGTTATACAAGACGAGGTACTTGCAAGCTGATTTATTCATTAGGCTACTTATTAGGCTACCTGTTTCCAGTCTTTGTGCTAAGCTAAGCTAACTGCCTGCTACCTATTGCTTCACATTTAATGGACAGCTGTGAAAGTGGTATAAAACTTCTGCTATAACTTTCTTTTTTTTCTTTGATTATTTTATTTATTAGAAATACTCCTTTCAGGTGTATGCCCTAAATCAATGGTCATAAATTTATTCTGTATATTTACATTGCAAAAGAGAATCCCAACAGCACTCTCCAAGGGTGCTGTACTGAATACTGTATCTTGAATGGATGGATTATAAGGTACCTGTAAGAAAACTGAATAAAACACAGATACAATTCAATTTGCATGTCTGGTTCTACTCACTAATATGCATCTTCTAACAGTCTAATTTGTTTGGCATGTGGATAACCCAAAAGAATACTATATGCTTGAATAGTAGATCTCAGATATACTGTAAATATAAATTAAAATGAAAAACCTGGACTCATACTGATTATATAAATTATTTAAAGTTCCCAAACCCTGTTTTCCATAAATACATGTTATGATGCAAAGCCCCTTATTTGAAAATCCATTCATATTTTCTATTTACAGTTAAGATATGCAGTGAATAGAAAAAATATATATGTCAAGCTAAATTGTATTTGTGTATTTCCGTGTAATAAGGCTGAAAAAAGTCCTTGCATTCCTTGTAGATCTCATGCATGGTATTATAATTGTGTGTTCCACTGTGGTTCTCCATCAAGAGATTTTGGAAGAATAATTCAATCATATTAAGACACACCAGAGTCTTTATAATAGGCTATTGCTATTTGAAGTTACGGTAGATTATTCACGCTCAAATTGTGTTCATCGTTCAGCAAAACCAGGCCTTTGTTTTTTCTGGTGTTGTTAGTAGCAATGAACATAGAGCACTCAGTATTGAGAAAAACCTTGAAAATCAGTCAGGTTCTTTTTAAATTGTTTTCCTGCCACAAATGATCTTTAGTAAATCATAACAGCTTTTGTGAGATAGCACTGGTTTCATCAAATGAAATAAAATCGTAAAAAATAACTGCAAATCGTGTTAAGCTGTACAGTACACAGATGATATTACCAAGTCACGTGACGTAACTTCTATTTTAGAGTGTATCAATAGTAGCATACCTATGTTTGTATTATGTATAATGGTATTCTGTTAAAGGCGTCACTCATAGGGATGAATCTGGAGAAAATTATTACAAACCTTTGCACACACCCTCAGCTTTTAAGAGAATTTTAACAAAGTACAGCTCACTGTTTTGGTTTTCACCTCGTCTACATTCCCACCTTTTTCAGTGAAAAAGCTCTGATGAATTGTTTCTCTTTACCTTACTTTCCAAGCTCCAAATGGAGGACAGCCAAAGTTAACGACCAGCTCGAAACCATACCCAAGATAGAAGGAGAGTGAGCATTTAACCTACATTCATGGGGTGGTGAGACACTAAAAGAATTCTAGGGTGAATCTGGTTTGTGTAAATAGGCAAATGTTTGCTAATGTTTGCCATATCAAATTTATAAGTTGATAATGTGTGTTGTAGCTTGGTTCATGGACCCCAAGGGGTGAAAAAAGTAATAACTAAAACTAGTTTAATTGCAATTGAGAGCTTTACTGTTCCATGTTGGCCAAAATTTGGATCAAGGTAACATTTCAAGGATTTTTTAGTTATTACTACCTTTACTACAGTATCAGTACTATAGCTTATTATTATACCTTATTATTATTTTTACTATATCTATATGTCAGTTCCAAAAATGTCATTAGTGATGGCTTTAGTAAATTCTTTGTGGGAAATTTGTGTAATGCTATAAATACAATTTCTGATTATTTTCTATATTTTTAAGAATAAAATTCTGCTCTAAAGATTGTTTGGGAAGAAAGTTATTAACAACCATGACATATTTTAAGGGGTTCAGGTGATCATTGGCTCGTTCACAAAGATGGACTCACCTGTTTGCTCACACATCAAACAAATTCCCATTTACTTGTATCACCATGGCAACAACCAGCGAACGGAGCGGTAGGTGATGGTGAGTGTCCTTATTAGCTAAGTGAATTATAACAGCAGAGAGCTCTACCATCTGCAGCACCCTCTTATTACATAACATTAACCACATGCACCACACTGAGTGAAGCAGCACTTATCCAGGCTGTATAGGTGAACCACTGAACCCCACTCATCATTTCCACAAACTCTTTGAACACACTAAAAGTTATGAGTTTGGTTAGGGTTTTGTGAAGTCTTTTTAGTGATAACTTTTCCATTACACCTTGTACTGCAGTTGGAGTGCTACAAGTTTCCTTTTTTTCCTTCTTTTTAACACTTATTTCCTGTAGGAGGAAGTGTTTTGTCATATGTAGAAAGAGAAAAAAACTAATACATACATGCATCACTAATTAGCAGTATCTAAGAGGCCAAATTTTAATAAGAAATTGCAATTTTGAGATATTTGCCCTCTTCATAGGGATCTCTCACCTGGTTAACATATCAGACTCTTTACATCATGTGGCACAAACCGTTTGGTCAAATCATTCAATCAAAACACATTACTCTTGTATTTTCTTAGCTACTGGAGTGCTCTGATCAATTCTCTAGGTATTCATTAACAGTAACAGACAAAAACAAAACATTAATTTTCTATTTCCATTTGATTTGCTTTGTTTTATCATGGTTTTTATTAGCCCCTTTTTGTTTTAGTATGCTGAGTTTGCATTTGTACATGTAAAGTTCTTTGATTTTCCGTAGTGCATATTATATCTCTTCTTGCTAGATACTGTAAATAAAATTTTGTTCGTTTTTGTTTTGTTGCTTTTGTTTCTCTGCAATGGGCCATTTGCCTGTTGGTGCTAGGGTATTCTAGCCCTTCCTGTTGTCTGTAAAGCTGAAATCATGCTTCTCCACATTGTCTGTAACAGATTTACACAAAGTATTGGGAGGTGTGCATGTCAGCTCCTTAATGAAGCTTTTACTCATGACACCCTTCTCTACATGGGTCCACAGCTATGTTTATATGTATCCCAACAGACACATCCCAGCTTTAGGTGAGTATAGACTACTCAAGCTGCCCTTCCTCCTTTGGCTAGTGAGGCAGCGGACAAAGTAGCTGTGGATTAAGCTACATGGATGGAATCAGCTCATAGCTTGATCATCTCGAATAAATACTGTTTTGATTCTCATTGGTTCAAACTTGACTTTAAATGGCCTGCACATCCATTCTAAACCCACAAAGGATATTTTCATTATTTCAGCTGATTAGGTCTGCTCTTAGGATGGTCTGTGGGTGTACAAACTGTGTTTGATCGACATTTGTTGCGTTGGTTTTGGTAGGACATATTACACTCTTATCATTCTTATCGATACATGGAGTCTGGAGAACTCATGTGATAATTCCAAGCATAACTCCACTCACTTTCAACTGTGCATGCTTGTGGGCCTAAAATTGTTATGTTATATTAAGTTATGGCTTCCTCAAGTTTTTGTTTTTTCATTATTATTATTGCAGAAATGACTGCATAGTTATTCTTTGTTTATGAAAAAAAAAATCTTAAAACTTCATGTCCTTAAGACATTAAGTCACTTTCAGAGAATGGAGAGGGGAAAAAAACTTGAAGACTCGGTTTGTCAATTTGCTGATATAAACTAGGTATTACTAGACAGCATGCCTCACTCCAACATCATATAGGAGAAAGGCAGAGTTCCTCCATCTTCTGCAATAATCAATGCTGCTATTTTTTGTGGGAGATGTGACATTGTCTGCTTGAGGGGCTGAAACCCAGCCTGCATCTATTCTCCTGCTATTCTTCATGGTCTCATGCTGTGCTGCTTCTCAGTTGGGCTTTTCAGCATCAAAATCACATCATTTCTACCCCTAATCCTCATTCAGTCAGCAACCGCTGCTCTTTGCAAAAGGCAAATGGAATCAGCTGCAGCCATCTCCTCTATCCTCTAACCACGCCCTTGTTCATTATGAATCCATTACAAAAGGTTATGCACTAATGGCATTTATGAAAGTACTGAATTAGACGTTCACACGCCAGTGAGTCATACAAAGTGTTTAAAACAGGTGCAAAAAATGAATGGAGGGGAACACTGTGATGGCAACAAAATATCTCAAAAAGTGATGCAAAGTCAGCACATATAACATCCAGTTTTCATTTTAATGTTTTTTTTAATACATTTTTTCTATACAGTTGAGTAACAGCAGCTGCAAGTTGTTTTTCACATTCTGCTGTTCCATTACAAAATCCTCAGAACAGAATCTGCTCTCCAGAATGTTGCATGCAGTTATGGTTCTGCTATAGACTTTATCCTTCGCCTTTCTTTACTGTTCTTTTATTCTTTCTAATTTATTGCCCTGACTTCTATTCTCATATTTCTTCCTTTCATATTTCTTTCTTTGATTATAGGCTCTCCTCTTTTTTTCTCCTCTCATTTACTCTCCTTTCATTTCCTCTGCTATAATTCCAACAGTTTTTTCAACACATCTATGTTTTAGTTTTTTTTTTGTTTTTTTTCCCATGTATGGTATACTCTTTCTCTGACCTGGTTGGAACAGGGTAGAGTATGCAGCCAAGCAGCGCCAAAGCAATTTATGTATTTGGCTTAACCCCTCTTTGAGGAAAGTATATTTCCTCTAAAAATGCATTTTAAGGTCAAATCCAAGGTCCTGTTTCATGCACAGGTAGACGTGCCATTTCCTCACAATCAATGCCATGTCAAGATGTTAAGTTGGGAACCCCAGCAGGTTGTTCTTGCAAATAAAGAAGGCTTTGAGAAACATGTTTTGTTTATGGGCTTAGTCCTAATAGGAACAGCAGAAAGTACATGATCCATATTGACCCTCTGCAAATCCAACATGGGGTCTTTATTTTTCTTGCGCATCCAGAAGATTAGAAATGCCATGTTTGAGGCATTGTTAGAGCAGATGATCCACTGTCCACTGTCCAGGCTGCTTGAAACAGAAACAGCTTTTATGAGTGTGTGTTTTTTATTGGATATACCCTGTTCATTTTCTGGTTGAATGGTGGTCAGTTAGAGATTTAGGCTTTCTTGCATTAGCATCTGATAAGCATGCATAGCCTGCATAGTCTGCTTGCACTGGATTGCTGCTTCTCACAAGTGCAAGCCATCTAGTTTTGAATCTGTTGCATAGTTAGACTGTAGGTTTTGAGGAGAGCCCAGCAGGTAAATTGGCTATAGGCTCATATTGGTTAATCAATAGATAATATTGGTATCAATAGATAATTAGATTATCAAGAGCTAATATGAGCCAATAATATGAGCATAAACTGCATGTCAGCTGATAAATAAAAAAAAGTAAAGAGCAGAAATGCCAAAGATGTTATTGAGGTAATTTAGAAACAATGTCGCTGTTTATCTATCAAAGACCACTGACAAGATCAGGAATCTTTGTCAAAAATGTTTATGCTGTTCATTTACATTCACCTAGCACTTTATTAGGAACAACTGTACACCTGCTTATTCATGCAGTCAGCCAATAATGTAGCAGCAAGGCAATGTATATAATCATGCAGACACAGGTCAAAAGCTTCATCTTTACTAAATGTTCACATTAAAAATCATGATGGGGAAGAAATGTGATCTCGGTTATTTTGGATGGCATGATGTTCTTGCCAGACAGGCTGGTTTGAGTATTTCTGAAACGAATGATTTTTTTGGACTTTGATGCACAACCCTCTAGAGTTTACTCTAAATAAAAAAAAAAAAAAAAAAAAAAACATCTAGTAAGCAGCAATTCCGCAGATGGAAAACCTTAGTGATGAAGTTCAGAGGAGAATGGCTGGACTTCTTCAAGCTGACAGAAAGAATAATGTAATTCAGATAACTAATCTCTACAACTGTGGTAAGCAGGTGAACCTTGAGGTGAATTGGTTATAACAGCAGAAGACCACTCAGGTTCCACTCATGTCAGCCAAGAAAAGAAATTTACGGCTGCAGTGGCCACAAGTTCACTAAAACTGGAGAATTCAACACTAGGAAAATTTAGCCTGCTCTGATAAATCTTGATTTGTGTTGAGATACAAGGATGGTAGGGTCAGAGTTTGGCTTTAGCAGCATGAATCCATGGACCCGGGCTGTTTTGTGTCAACAGTTCAGGCTAGAGGTGGTGGTGTAATGATGTGGGGGATATTTTCCTGGAACGCTTTGGCCTCCCTGATACCAACCAATATTTGTCTGAATGCCAAAGCCTGACTGAGTATTGTTGCTGACCATGTGCACTCCTTTATGGACAAAGTGTACCATCCTGTATTGGACTCACAAAAGCAAAAGTTGTCTTGGGTTTATGAACATGACAATAATTATATTGTACATCACTGGCCTCCCCAGTCTACACATCTGGATCCAGCAGAACACCTTTGGGATGTGGTAGAACAGGAGATTGGAAGCATGAATCTGACAAATCTGCAGAAATTATGTGATGCAAATTATGTGATGCAATTATGTCAGTATGGACCTTAGTCTCAAAGGAATGTTTAATTTCCCATCGAAACAATGGTACAAAGAATTAAGGCTGTTTTGAGAGCAAAGCAAGTTCCTAGCCATTATTTGTGTGGTATTCCTAAGTGCTCAGTCATACAATACATCATCTGATTTTTTCCCAATAAATATCAATCTCAGAATCGGCCTCCTTTGTCTTGTTTCAGCCGCATTCAAGTTTTAGGTGGGGTGGACTGAGCCAGTTGAATCTGAAGGTGTCTGTACTACAGCGGTTGTTCAAAGATGCAGACAATCATAATGATTATGACTGTTGTTGAAAGAAAGCCTCGTTAGACCAAGCTCAGTCATCATCCAAAAACTTTAGAAAGGCAAAGATAGCACCAGATATATTTGACATTGCTTTCACTCCTGTAGCCTGCACCATCTCCTCCATCAGTCCTATTCCCACTACTTCATAATGGAGCCTTAATTGCTTTAATTATGCTTGGGGAGAAATCAATAACATATCTTTACAGTATTATAGCAATCACAGTATTATCTCACACTACAGTGACTACCAAGTCGTCATAATATTTATTTGTTCTGGTAATATAAAGACAAAGAATATATAGACCACAATAGAGAATTATTATTACCCCTTTAAATGCCTTAAAAGATATTTGAATGAAAAATGTATTAACTTGTAAAATGATAGACAAGTTACATGTTATGAGAAATTAAATAATACACATTCTACTACTTAATGTAATAGAATGTGTATGTGAATGTAGATAATGTGTTGATGATCCAATAGTTTTTAAATTGTTCAGTATATTCAGTTCAGTTATCACAAACGAAAGGAATATCACTTCAGATGTACTCTCAACAAACAATTATATTCACGTTTTTAGGCAAGACTTCAGCTATTATTATATATTCATTTTTGTTTTCTCCACTAAGGGGGTCTGGATCTTAGAAATACATCCCACTAACATATAAAATATAAGCATTTTCAGGCATGTCAGGGCAGTTACTTGATGCCACTTGAGCAAATTTGAGCTCATGTGGCCATATGAACCAAGACTTAAATATTCAAATTCACAAATTCATGGCTTACAATGTCTTAGTATGAGCATACCCTTAAATTCAAACTCAACATTGTCAACATACCTCAACATACTTCCATACCTGAAGAATAAAAATTGTTAGTACAATTGTGTACAACCAGTTCTTTCCATTATCCTGCGTGTAACATAAACAGTTACTTCCCATACATTTGCCATCTGATTGAGGTGAAAGTGAGTCCTCCACTCCTATGTTGCCAGCTTAGTATCATGCGTGGGACACCAGATGGCAAACCTGAAGGTTGTAGCCCCTTTGTTGTAACTGCATTCATTATTCAAAGCCCATTTATCATAGGAAAGGTCCCTGTGTAGCCACATTAAACATCAGCTGACTCATTTGTTTATGCCTTATTTATGCCTTCAAAATACAGAGCAAGGTTTGATGCTTGTACAGTTAATGACCTATATTTAACCCTGTGTGAATCTCCCTGGATTATTTAACAGTCATCATTTTCATATGTCAAGTTGTTATTCTCTCTTTCTTTCTTTGAGAGAAATACATAAATATGGAATGCCTGTCATCAACCTCTGTACATAGTGTACACTGTTATGTACTGTACAATACTAATGTTGGGCTGCTTGTGATTCATCTTACTGTGGAAGAAAAATAATGGTATATAGTCAACCACAAATAAACCTTACTGTGGTTTAATGAGTTTCAATAGGCTGCATTAATCAATATATTTTCTTGTGTGTTTAAAATAAGGATTAATTACACTTTTATATTGCATGATCAGAATCTTTTAAGTGGTTTTATGGTGATACTGAGGTTCATAGTTGACCTGATCCCGTAGGGATGTTCACAAGCAGAAATAATTACATTTTCCTCACACTAAGTCTTTTCTTCCTTT
This sequence comes from Istiophorus platypterus, assembly GCA_016859345.1. NCBI lineage: Eukaryota > Metazoa > Chordata > Actinopteri > Istiophoriformes > Istiophoridae > Istiophorus > Istiophorus platypterus. The sequence goes on from CM029123.1 coordinate 3,105,759, forward strand.
TTCAATCTGCCCGTTGTTTGCTGCTCAACATTCTATAGAGCAAGGGAGTGTTGAATGCAACAGGGTTAAGAAAGGTTGAGACCCACTTTGATTTGCTTACATGCACACACATCCAGACACACATGCATGCGCCCACACACACACACACACACACACACACACACACACACACACACACACACACACACACACACACACATGCTGCTACTTTAAGGCCTTGGTGGTGAAGTCAGGGTCATGATCCATGTGATCGATAGCTCAATAGGCAGCAGGATCTCCTGAGGGCCCAGAATTCACAGCAGATAAAGAGAAACAATACTGTAGTTCTACAAGGTTTCAACCCTGCATTGTGATGAGTTGCTCTCTTTTTTTCTTCGACATGGAGAACACTGCCTCGCTGAATGACATGCCCTGTAACATACAAAGTGTAAAAGAGTTTAGGAGTCTAGAATTAATTGTTGATTTGGAATCCCTACACATGTACAGTATGTAAAGTATATATAATTGACATTGCCATTTTGTTACCCTAATTTTGATAGGACATTTTGATATTTCACTAGGTTGCAAAATGCCAAATCTCCACTCATTTTTAGAAGCAAAGTACAGAGGGTTCTTGTATCTTTAAATCTTTAATTCAATAACACAAACCTATCATAAGACCACTATGACAAATGTAAAAGAATTAGCATAATTAAGTTTTTCCAGTGTTTCTTATAACAATAGTTAGTGGTGAAAGATGTATTAACTCAAGTATATCACATGAGTACTTGCATTTACATTTCATGCTACTTTATACTTCCAACCCACTGCATTTTAAATTGAAATATTGTAATTTTTAATCCATTACCATTACTGGATAGATTCAGTTACTTTGCAGTATAAGATATTTGCATACTGTAAATAGTGTTATATAGATTGAACTACACATATGTCTGCATCTATCGAACTACTACTGCTGTAGTAAAGCATGATCTGATGCTGAAAGGATATTAAAGATACTGTCAAATAATTTGTGCCTATACCCACTACAACATTAAAATGCATGCTTGAATGTTGTATCATGCATTCAGTAGAATCCAGCTGTATAATGTACACATGTATATAATGCTTTGATAGGACCATTGTGCGTAATGATTAGGTTAAATAAAGGTACTTCAAGTTATACTAAACTATATTTTTGTATAACCAATGGTTCATGGGATGTGAAAGTTGTCATTTGCAGTGACATACCCAAAGGGAATTATCCACTCCGCAGTTCCCCCTGATCTCAGTGAAGCATTTTAATGTCTTAGCTCATTGTTTTGTTTGCTGACCCACAAGATTACTAGTTTGTTTTAGTCTCAATGTTCTAACAAAACTTGTGTCCAGCTGTAGGTAACTGTTTTAAAATAACTGCGGCAAGATATTTACTAACTCTAAATGTATGCTAATGTTAGTCCGTGTCTTTTTAATGTCTAAAGAGGAAACTGTTTGATTACAAGTTTGCTGTATGAGCTTTTATAGATTGATAATGTGAATGTTTTTTTTACAGCTTGTGCAGCTGCAGCTGCTTTTAAAGGAATTGTGTTGTTTTGTAATACATTTTCCCAAAAAAAGTTCAATCATATCAGGCTTTTAGATATTAGGTAAAGACATGAATTAAAAACTATGTATACTTATACTATATAGTCCTTTAAAACTTAAAGAGATGCTGACTTTTAGGAAAATCTTTTGAGGGAATTGTATTTAACATGACATGGAGCAGGTTTTCCCTGTATCATATCACTGTGCCCTTTAACTAATACATAGAACAATTGTATGTATCTTAATGTACTTCTGTTATATTCTGGCGGGAGAGCTTTCAGCTCTGCCAACTACTGGAGCTCACTGGCATTAAACAATGTTTGTTCCAGTTACCACCAAGATGATTTGTGGACCATACAATCAATGACTCTTAGAGGATTTCTGCTGCTATGATAAAAAGGCAGAGATTAAGGGCTAAAAGCTTTTCTCATACTAATCTGTCATATAGAAAACCAGAAGGATGATGGGAGATTGGTAAGCAGGAGGTGATGTCATAGGATCACAGTGGTCTTCATTGTCTCATAGAGAAATAAGGAAGGGCTTAACAAAGAAAACTAAGGATGTGAACATGAATTGTTTTGTCTTTTTGAACTGTTCATTTTTGCACACTCATGTTGTTGTTTTATAGACTGAATGAGCACTACATTAGCTATGCCACTCATATGCACAAGGAGATATCTGCATAAGCACCACACATAAAATGGATGATGTTGATGATCAGTGACATGTGTGTGCATTCATTAATCTGAGTGGCATTTCCTCTGACCAGTTTTTAAACACCCTGTTAATTGAACATAAGGATAATCTACAAGGATTACTGTTTATCATTCCCATGTTAATTACAGTGGAACAGCTAATTACCCAAACAACCACGTTGCTACATGAAACAAAGCACCACCACCCACTTCCCTCCAACATTTATTAATTTGTTCATCAATTTAAATGGATTTTTCATGTTGAGCCATATTTTTTTCCTTGTTACTGATTAATGGTTTATTATGGCCAGCCAATAAAGCATGGAAGGAAGGAAGTGAACTTCTGTGCATTATAATTTAATTTACTGTATTTGGTTTTCTAAAGCCAGTGATTAATCACAGGGTCCAGACCAAATTTATCACACTCGCAGTGAGGTTGATTGTTTCATTATGAAATTTCCAATGAAAAAGTCTTTGGTTAAATGTGTTTTTGCTGTGTTGTTTACCACAAACCCACACAACAAACATTCCTTCTATATTCCTGTCGCCATTCATTTCTCAGCTCCACCATCACTGTCCCTCCGCTCCTCTTCTTCCTCCTCTCCAGAGATACATACTGTATGTAAAATTCTGTACTTTCACAGTTGATTAAGGGCAGAGAGAGTCGGAATTCAATGTAGAAAAAGAGATCTTTATTATTATTATTATTATTATTATTATTATTATTATTATTATTATTATTATTATTATTATTATTATTATTATTATTATTATTACTATCATTATTATTATTCAAGGGCTTCTAGCTCAGTTATCAATGTCTTTATTTTTGCAAAACACTCAGGATCATCGAAACTGAGAAAACTCAGAAAGAAACAGGCACACGATAAAAGGTAGCCATTCAGAGACATGCACTGAATAAAAGCCCAAAACACAGTGCCACACTGCATATAGCCCCGTTTGGGCCTGCCTCATCCACTGCATCGGAGCAAGACCTCCAGTTGAAAGTTTAGAGAGTGTCTGTGTACTACTCTCTCTCAGCAGTGAGAAAGTTAATCATATTTCTGAGTGAAAAATGATTAAATCTGCATCCCAGGGACCCTCTCTGGTAGTCCACAGAGGGAGTGCTTGAGAGCCCTTGCAAACTTGAGGAGTTGTGTTTTTGGGCAAATGGTCTTATTTCAGTCTTTGGTTTCTTACTAAAACTCATACATAATTTTCAATCATGTTCACATTTGGCACTGAAATGATTTTGGCTCAGATTCAGACATCATGATATAAGCCTGATAACAGCCATAGGAAAGGGCGTCTGTAGTAGTTAATTTAGGGCATCGAAGCAGAAATGGCTGTTGAACGTGACAGTTGTGATACAAAGACTAGTATGTCAGATTTCTTTTGATCTGTTCTCACCTCACATGGTAACTTTCATGATGTGTCAGGTGACATTGACCATTAGAAGCAAAGACTGCTCTTCTGCAACAACTGAAAAAATAGCAAAGCTAAAGAGGAATGATGATGTTGTTGCTTTTTATGCTACTAAGTGAAATGGTGAAACAGAGGAAAGGTTTGTGGGTGTATGGCAACGACACCTCTGCCTTTCTGATGTGTCTTTGAGACACAAGACAGAAAATATCAAAAAAACCACCCAGACATTTTCTGTATTTTTATTCTTGCTCCCAGAAGTCTGTCCCTGGGTCCTCCGTCTGAGGGCATCATGCAGGTCATGAACTATGGCAAGCTACAAGTTCAGGGATACCAACATCTGGTCTTTTATTTTTCTCGGCCAAGTCACAGAAAGTATTTATGACTCTATAATTGCAGAATTTGATACAGTGACCATATTATCAGACAAAGATACTGTGTAGTCTGAATCTGGCATTGAATAGATAAGCCGTTTGTTTAGTGAGTCAAATAGACAAATGTGCAATCAGTCCATGAGAATGACATAAAATCAGTCAACCTCTTAGTCAGTCAGCCAGAGAGATCTAAAGCCAGGCAGTCAGATGGATGCATACAATGTCAGTCAGTGGGTCAAATTATTGAGACAGATGGAGATGAAGAGATCAAAATCAGAGAACTAGATGGACCAGCAGTCCAGATGGCTTTGGAGATGGATCTCAGCCGAAGTTAACAGTGGTCTGGCCAACACATTACCAAACAGAAGCATCTCAATTGCAGCCAACTGCCCTGGAGCTCAGCAAGCTGGCTCTGCATGCCATCTCTTTCCAGCCTGGGAAAGGGGTCAGACCAATACAATCACGATCACGTTCAGACTGTCAGATTTTGACACTGCTCGGACCCCTTGCACACATGGGTGTGTTCAATATAAATGTAACAGGGCTTAGCCCCTTAGACCACTATTAATTTACCTTGGGTAGAGCACATCTGTGAAGATGAGTGACACAGTAGATATGCAGTTCATAAATTCAATTTATTGTAACAGACAATGATTTATCCAGGTTACTATGATAAAAGGCTCTCCTCTAAGCTGGACTATTTAACTAATCAAACCATGCAAAACACATAAGAATATTGGTTCAGCATTGCATTTTTGTGCTCACACACAGACAAACACATGCTAAGGGGGCAGAGGCACAAATAAGATTTCCCATTATTAAATAATCAATTAAATGATGGGAGACATCTTTATTATTTCACTCTTGTGGTCCAATTCCACTTTGTCTCAGTCAGATATTTTGATTTTTTTTTTTTTTTCAAACCAACCTACTTCCAAGCAAATCCTGGAAACTGAAGGGAAATCAGTGTGTCACTGTTCAGCAGCTGAACAGACAGGGAGAGCCATGCTGTCCAGAAGAAGTGACATCCCTCAATATGGACTGTTATTGGTCAAAATCTTGTTGTAGAGGATTTCATTAGTATCGGTTTCAGTGGCAGCACTAGTGCCATACAGTCTAAATGTTGATTCATAGAGCGTCATTTGTACTGGTTTAAGTGAATAATTTAGAGTTATGTGGTGGAGATGTTTTATCAGAAAACTTAATTTGTATTGGTTTCAGTGGAGAGTTTTGTCTGCTGTGGTGAACTTCTGAGGCCTTTCCACTCCACTAGGCAACAGATTTGGATGAAACACTGCTCGTATTTGAGTGCAAGTTTGGAGAACAATTCATGAGTCTGGCCTTTCTGATCCTGTAACAAGTATAATTGTATACTCCTTCATCCACTAAACTTGGTGAGCATCCTAGCCTCTCACATCTCTTTGAACACCCAGCTCAAATCCTTTCCTCTCCCACCCTTTTTTTGACTCTGTTTTTTCAATCAACCCCATATTTTTCTTCAAAACTGTTATACTCACACAAATCACTTGATTTTTTTTCTAACTGTCTGAAGAAAAAATGCACAAATCTATATTTATGCTGATGGTGTCTAAACATATCTTGTGCACAAATTTAAAATGGTGAATGGGTGGGGACAGCTGTCCAAAAGAGGGCTTGTCGATTGTCACTTTTCTAAATGGTTAGTTTTGAGCTGCTGGCTATTCCTGAAGGAAAGAACCAGGATCTTATGGTGAAAAGTACGCTGTCAAACTGTCTGCAGTGCCCTGGTTTGTGCTGGTTTTTTAGAGAATTTAGATAGAGACAAAATCTGGATACACAGCAGTAAGGATTAAATCTTAAATTGGGATTTTCTGAACTATTTAACCATACAGTTCAATAATTAATACACTGCTACCTATCTATTGACATGGATTCTTTCTTTATGTATTTTCCCATATTGGTCTCAATACCCAATGGCAGTCCTTGCATATTTGGTACTTTAGACAAGACTACACCAGATAGTTTTGTTCTCAATTATTCATCAGTTCAGACTAATGGGTGTAAGAAAGCTATTGCATTTATCAAATGATTCAAATGATTACCTTAAGCATATTGGCAAAAATTAAAATCAGAGTTTGAATTGGAGCCACTTTGGCATGATCTATGTTGAAGCTTTAAAAGCCTTTTCAAAGCTTTCACCGTCTTCACTTGACATATTGTTTGATTGATTTTTAGTATTCAATTTGGTTTATGGACAGCACAAATGCTACTAATACTCACAATGAAACTGTATATCATTACTAATTAAGTCTATATTCATATATAAGTCCAAATTTAAAGAAAGAAGAAGTATCATCTCCTTGTTACATTTAGTTTTCTTGGCTCATTTCTAAGACTGTCTCTTTGTCAATATGTATCATCCCAGCCTCTTTATTGAGCCATGATATGACCACTCAGCCCAGGCACTGCCCACACTGCCAATGGTGACTAATAGACCCTGCAGGAAGGGCACTGTGCCTGCTGTGTGTGTGTGCCTCATTTTGCTCCAAATACTTGAGGGAAAGTGTTCATATCTAAATTACCCATTTCCTCAGGCTTGACTGAGATTTTGACGTTCAGTCTCTCCCTCTCTCTGTCTGTCAGCCTTAATATTACTTATTTTTTTCTTGTCCTCTGTCAAAATCTCTCTGTCCTTGTTTCTCTCTCTCGCTGTGAGCAACAATGTTTTCTATCCAGCTGTCAAGCAAATTTTAAGGAAGTGTTTGAAATTTCACAAAAACATCCAAGTTTCCACCAACAGCATGAGTAAGTGAATATATCAGCTTTCCAAATATCAAATTAAGCACCTAAAATAATAGAAGGCATATGATACATTGTATAGTAGTACAGCTGTTGAGAAAGCGAAGTTTAAATAAAATCTAAACCAATGAAGCACTGAGGAAAAAACAGACAAATCTCATCAAGAAATTAGTGATTCAGACTGAAACAAAGTGGAGCCTTCTCTGATCTGAGCCAGGATGCAGAAGAACTTGAACCAGACTTAAACAAAACAAAGCATGGCAATACACTACCTGCTAATGAGACAGAATATGGCCAGTAAAGGTGCTTTCAATAATCGGGATAAACAGTCAAATTGTTTACAAAGTGGTCATCTTCTTGTGTTTCTTAGGCCATCAGACTTCTTTATGATTTCAGATGTCATTACTGCAGTTATTTCAGTTTTATAATAATAGAAATAGAAGTGTCCAAACTATGATGAGAAGACTCAAGCAGAAACTAACCAGAACTGCAGTACCTTTAACTCAGTTATCATTATCAGTTATTCTTTTTTTTTTTTTTTTCATGAGGAGGTGGAAGCATTGAAATGATCTTGGTGATAACAAGATTCAGCCAGTCATGCCGAGTCAACAGCTACAAATCTTTTTCCCATTGTTCCTGACTGAATAGTTTCAGTGGACTTAAAAATGTTCTTGATTCAATTTTGTCTTGAGGATTTTTACCTTTCCTCCTGCTTTTCTAAATGACTACATCATGTATTTGGATCAAGACTCAGCTTTGAGACTCGCTGTCCCTCTCTTCTGTCTCTCTCTCTCTCTGTGGCAGTGACACTTTGTATCTCTGCCCTCACAAAGGCATAATCAATTTAAGTGTTTGTCTTGGGTCATTATTACCTGCTGGAGGACCATCTGTTCACTCAGGCTAGCTGAGAATTCTGCCAGGTAGTGACACACAAACACTGAAACACACTTATACGCATGGCCTGACGGGTTGCCAGGTAGATTTGGACCACAGTAAAGTGCGGGATGTAGAATAATCTTGCCTCAGGAGGAGCTGAAGAGAAACCTGGCCATAACAGTGTATATGCATCTATGTTTTCTTTATGTTTATGCATATGGTTGCATTGTATTACGCATCTTCGTGTGTTTTGTCTGGCTCTGCTAATGTGATACGCGTGTAATAGGGTGATGAGGTGGCCTGTGGGCGTGACGTGTGTGCATGTGTGTGTCAGGTACAGATGGTGAAGGCATCTCACCCAGCTAAGTGGTTTTAGCTACTGTTTAAGAGTAGCAAGCTAAATATATTGCACCCACAACCCTAACAACAAAATGACTGCCTGGCTGCTAATGCTATAGTGAAGCCAAAAAAGACACTAGAGGAGCTATATGTACGTTTTCTCTGCCACTGAATGTGCTTTTTTTTGGGTGTTGATAATGGTCGATGGTTGATAAGAGTTGTGTTTACAACACAAGAGGTTATGATATGGCCTCAGAGCAGCACTACATCTGGAAGCTAAAGTGACTTGGCATTAGAAAGTGACAAGACAGGCCAACCAGGCCGGGCCTAGCTGGTTAGCATGCTAACTTCTGTAGAAGAAAAGGGATTGAAACAGAAGTAAAACAACAGTTAACATTGGTTTTGCTTTCCAGTGCTGGAGATAAAGGATGAAGTTTGATGCTGAACTTGCCATGTTTCTAGAGTGGTGAGTAAAAAGGTGTTAATGTGAACGCTAGCTATGTAGCCGTAGCAAAACTTACCTACATATAACTCCTTTAAAATTAGTGATGGCACAGGCACCAGCAAAAAGACGACACCATAAGATGGATGCATGTTTGTTGTAACATTGCAGCCTACGTTACATTAAACCAAATTATGGGGCTAAAGTCAACATTTACAGCTTGGGTTGTGGAGATCAGCAGTCAGTGGTGTGTAGTGTGCATTAGTGAAGAATGTGGGTGTGTTGTAAGGTGCATGACAAAACATAAAGATAAAGTATGACAACCAGAAAAGACCAGGATGTAGAGGGCCTTGGAGCGGAGAGAGCACGGAAAGACTGCGACCAGGATTCACGTCATCCAGGACACACTGGGCGCTACAGGTGATCTAGACCCTGCTGATCAGCTGCCTGGGAGGTAGAGAGACACAGGTTAGTACCAGATCAAACCCCAAGGGGGCGCTGGGTCAGCGCAGCATGCGTACATTACCAAGGAACGCTGCTCTTGTGATGGCTCATCTTCGTTACGGTAAAGCAAAAGGTCGACAGTCTTCATCACGCTCTAAACTGGTGTGTTGTCTCTCTATATACTCAGTTGCCCAATTCACACCCCTTTCCAACTGTGAAGACTAAAAACATCTGTATGAACTTGTGTGAACTGTTGTTTCATCTAGTCTTTTGTTCTGTCCATATCTTAATAAATTCAATTCAGTTTCAGTTCAGTTTTATTTATATAGTGCCATGTCATAATGGAGGTTATCTCAGAGCACTTTTCATATAGAGCAGGTCTAGACCAGACTTTATATAGTTATTAGTTATGAGCAGCATTTGGTGACAGCGCCAATAAAAAAACTCCCTTTTAACAGGTAGAATCCTTGAACAGATCCCAGCTCGTAGTGTGTGTGTGTGTGTGTGTGGGGGGGTCTGCCTCGCCCGGCTGGGTTGAGAAAGAAAGAGAGAGAGACAGAGACTGAAAGAGAGCTAAAAAAAGAGAGAGAGAGAGTGCAAGCAGGATGGAGGAGAGACAGCATAGAACCATGTAAAGATAGGTGATAATAATGAAAACTAATAATTATAATAATAGGGATAATAATAGCACTAATAAGCTAATAATAATAATAATAATAATAATAATAATAGTAGCATTAATAATCATTATAAATTAAGCAGTGGGTGCTGAGCAGGATCATGGGGCAGTGGGTGAACTGCAGCGATGGATCCAGACTCTGCCACATCAGAGGCAGAAAAGTCTGCAAAATTAATATAAATAATTTAAACACAAAGTCAGACTGAAAAGATTGAATCAAAACAGCGTTTTGGTCTGATTATCAGGACAACTTAACTAACCGATTTTGAAGCAAAACTAGCACACATATGCATTTTTTAAGCGCAGGTAAACCAGCTAATAAAAGGCAATTGACTCCTTTCACATTGCCAATAGACAAGTTCTCTCAGGGACAATCCTGTAGACTACTACTTCAGGAAGTGATGGAATTTTATTATCCTAATAGCTTTGGTAGACAACAGTTTGTTTTTTAAAATGTATTTCAGGGATCTCACCCTTTCTGAAGAAAAGGGTTGAAATTAGCATGTCCAGACAGGTGTCATGTTTACATCTGTGACTACTGCAGTTATTTTACCTGGAAATGAATGACAACTGTACCCTTTGCCTCTGAAGACAAAAGTCAGATTTTAGTGTTTTGTTTTTTTTTTCGTCCAGTGTAAAAGGAACTTAACTTGTTTACTGTGGTGGCCAAACCACCATCTTTTCCTGACCATTGCCAGAGTGCTTTTGTTGCCTAAGCAAAAGACTGGACTATTGATGCAAACCCTTGTTTTTCTCGTGTGTTAGGTGTGTGCTCTGTATACCCTCCTGGTGAATCTGGAGCTGTTAATGAATGTAGTGCCTCATTCATTTAAAAAAAACAACATTGCATCTAAACATAATCCAGCCAGGATTAAATTTCCTACAAAATGTGTTTGCTTTTTCAGTTTATTTATAAACGTACCAGGGTCGCTTTAATGAAGAATGTACCCAGTAGATATTGTTTGAGCATTCATCAAAATAACTTCAAATCCACTTCATATTTTTGTGCATGATCTGCATTTGTTAGAAGTATATATTCTATTTATTTATGGAAATTCCTGTATATACCAACATGCCACTCTTCACACATAGTCTAATTATTAAGGCAGAGAAGGCAACACTGTTTATGTGTGTGTGTGTGTGTGTGTGTGTGTGTGTGTGTGTGTGTGTGTGTGTCTGTGTGTGTGTGTGTGTGTCTGTGTGTGTGTGTGGATGTGTGCTATGACAGTGGTAGGTAATAATGAGTGATGTGAATTAGCCGTTCCGCAGCATGATCTAGGCTATATTTAGAGCTAATTGCATTTTTGTGTACAGAGGACTTGGGAGAAGGTGTGACTTTCAACAAGGAGAAGTACATCATATGTGATTCACAGGGTGGGTGAGCAAAACAACCTCATCTGTCTCTGATTACCTCATGACACTTCTGAACTACACTGTAATGAAACAAACACACACACACACACACACACACACACACACACACACACACAAAGTTTAGGGGATTGAATGTTTCCTTAGGTATATGTCCAGCTGATTCACTGACAAAGTTATCAGAATGTCTTTTCTACAAGAAAGGTGTGTTTAAGATTTATAATCCTCAGTGTCAGTGTTGGACTTGGAGAACAGATATATGGTTATTTCCTAGAGTCAGTATGTACCACTGTAAACAATACAAGTATAAACTATTTGGTCATTAGGTGCACAACTCCCAATATTGGGAACCTTGAAGTACTCAAACTACTGAATACATTCATGCACCTGGTATAGGAGGAGAAAAAAAAAAAACGTTCTGAAATCCTGGCACTGCTGAGCTGATATTCATAGAACATAGGTTCCAAATGTTTACATTCATTGACTGACTGTCAGGGGTGTGAGGAGTGTGTTCTCACCTGGGCCAGACCTAACTGTTTGAGAACAAATCAAAAAATTTGCAATAATGCAATAAAATTAAGGATGCTGTCATCATGGTTAAGATTAGAAATACCTTTGAAAAAAGAACGAAAGAAATGCATATACCTTACTTAATCAGTGATTTAATCCACCACATGGTCAAAGCATAATGTGACCCAAATTAAACACCCACAGTATTGCATGACCAACAGATGCTTGCTTGGTCAGTTTAAATGCTTAAATGCCAGTTGAGGACCCTCCAGCTGCGACTATCATGTTCACTTAGGAACTTCTGCCTTTAGTGAGGTCTGCATCATGTTTTTGTAGTTATGGACAACCCCTGTTCTGACTGCAAAGTGTTTATTCACCTCTGAATGTTTTAAAAATGTGAGTAGTGCAGTGAGACCAGAGAGGCTGAATGAACTGTTTATATTTTGCACTGAGAGTGAGTGAGCAGAGAATTTCAACCTAGAACAGACTGTGGAGGACTTTGCGGTTCACAAGACTCATTGAATGAGTGATTGTTGTAACTTACTGTACAGTGGTGAACATCACCAGCGACTGCACTACATGGCAGTGTAGTCTTGTGCGTGTGAACTACACTAAGTGCAAAAACTGTCTTTTTCCTGTCTTTTTGCGTGGATATGTGTGTCTGTGGGCTAGCTGCTGTGGAGCTTATTGTTCATATTACTCTGTGTTGTCTACCTGAGCAAAGAAGTAAAAAAAAGTGAGAAGAAGTCACATGCTATTTGATTTATGTCTCTGATCCTTTATCTGTTAGTCTAAGGACTTTGGTTTTCATACATTATATCTATTGTTGGACATGTTTGATTGTTTGAATTTTGTGTTTTTCTCTGGTTTGATTCCATTAAGGCTAAGAAAGGTGGTTTTGTATTTATAATTTATATTCGGTTGTATGCACATGCTGTGGTGTCGGATCGGAGAGAGGGAATTTCTTGGTTGGTTTGGACGTTGGTTGGTTTAGGCTCAGGGGTGCACTGGGCAGAACAAACAATATATGCATTGATATTTCAATGCACTTTATCTTATAGCTGATATTCTTTAATCTAATAGTACTATCAGATAACAATATTATCACTATATAACATTTTTTTTACTCACCCCCTTCCCCTTTTAAGATATGCACCACAGTAAAGTTGATGAATGTTACTTGTATTTGAATGCAGTTTTCTATTACTCATTCCACCCCTTCTCCAGTTATCATTCCACACTGTGGAGATTATTCCATTGAAAACTGAATTCATAAGTAATAAATGTAACATTTCTTAAATCAGCCCACTGGGTTTTTGCTTCTGCAGCCTCATTCAGACTGGTATAACTACCAGTTTCTGGTGACACATGTTAGCCACTGTTTGTAAATTTTAACAAATATCATCAACTTCAACCAATATCTTAATAGATGGTATTGAGAGGAACAAAATTTTAGTAAAAGGGGATTATCACAGATTTCTGGTGTATTGTGTTTTGGTGACATGAAAATATATTGATCATAATCACAGGTTATTTTGTACTTTTCAAACGATTCTGATACCAAAACATGCTTAGAAATTGTATTTTTCCATGACTCCTGGTGATGAAAAGCTCATATTTCTTTTTGCTCTTGCTCGCTGAAGTCCAGAGTGGATGGGAACCCTCAGCCCAAGTTAACTGATAGGCTTGATGTGTAATTAATGGTCTGACACAGGCTAATGAAGCTAATGACGCTAACCGTGCTAGCATATGGGTGCCCCGTGGGGATCCACACTCGGAGCTCTAATTTAGATAAATGACGCCCCAGGTTATGCCGGGTTATTTGCATTTCATTTTGTTGAGGCCAAGGGAGAAATGGGGATTAAACAGGGGCATGGATGGGAAAGATCAAAAAGCAGGGGGTGGAGGGATGGGGAGATGGAGGTGTTTACTCCTGCGAATGTGAGTGTTAGTCTAGATCTCCCCTCGGCCAGGCATGATGCTGTTGTCAGATAAAAGGACTGGTAGCAGAGGGGGCTGATGGCAGCTGTCAGAAGCAAGCAGTAAAAAAAAGAAAGAAAAAAAAGACATGGTTTTGTGTGTGCGCACGCGTGTGTGTGTGTGTGTGTATTTTCATGGACGCACACAGGTTTATAATTACTGTATACTGGCCCTTAGGAGACATGTCATTGTCAGCTAGAAAGTCTCAAGAGGGAAGAGCTGTACTGTGTTGGACTGCATTGTTGTTATACACGAGAGGCTTCACCTTTCCCAAAAAGACAGACATGTATATTTTGTAACCTACTTGTATAATACTCAAAGTAAGCTCAAATACAGTTAGAGATTGTGCATTCATTACAGCGAAAATAGTTTATGGGTATTAAAGAAGGCCTTCTTGAGGAACTTTTTCCATGCTTCATGCCAAAAAGGTGTTAATTCAAATGCATATATTTTTTCAATCACCTCACGGACACCAACCTCAAGGTTTTTCATCAGGATTGGGCATCACTAGCAGAGATACCATTTTTTAACATTTCTCTAATTTTCTAATTTCTCTACCCTAGTGCATAATGGCTAGCCTTCAGACACACCTACTCCAAGTGCACTATGTGATGATCAGGTTTACACCAGCACTAAGCGACTCAAAGAGCTGGTTTAGCTGCGGTTTAGCTGAACCTGTGCTTGTTTTGACACAGCAATCAGGTCTAGATTAGAAAACAGCTGGTTTTTCATGAAATCTACTGGATATGCTACCAGAAACCAGCCCTGGTCACATTCCAAACTTTGTGAATTTAAAAATTTGTATAATTTGGTTTTTCACCAGTTAAAAAAAAAACAAAAAAAAAAACCCATCAAGGTCCTGACTATTCTCACTGAACAAAACAAAATGAAAAATGATTTTGATAATGTAAATTTAGTGTGTTTTGATGCTTCCTGAAGCAGAACTTGTCCATCATACGAAACATGCACATCTGCCTGTTCTGCTTCCCAAAATCCAGCATCCACAGGACAAGAAAACCTGACCTTCAGACATAATTGAGTATCTAACCTGTTGACTTGTGGGTAATGCAGTTTTTAATGGACTAACTCGAAATTTCAGAGCTGGCAACGTAGTGAGAACAAATGTGAGAGCAGGGAGCGAGGGAGAAACAGGGAAGTAAATAGGTATTGAGAAGAAGAAATACTAAAACATAGCTAGATAAGAATGTTTGGTTGTTATTGTTTTCTGTGTCTAACATCCTGAGACATGGCCTGTGGTATTCTGTAGATTTAATGTGGAGGAGAGAGAGAGAGAGATCCATAAAGCCTCTATTCTCCCTCAACACCCCAGGGGAAGACATCTTTAATTCATGAACACTATAAAAATAAAGGATTTCTTTTTTTTTTTTTTTTTTTTTTTTCTGTGTGTGTGTGATGGCCCTGCAGCCTGTAACAGACTCTCAAAGCTACATGGCACCAGGCAGATGTTGATGCTCTGGTTATGGATGGATACCAGCATGCGAGACCGAGGTTATATTTTATGCAAAAATGAACAGAGTCTACCTTTGGCTGTACTATTAAATGGATTCCAATAAGCTGCATGTTGATTCTGTCTCTGTGCAGGCAGCTAAGAGACATGTGACAGCCAGATTTTAAATGAACTGACTGCCAGTTTGGTACCACAGCTGGCTGAAATACAAGGAATAGAGCATAACTGCATTCTATCAGTTCATAAGCCCATTAGAAGGGGCTGTCTGGTAGCTACACATACTCATGTTCCTTACTTTATGATCATGTAGCTTTATTTTTTAAATATTTAAAAATAGTGTCTCAAACTGGAACTATGGTGGTCTGCATTTTGGCTAACATCATAATTCATAAATTTAAGTCATTCAGTAATATTAATAAACTAAAATATGCTGCTGAAATGCTGAAATTATAATTAGGTCATGTTTAATGTCAAAATTATATAGGTACACTTTAGGCAACTAAATGCTCTTTGTAAAGGTTAGGAGGGCACAAATACAGAGCTTTGCAGCTTGAAAAAAGATCTAACCAGAACACTGTCTACTCCTAAAGAAGATAATGCTTTAAAATGTAATTCATATAAAATTAATTTGCTACAGAAATTACTTTGAGAGATATGTAATGTAGCCCAAATCATTTTCATTAATATATATATATATATATTTAATTCACCTTAGAAGGCAACATTTCTAATGGAAGTCAGTTACAAAATGTCCTACTAGAGAAATCTGCTAAACTACTTCAAGCAACTTCAATCAATATTTTTGCAATGACAGTATATCAAATGACAAATTGGAGGGGGTTCCTTATTGTAGTGATGAACCTAGAGATATTTATCACCTTAATCCGCAGCTCCGCTCTGCTTTACAGAGCTATATCATGCATTCCATCTCATTGTTTGATTGTCCTGACCAGAACTTTTGGTTCACTCTCACTGTTCTCATGAAACAATTTTTTGCCACAGCAGGCAACTGTTTTCAGTGAAGAAAATCTGAAAAACCCACCGTACACTACCTCTCCAGCAGCAAACATTAGACAGACAAAGAAAGAAAGAGTTGATGGAGTCCAGAAGTGAAAGAGAGTGAATATTGGACTTACATTCATGAGCTGGACCAATCCTGTCTCCTAAAACCTATGTTTCTATAGAACTAAACTGCAATAGCAAATGCGTTTTGTGCAACCAGAATATGTTTGAGGATATTTTTTCCATTAATGTATTTGGCAAATACATTGATGCTACACATATCGATAAAATATTCACAGAAAACACATTTCTTTTCCAACAAAATAGCAGATCCTGCCACATCAATTTAATTTATAGTCACTACTGCATTATTAAACTTCTTTATGGTTGTGTTTAGACACTCACAGCACTTGGTTAAAGTTATGGAAAAATCATGGTCTGGTTTAATGCAGGAAAAGTTCACAGTGACTTAAGACACAATGTGTTCATTTACATTTAACACAGACTACCAGCTTTCCCTGACCTTAACCAAAGTGCCTTTGTTGTGCGGGCCTTTATACAGGCAGGACTGGATGAGAATCCTACTATAATTCAGCAAATGATCACATTTCCTAAAAAACATATTTGCCATTGCAGTTTAGCTGTATAGAAATGGGATTTCTAGGAGACAGAGTTGGGCAAAAAAAAGTTATTAAAGTTTTAAGGCATATTTTATCTATTTTTCTTGTAATATCTGGTTGAGGCAACTAAATCAATATCAGTGAATTTTGGTCATGTTATGTCTCTATCTTCCCTTTGAGTGACGCTTCCATTTCATATTATTTCCTGTACTACTGAAATTACTCCCTTGTGTATGAGTTGGTTGTTTCACTATGTCTTTCTTTTTTAGGATTTTCAATTTTCTGCTACTTTTGGGATTTTCAGTGATTGTCCGCCATGCCCTAATGTTTTTTGCTTGTTCTCAATGACCACTACCTCCCTCGTGTATTTAAGTCTCTATGTTCCCTCATTTCCTGTCAGTTTGTCTGTGGATTGTCCCTCACGTTCTTCATGTGCTGCTTTAGTTAGTGTTTCTAAAATGTGTTTGGTACCAGCTTAAATGTCAGAGAAGTGAAAGAGTCATAGAACTTCCTACCCCATTCAGCCACTAAATTAAAACCATTAACTGGTTCAATGTTTCAGCTGATCGGTGTATATTGGAAATGACAATAAATGATTCAAATAAGATTAGACCTAAATATGAAGTACATTTGTATGTAGTCAAATAAGTTAGTTCATATCTATTTGCAGAACACATTAGCAGCAAAGTATATAAATGGTGGAAAATCTGAATATTTAGCTTAAACACATGAAGGCAGTGCACAAGTGATTGATTGGTTAGAGAAGAAGTGACCTTGTCTGCTTTAATAAGACTTAAAAAAGGCTGACAACGTCTTTCACTCCCGTTTACACAATGAAGAGACACAGATAAGCACCATTGAATGTTCATCAAACAATGTCAGAACAGTAATGTATTTCCTTTTTTTTAAATGCTGACTTGTATCTCACATTCCCAGTTACTTGTCTTTTTGCAAGTAAGTTTGCACTGTCTCACTCCCACACATGAGATAGAACTTTGACTCTTCTGCAAGCATATGATTGTACCCAATTTGCTGTTGACTGCCACAAAATGTAAACCAAGTCTCCATGGAGACTCATATCATTACATTGTCAATTGTTTTTGTTATTTGTCCCCAGTGGGTCTTACCATTTCTTCCATTATCTTAGAATACTACTGGGACACCCATCAGGGGCTGGGGGCTTGTGTATAATCTGCATCTGTTTTATTCATGGACATGAAAATATATAAAGGGTGGTAACATCGAAGTTGTTTTAATGTATAATTTACTTGAGATTATGAATAATTTGTAGTCTTTGAGAACGTTTCCCTCTACCCTCCCGGCTCTTCTCTGTGCTAGGGAGGGAGGAAAAGTTGTGATTGACAGCTCGCTTCATGCTCTGTAACTATGGCAGCTGACAAGGTCATGTCAAATTAAATGATTGGTGAGGAGGAGTGTTTGGGGAAATATTCTCCTTCTCTTGCTCTTTATGTCTCTGTCCTGATCACACTAAATGTGTGCGACTGCCTCACCAGCATGCCAAAGTGGCAGTAATTTATGAATGAGTGGTGAATATAAGGTAGACTAGTGAGAGACAGCAGATAACCAGTTGACCTGTCAATTTTGTTTGGAGTTAAAAGAGAGAAGATGAAAGAGAACTTTGTTCCTCATACCTGCATTTGTCCTCCTTTATAGGTAGTAGGCTTATGCCAATTTGTGTGTTTGTGAGTGTGTGTCCTCGTGTGCAAGCTGATATCAGAGAAAGGATTTGAAGGGCAACTTTGTCCCAGCATACCAATGCTGTTGTTCCTCTCCTCTTCAAAGCTGAAGAGCTTTTTATGATTACAGAGAACTGTGAAGGTCAAACAGAGCAGCTGTTGCATCAGGCTTTTTATTTGTTATGCAGAATTCGTTCTGAGGTTTGGCTCTGTAAATGACTGTTATTCTAAAAAAGCTCACATTGATCTCCGACTGCATAAATTGTGAGCAGTTATGACTGATTAAATGAACTACATAATTGATTAGTGTTTCGTTTTTTATGTTTTTTCTCATGGTTTCAGCTTTGCATTTTCTTTATTATTGGCACATTTTCCCCCAACATATTGATACAGAATTAATGCAGAAGACACCTACAATGTCCACTACACTACAAATTATAAAAAAGAGAAATGAGATACAACAGAAGCTGCCAAGTCCCTAATAAGACACCAATGGTGGAAAATAATCCAACTTAAGTATAAAATATGAAATACAAACTATTACATTGTGGCTGGATACACTATGTGTATAACATGATTGTGTATTATAAATAAATTCACAAGACCATACATAACAAAGAATCTCAATGTAATTTATACATTTTTGTGGAATGTTCCCATGTTTCCTTGTGTGCTATTTGTGTAATCTTCAACAGCCATTTTGACTCAATCCAGTTAAGCTCAGAAAGTGGCAGGAAAGTTCACCTCCTTTTAGTTCTAGAAGTTCTGTGACATTATACCCACATACGAGGATAGTTGGTCAACTGCTGTAGCTGGGGAGCCAAAAGCAAACACGCCAGGCAACCATGCTAGTTTTAGTCAGTCAGAACTTTCTGAATAAGTTGGCTTCATCGCTGATGGGACAGTAAGCTCGCACAGTTCAATCTAGACACATATTTGTACCATTGGTACCTCTGTATCCAGCTTTTGTTCTAATCTTATGTAAATGTCTGCATCCCATCTTTAAAGTGATATTGAAACTACAGCAAACTTTATTTTAAATTTTTATCATTAGTATTTTTCTTTAAATCTCTACTAATATACATTTTTCAACTCACGCATTCAATAAAAACAAACTTTCATTTCATTGTATGGATGTATGTGCATTGATGGCGTGGTTGAGAGGGTTAGATGAATGTGTTTCAAATTAGTTTGTATTGCTATGACCAAAGAGTTTACTTTGGCCTCACAGAAGGGAAAATTTGAGATATAGGGAAACTTGGATATTATTGATAAGTGTTTTGTTAAATTTAGATATTAGATTTTTATTCTGTAACACTCATATGCTGAGGAAAAATTTTAATGTCAACTGAAGCATTTCTGGGAGTAATTAGTCAAAACCCCAACTCTTCCAAAACCTCTAAATATAATGACAGAAATTAGTCTAAAAGATGAAGATTTGATGTCTTTTATAGCACATCTTCTCTTTTTATAATGACAACACCCTTATAAAAACCCTTATAAATATATGAATTTTATAACTGCCACCTCCATGGGTAAGGCTCTCTTGGTCTCAAATTCAAACCAACAAAAATTTAAACAAATTCTATGAACATCAGTATAAATGGGTCAGCAGCTACTACACCTGCATAATTTCTTGTATTTCAAAAGAACTTTCTAACCCATGAATGCTTTTGAGTTTTATCAGAAATGCTACTGTTTTTTCCAGCCCTTTGAGATAATGGGAGTTTTACCTTGGTTAAAATCAGGTCAGGAAATGTGTACAGATAACAGTACAATTGTCATTGTCAAATGTTGTAAAACTCTAAAAGCTATGAGCTCAGAGAGCAATGTTCTATTTTTATCCCTAAACCACGAGGAGGGGTACAACCTTAAAAATTCAGTGACCCATCCAGCTGAGACGACAGGCACTAGTCGCCCCCTCATCACATGATTTATTGAAAAATAGTTTTAAAGTGTGGTGATGTTTCGGTCACAGACATCAACCATCAACCACATGTAACTAGAAATGACAAGGAGGCAGTGGAACAGCAGCTAGAAGAAGACTAACAAACCTTGGTTTAGAACTACCCAAGGGCCTTAATGTGATAAAATGGTGTCGATTGCTGCTCTGGTGTCAGACCATGGTTATAAAAGTTACTTTCAGGTATAACTCAGTACGCTTTGCACTTCACTTTAAACTTCACCAGAATACTCCAAACAATTAATATAATCCCATATTGATCAATTACATAAATACTTTTTATCTTATTATAACATTTGATTGAAAAAAAAAACCTGTGAGAACTAGCAGAAGAAGAATAAAGTAGAGGACCAGGGAAGATGGGCAGAGTAAACATAATATTATGCAGTCAACATTATAATGATGGGTTTAACTTGTGTAACTGTAATTACTGAGACCACAACTAAAATTTCCGTCACAACTCATTTGAGATGCACCTTCACCTTTAATAATGAAGCAGTTTAGATTAGGTGTGTCATTGGCCATCACAGGCTAAGTCACATTTCATGATAGGGAGGTGATGGCACAGAAATGTCAGCTGTCATTCAACAACTCGTCACAGAGTAGATTGTATTTACAGTTGAGCCCTTCTCATAACTCAGAATGCTGATATTTTTCAAGTCTTCAAACTCCAGATTAAGTTCAAAGACAATGTTTTTTTTTCTTTTTTAATTGTTTAACACTGGGTTAGCAAAAATGGAAAACAATATAGTTTGAGGACAGTCCATGAATTCTGTTCTCTGGCATAAACTTTTTACAGCTTATATTTTTTGAAACTTCTGGGTATTGGGGGCACTAATCACCTTTTTTTTTTTTTTTTTTTTAATTTGGAAAATTTGCTTTAAGGAGTTAGACTTAAGCGAGGGACTAGTCCAGTTTTGCACATTCATTTTTATTTTTTAATCTATGGATGTGTCATGATAGATTAGTAAAAAGTCAAATTAGAAGACGTACATACTCACCCAACTGTGTAAGTAGAACACTGACTATCAAATTACATGTACATACAAGAAAGGATGGTAAGAGAAAAAAAGAGAATTTAATAAGACTTTGACTCTCCAGTGCTGATATATCAAGCTAAAAGCCCACTGTAGTGCCTGTAACAGGAGGTCAGCAGTTAAATGAACTTTTGTTCCATTTTACTGAGAGGATCCTTCATCTGCATTGAGCTAGAAGTAATGAAAGTGTGTTGGAGCATTGAAGATTGATGCCAGGGAACTCCCAGACCTTTTCCTTCTGTGTTTTACCCTCTCTCCTTCATCTATAAACACTCTAGTACTTATTTCCAGCCTTCCTGTTTTGCTTTGTGTATCTGCCACTATCTCTGTCTTTTTTCTTACCTCACTGTGCCTATCTTCCCTCCTCTCTAGGGCCCTCCCTCTAATTGTCTCCATCTGTGTGCCTGTCTACACAGTTGTCCTCTCTATCTCAATCTCCTCTTGAATCTGCTTTCAAACACAAAAGTGGCTACTCTGTGTAATCAAGGACAATTCAGCAATCACTCCGACATAAGGATTTGATTTTATTTCACCCACAGAAAGCAACACAACATATTTAACAGGTCATAACCAAGCCCCCCCCCCCATGTGTAGGTCTATGAGTTGAATTTTTGTGGTGGCAACAGCCAGAATTGCAGGTTTTGTGGTGTTTGGTACAAAAATACTTCTTCCAATATACATTCATGATAAGAAATGGCTGTAAAACAATGAATTATTTTATTATAAGAAATATATAAACACTGTGGCATGATTCCTTGAATTAGAATGGTAAGAGTTTGGATAGGTTAAAGCACCAGGACAACTTTGTTAAGTTTAGGAAAAGTATGGTGGATTGTGGTTCATGTTAAAATAGGTACTTCCTTAAGGTTATCCTGGTTACAATAATAAAGGTGGTTAAGTTTTTGGAATGGTCATGATTAAAAAGAAATATTGATTATTTATTTCACAAGGGAAATGAACAGTGATCTCCTGTGTGAAGGTTCTGTGCTTTACGACTCACCCATCCATCCACCATTCATCATTGTGACTCGCTATGCTACCCCCAAAACAAGGACCACAATAAGCCAATCATTATGATTGTCTATCTCCATGTGTGTACTGGTGAAACCTGACACAGATGTGAAAAATATAATGATAACTCTAATAACTTTCTCTTCTTTCAAAGCTTTAAAATTGTCACTGTGTCAACTTTTTTGATACATTTGGAGGTAAAAAATCCAAAAAAAGACACTAACATAAATGTTTTCTGTTTTTGGACAGGAAAGGCATTTGTTTAAGGAAATCCTTTACTGGATAAATATCTCATCTCCTTTGAAGAGTTGTTTTGGTATTATCCACTACTTACATCATAAGCTTTGAGCTTAACATCATTTTTTTCTCATGCTTCCTTTTTTCTTTTCTTTGCCTTGACTCCAGGAGGTTTGAGCCTGTAATCATTTGAATAAGCAATCTGGTAAGTGACAAGTTTTCTCTGAGCCTTTAAGTTTGAATGCAACTTGTTTGTTTGTTTGTTTATCTATTTTTAGCCAAAGTAGTTATACCACACACATTCACTACCCCTCACTTCATGCTACTCCCCTGAAGCTATGAATTCCTGTTGTGCACCCAAACACACAGACACAGACACAGACACACACACACACACATACACACACACACACACACACACACACACACACACACACGCACACACACACGCACGCACACACACACACACACACACACACACTTAACTCTATACCTTGGCATAACTTAGTTCCTCCATCACATTAATGTGTGTAAATGCATCCTGCACAGCACCCTGCGGTGCTTTTAGTCCTCATATCTGTGTGCTGAGAGTCTCTAGTCAGTCATTTAGTCCAACTAGGTTTCTACTATATCCATCTCTAATTTAACATCAATTACCTTGAATTGAATGAAAGGTCTTAATCTTACCCAGGTGGCTGACACCAGGCTTTCAAAACACTGCCTGGGTTAGCTACATCCAGCTCTCAGTATGGCTTATATATATCAACATGTATTGTGCTAATTAAGAATGCTAATTGTGAATAAAATGAATCCCCTTTAATTATTTAAATTAAGCTTTAGCAATGAACCTAAGGTTGACCAGGAAAAAAGCTGCCCCTTGCCAAACATTTTTCCCAATACAAAGGATGTCAATTGTCAACACATTGCACTGACCAATCAAATACATGCAAGCAGTTTAAGTGGGGCAATTTTGCTGTTTTCATGGTGACTGGCAAACATTGTGATAACTTCCCAGTATTTTAACATATTGTGTTAAAGCATCAATATAAGGAATGCCTTCCCTTAAGAAAATCATCAAATGAAAGAATGCGTTTTCAGTTACAACAAAGCCAGGTATTTAACCTCACGAGGAAATTTAGTGTCTATATAATCCTGATGTCTGCTGCTTAAAGGTTCTGCTCCTCCTTACATGGTACAACAGAGGATACAAGGTTAAGGCTTTATCTTTATGGTCAATGTGTGCTGGATTTATTGTTTCTTTTTCATGACCCAAGGGTTTTTTTTTAGAAAACTCTTTGAAAGGAGCTAATGTAAAATATAGAAATGAAAAAATAGAAGTTCTGTGAGTGACAATTTGATGCATGTCTATTCCAGGTGACATCATGGCATACAGGAAGGTGTGTGACACCCAAGGTGGCCCACTGGTTAGTGAGGTTCTGCACTGCTCTCCACGTCTGGACCTGGAGTGGGACCTGGACAAAGAGGAGCTACAGGAGCCAGGACCCAGTATGGACCGCATGCAGATGCAGAATGTAGACTGTCAGAGATCAGGTAGGATTTGTTTGAATATATATACATATTCCCTATAACACATACACCTGTTAAGATATCTGTTAATAAAGTAAGAAATAAGAAAGAAATAAGTCAAGAAACAAGTCCACGTCTTGCCTATCAATGCCTTTCCAAAATCACTGTAATCCATGGCCTTGTATTCTTCATTGCTTTTATAAAATGGTTACTATATGTACCTGACCTGACTAGGTTTCCTAAGGAAAACACAAAGCGTCAGAAAAATGCAATAATTTGTTGACAAAAAACCATTCTTCCACCCACCAATGTAGCGCTTCAGCAACATTCAGCTGAAAGGTTGCCAAGCAACACACAGAAACAGCAAAACGCTGATGCACCAACACTCAAAGATTTGGTTGATTATTAATATTTATCTGAATTTCACCATTATTTGTGAAATTGTTGAAGTAGCGCTTAATAATGCACTCCTCTTTGCTGGTACAGGGGCAGTTGACTCTTGACAAGTACATTTGAATTGCACAGAGCCAGAAGCAAGGAAATTGCTCCAGCATCTTCTCTTGTTGTAGTTTGGGCACCAGTATGATTGGGTGGATGATTCACATTTATTCCCCACCACTGACATGATTTCTATTGGCCCTAGGCCAGCATCAAAGAGTTTTTGTATAGTGGAGTGCTGCTTTGCAAGCAAAAGCAACAAAATCTGAAATTTTGAAACAAGTTGTTCGTCACAGTAATACTGATGTAATGCAGTAACAGATGTGTGTTTTTAGAGTATTTAACTAGAGCTTCTAACACACCTCAGCAAATCATAATCAAGGACAGAAGGTATCAATTTTATTATATGTATGTTTTTAGGAACAGTTTTGTAATAGAATTATTCAAATGGCTTCATCATCATTCTAGCAACAGTGGCCAGCAGATCCCAAGTTTCACTTGCACGATTGCACTAGCAGCCAAACACAGTTAATCCATAGGTGATAATTGCTCTCTGTTCCAAAATCCTTTGGGAAAAGTAATTGTGATCTGACAGCCATTTTACAACTCATAACACATGAAAGTTCATATTGAAGAGTATATCTGTATCTGTAATGTTTTGTGTTTATGAAGAGGTGATTAATTTGCTCTGCTAACAGGACAATTAATGCTCATTAAATGTAAATGAATATTTTTTATTGATTTCATCTCAGTTAGCATGATAAGTTTGTAAATTATTTATAGAACATTTTCCTGAATTAATGACAGTTCTGCAGCTCTAAACAACAAGAAATACTGCACAAATAGGCAGGTTGACAATGTTAAATATTATTTATTTGGTTCACTATATAATGGCATGTGCTGATGTTATGTACTTGAATGTAATAACGAGTTGTTTGTTTACAAAACCTGCTCATGCCAGATTCATCTTTCATGTGCATGATATTTCCTGATGCATGTTTGATTTAACATGTTTATAATGCATATACTACATGATTCAGTGATCTTTGTGTAACTTAAGCTGGAGTTGGTAGATATTTTTTCAGAATGGTTGCATATGCCAAAACAAGTTTCTGTCTCATGCTTTGATGATCTAAAAATATGTATTGCAGAGAAATTCTTCAGAAACTCTTACACATAATTTGAAACAACATGTCACTGTGGAAAATACTGTATTTAATGTGAGAAGTTTTCCACTGCCTCAGCTCTGAATTATGCCTGGAGTTCTGTATCAATGGTAGTGTTCTATCCTCATAAATGCCTCACAAATGTCTCCCCCCTTATTGTTGGAGTTTGGCATAAGTAAGTTATAATAAACTCCATCTGCCTCTGTGGTAGAAAAGCCCATAGAGGCTGAGCTTGCATTGATTTTTACATTTTGTTTTCTGTCGATCACGCAATATGATCATGGTACTGGAATTAGTGTTTTGATCTTGACATAAGTTTTGTTTTACATAACTGTGATCTCAGTGTAACCCAGAGAGTCTTCTGAGGGTC
The DNA here is from genome assembly GCA_016859345.1 of Istiophorus platypterus. Classification (NCBI taxonomy): domain Eukaryota; kingdom Metazoa; phylum Chordata; class Actinopteri; order Istiophoriformes; family Istiophoridae; genus Istiophorus; species Istiophorus platypterus. The sequence continues at coordinate 3,131,768 of CM029123.1, forward strand.
TTTTGAATTAAAGACCAAGAGTCTTCAGCCATGCTATTGAGTTTTGGAGGCTGGATTTGGTACAGTTGTGCTTTGAGCTAAATGCTAATGTTGGGATGCTAACATACTCACAATGACAATCCTAACACACTGTTGTTTGGCAGGTATAATGTTTACCGTGTTTATCATCTCAGTTAGCATACTAACGTTTCCTTTTTAGTAATAAAGGCAATGGTATGTTTTGAGGGTATTTGGTCATAAACCAAAGTAGTGAACAATTTCAACTTTAACCTGATACTGGTGCTGGAGTAAAAATTAGGATATCATCTCGTAATGAACTTGAATGTCTGAAACAAGTTTCATGGAAATCCTTCCAGTAGCTGTAGAGACAGTCCATTTAAAACCACAAAAGCCAACTTCATGGTGGTGCTAAAGGAAAAAATATTCAACATTAATAGGCTTTGTCAACTGGGAACAATGAATTTATGTACAAAACCATTCAGTAGTTGTTGAGATATTTAAGACTGGACCCAAACGGTGGACTGATTAACTTACAGATCAAGCTTACTATAAGAATGAACAAGAATCTGATATGGTAATCATCTATTATGAGGCAACCTCTGCAAGATCTTTACGTCTAATCTAAGGTTACTATACAGGGAGACATCACTATTCTTACAGATTTAAACCTAAAACCACCCACATTTTTATAAACAAATTTTACTTATTTTTCATTGTTATCACTTATAGGCCATTCAGACCCTGACCCTGATCCTGACCCTGAGCTGATGGAACCCATCCAGCCATCAGTTTCAGTTTCACCACATGGACGTTTTGAACGACTTCAGGAAGATCCCAACTACATCTCCCACTTTACCAGGGCTCCTGCCCATAAAGGCCAACGACGACTACACTGCTCCCTGCTCAGGTAATTAGAGGGATGCTGAAGTAGCCATCTTTATCCTCTGTATTCTTCTTTGGATTTAGTTATAGCAGGTATCAACCAATAGATCCACCAGCATATTTTTTTAGATTAGCACTGTAAGGAGAAACAAAAGAGAAACAAACAAAGGAATTTAGAAGACTATAAATCAATTAAGAATGCAGAATATTTACATTACATGGAAAAATGTTGATATGATCTCACATACAGTCCAGACTGGAGATATTTGGAAAATATTTATATATATATTTGTTATATTTGTTATTATTGTTATATTTGCATTTATATTTGTTCCTCTGACTCTGTGCTTCAGTTTGAAATAAAATAACAGATTACACTGCACTAAAGTGCTAAATGTGAGCTTTGATTTGAAAAGGTTTACATAAATATAGAAATAACTGTATGGGAGATATAGCCCTTTGAGTAGTACCCACATTGAAAGGGTTCAAAAGTAACTGGACTCTTGGCTACTAAATGTGCCTATGTCATTTAAATGTTCTCTCAGGAGGTGAACTTACAGGTGAGGAAGGCAATTATGAGGCTAAAAAGAAAAACCTCCATTAGGTATTAAAGTTAGTTAGTTTGTCAATATCACTGGGTGGATACATTCTAAAAAAGCAGGTGCTTACAGGAAAATTAGAAAATGGCAAATGAACATGTAGAATGAGGGGCACAAGGCTTGTCGATGAGCAGGAAATAATTTGCACTGTAAGAAAAAAACATCTATGACTGCACAGCAAGTCACGACTGCTCTTCAGTATGTAAGCAGACGTTTCAACATTAAAGATCAAGAGAAGACTTCATGACTGCAGAGGATTCCCCACAAGATGCAAACCCCTAGTAGACCTCAAAACCATAAGAGTTACAGTTTACAAAAACATAAATAAATAAACCGGGTCGAGTTCTTTGGACGGATGAAAAAAAACTCATATGATCGTAAGAGGAAAATGTGGTAAAAAAAAAAGAAGCGCCTCATGACCCAGAGCAGACTACCTCATCTTTCAAACATGGTGGTGGGTCCATTATGACTTGGGCATGTATGGCTGCCAGTGGAACGAGCATACTGGTATTTATTGATGATTTCACTGCTGAAGGAAGCAACTGAGTTTCTTCCTGAAGGCTATACTCCTACACAGAGACAATCTTAGGCAGAACCTTATTTCGGCTGCTCGTTTTAACATTCCTAATTCATTTAGTCACTACAGGGTCAGAAAAAAGATCAATTTAAAACCATTTTGCTGGTTTTATTACTGCAAAACTACTCTCATATCCTCTAAATCATAATAAACAAGTGGTAGATTATTGGTGTTTGATAAGATGTATGATGGAATCTGCACCTTTGAAGAGGGTCTTGGCCACTACCATTAACCAGTTTACACATCATCTAGCCAGTTTAATTTCTGTTAACCCATCCGTTGTCATTAAAGGCCTGCACCATACATAGGGTGAGACTGAGTCCTGAGTATCACTACCACATTTTTAGATACCTTTCCAATTGACACAGTTCTTGCAACAATGGAAAGGTTGCACGTTATAAAGCTAAGCACTACTGTAGGGTGCCTGAAGTCAAGGTCTGAATGATGCCCATGGTCACTAAGCTACTCGCACCGACATTGACTAAACTGCTATGAAACGGTAATAGCTGTACGTCACGCACAAACACAGCCTCACTATGAGGTGTTAGAGGTACCTAAAGGGCTCTATAGGTCAGTGGTTCCCAAAGTCCACAGGAAGAAAGACCAAAGACTTAAGAAAGACCATTAAACTTCATACATCATTCTTGACCTTGAGATTAATAGATTGAAAAAAAACTCAAACTCCAAAGTCCACTTTCTGACCTTTTTCAGAGTATCTTACTAGTTTTTTCAGAGCATATACTAAATAAGTTCCATTTTGCTGTTTTCATGGTGACTGGCAAGTTCCATCAAATTGACCCCCCCCCCAAAAAAAGAAAAAAAACACTAGTCAAATAAAATAACTAACATCAAATAACATAATTTCTAGAAGAATTTCTGACCCCTCTGTCATTCTTCACAGATACTTCCTGGCAGCAGTGGGGCTATTTGTCCTGGGCCTCTTGATTGGCTGGTTCACTCACACACCTACCATCAAACCACCTGTTCCACCACCAGACAGTTCTGACCTGCTGGAGGAGCTGCTAAGAGGAATTACCGCCGACAAAATAGACACCCTTCAGAGGTATGTTCTCAACTCACACTAAAGAAAAGAAAAGAAAAATTCTGAAAGAATTACATTTTTGTTTTGGATACAAGGTGGAAACAAAGGCAGGCATTCACTGAAAAAGCCCTTTCCAACTCATACTAGCCTAAGAGACTTCAGCCTGATAAGTGCAGACAGCTGTTAGCTGGAGTTGGCTATCCAGCAGGAACAGACTGGCTAAAGCAGAGACAATATCTTTACAACAAACACATACTGAGAGCTCAGATCAGTGTGCAGTATTTTTTCAGTCTATGCCTCTTGTAGGTGCGACCTCTAAATTTGCTATGAGAAAGCCAGAGTCAGCTAACCAACCCTGAGACACAACAGTCTTGTAAACTGCAGCGGGTCTGCATGGACTGTAATTGTTCACATCACAGTTTATGGAACTGACATGACTCAAGGCTGCTAATATATCTTGCTGCCTTCTATGTTACTTTTTTAACTTAAAATAACCCTTTTGTGCATGTTGCAATAACTTGTTTTCCACAAAGTAGTCATTTTTACCCCCTAACTGAACTACTTACAACAAATAACCACTGCCTACACATAATACCATGGATCATTCAAATAAAAATCATGATTAATTGGAAAAAAAAAAAAAAAAAATTCCAGTCCCAATGCTCATATGGGTCATCTTGTAAGGAAATTAAAATGCTGCAGTTTTGTAATAGTGGACCCAGATGCATCAGTCAATACAGTGATGTAGTATGAGATGCCTTATTGTAAAACACAGAAAACGGGCAGGTGGTGGTGGAGAGCGTGGAGCCGATCCTGTAGAGGAAGAGTGGAAACAGGAAACTGAAAGTTGATCTCTGCAGGTGGTGAGATGAAAACACTGGAGACAGCACCTGTGACAATGGAGCACACAAGGGATCTATACATAGAAGACAAAATGTTAGTAACACAAAGATCAATCTTGAAAATGCTAGAAAAAAACTAAGGGGCCGAGAGAGTAGCTACCACTGTGGCAGAACAATCTGGCACTGGAGGTTGGATCCAACCAGGTTTTTTTGCAGTGATGTGATTAGTGGAAATAAGATGCAGGTTTTCTCCACTGTAGCTGCTGGAACAGGTGAGCCACGCCCCCCGCACACACACTGGGGAGAGAGCCAAGCGGGGAAGGGAAAGAGAGAGAGAAAGAAAGAGAGAGAGATAGGAAACAAAACCCTGGAGCGTGGCAGCTGAAGCCCTGATATGACAACCTAATTTGTGGTTTACATATAGGTTGGTCAACTTGATACAGTCTGAGAGAAGGGATAGGGTGAACACTACAGATGCAGGCACTAAAAGAAGGACAAAACGTGAGAAGAAACAGATCTTTAGTCGGCAAAGTGAAACAATTCTGTTATGATGGAAATTACTTCAACTGATGTTCAAAGGAGGTAGCAGAGAAGTATGAGGACAAAAAGAGTGGATCATAGCTTGATACCCTTCAAGTCTTCAGTCACTGTTATCAAGAGTCTAACCAGTTTCCTTCTAGCCAAGCACTGATCTATTTATATCGAAAGATGACGGAAAAGGGTTAGATAGTAGACAGAAAGAATGGAAACATAAGATAAAGACCCTTGACCAGGTAGCAGATGTTTTTTTTTTTTCTTTTTAACACTGATACAAACCGCCATCAACCTGAACGCTGTCTTCTCCAAGCCAGAGGATCATTGGATGCCTGAGTGTATGTGTCTCTGTGAGATAACTGGCTTTGCCACTGAACTGAGACAATCATATCACCATGGCTTCTCACTGAGTTTTCCAAGCTTTTCATTATTTATTTTCTAATATTTACAATTCAGGGTGCCAGGAACACCCCCATCCACCCATCCATAACCACCCAAGGCCCACACACACTATATCTCTGCCATCTGTGAGGATGATAGAGTGTAGAGTGTTTGTTTGTGTTGATGGATGATGGCTAGAGAGTTACTAATGAAATTAAATGGTTATTTTCACCACCTACAAGTCCTTGGTTCATTAATATATCGTTTGTTATGATTTATTTATCTGTGACCTCTGTATGCTGTATGTCAGACCAGCATAAACTATAACAACATACAGCCCCACATTATCTTGAACCCTTGAACCATTGTGGCTTTTATTGGACCTACACTACACAATATGCCACATTTTTACAATGTAGGGGATTAAGTCAAGTGGTGATATGAGGTCATGTTATGGTTTTGGTTATTAGACCTCAGCAGACATTGTCTCATGTTTGCTTAGAAGAAGCAGAGATACTGCATTTTCAGTTAGAACACTGATATCATATGATTATATTACCAGTCTCTTACAATAATGAAACCAAAAGAAACTAATTTACAATAGTGGGTTTAGTGCAGTGTTTTTGACAGTGAAGGAAGTGTATGGAGAAAACACTCGGGGATATCCATACAAAGTGCTATACATTGGGTGCTTTCATCTATATACAGAGAGTTCTAAACTTGGGCTAACCTACGGACCTTTAATTCTCATATAAAACGTAGTATTCTAATAATATCTGAAAGTGTGGCCATTAAATACAAATACAAGCTAGTCTCTAAGGAAAGCATGGTAAAGTCTTCTTCTTTTTCTTTCGGCTTTTCCCTTTAGGGGTCGCCACAGCGAATCAGTGTCCTCCATCTAACCCTGTCTTCTGCGTCCTCTTCTCTCACACCAACTACCTTCATGTCCACTTTCACTACATCCATAAACCTCCTCTTTGGTCTTCCTCTCCTCCTGGGCAGTTCTGCAAAACTCAGTTCAAAACAATATATTCACCAATATATTCACTATCTCTTCTCAGAACATGTCCAAACCATCTCAGTCTGGCCTCTCTGACTTTATCTCCTAAACCTCTAACATGTGCTGTCCCTCTGATGTACTCATTCCTGATCCTATCCATCCTGGTCACTCCCAGAGAACCTCAACATCTCTCACTACCTCCAGCTCTGCCTCCTGTCTTTTCCTCAGTGGCACTGTCTCTAGACCAAACAGCATCGCTGGTCTCACCACAGTTTTGTACACCTTTCCTTTCATTTTAGCTGAAACTCTTCTATCGCACTCACACACACCACTTTTTCTCCACCGTTCCGCCTGCCTGCACACGCTTCTTCACCTCTTTCCACACTCTCCATTGCCCTGGACTGTTGACCCTAAGTACTTAAAATCCTCCACCTTCTTTATCTCTTCTCCCTGTAACCTCACTCTTCCACTTGGGTCCCTCTCGTTCACACACATGTACTCTGTCTTGCTGCGGCTAACCTTCATTCCTCTCCTTTCCAGGGCAAATCTCCACCTCTCAAGCTTCTCCTCCACCTATTCCCTGCTCTCACTACATATCACAATGTCATCTGCAAACATCATAGTCCATGGAGATTCCTGTCTAACCTCGTCTGTCAGTCTGTCCATCACCATAGCAAACAAGAAGGGGCTTAGAGCTGATCCCTGATGCAGTGCCCACCTCCACCTTGAACTCCTCTGTCACACCTACAGCACACCTAACCACTGTCTTACAGTCCACATACATGTCCTGCCACTCTAACATACTTCTCTGTCACACAGTTCCTCTCTGGGCACCCTGTTGCTCACAAATGCTCACTCTAGCTTCAACTACTCTTTCCCATAGCTTCATTGTATGGCTCATCAGCTTTATTCCTCTGTAGTTGCCACAGTTCTGCACATCTCCCTTGTTCTTAAAAATGGGCACCAGCACACTTCTCCTCCATTCCTCAGGCATCTTCTCACTATCTAAGATCCTGTTAAACAACCTAGTCAGAAACTCTACTGCCGCCTCTCCCAGACACTTCCATACCTCCACAGGTATATCATCAGGACCAAGTGCCTTTCCACTCTTCATCCTCTTCAGTGCCTTCCTCACTTCATCTTTACTAATCTTTGCTATTTCCTGATCCACAACAGCCACATCTTCTACTCTTCGTTCTCTCTCATTTTCCTCATTCATCAACTCTTCAAAGTACTCTTTCCATCTTCCCATCACACTGCTGGCACCTGTCAATACATTTCCATCTCTATCCTTAATCACCCTAACCTGCTGCACGTCCTTCCCATCTCTGTCTCTCTGCCTTGCCAATCTGTATAGATCAGTCTCTCCCTCCTTACTGTCCAACCTAACATACAAGTCCTCATAAGCCCCTTGTTTGGCCTTTGCCACCTCTACTTTCACCTTACGCTGCATCTCCCTGTACTCCTGTCTACTCTCTTCAGTCCTCTCAGTGTCCCACTTCTTCTTAGCTAATCTCTTTTTCTGTATACACTCCTGCACCTCCTCATTCCACCACCAAGTCTCTTTATCTACTTTCCTTCCAGATGACACACCAAGTACTCTCCTCCCTGTCTCCCTGATCACATTAGCTGTAGTTGTCCAGTCATCTGGAAGCACCTCCTGACCTCCCAGAGCCTGCTTCAACTCCTTCCTAAAAGTCATGCAACACTCTTCCTTTTTTAGCTTCCACCATTTCGTCCTCTGCTCTGCCTTTGTCCTCTTTGTCTTCCTCACCACCAAGGTCATCCTACACACCAGCATTCTATGCTGTCTGGCTACACTCTCACCAACCACTACTTTGCAGTAACTGATCTCCTTCAGATTACACCGTCTACACAAGATGTAGTCTATCTGTGTGCTCCTACCTCCACTCTTACACGTCACCCTTTGCTCCTGCCTCTTCTTGAAGAAAGTATTCACTACAGCCATTTCCATCCTTTTTGCAAAATCAACCACCATCTGTCCTTCTGCGTTCCTCTCCTGGATACCGAATCTGCCCATCTCTTCCTCATCACCTCTGTTTCCTGCACCAACATGTCCATTGAAGTCTGCACCAATGACAACTCTCTCATCTCTAGGGATGCTCTGTATGGCTTCATCGAGGTCCGACCAGAATTTCTCCTTCTCCTCCAGCTCACAGCCTACCTGTGGAGCATACCCACTAACCACATTGAACATTACACTTTCGATTTCTAGCTTCAGACTCATCACTCTATCCGACACTCTTTTTACCTCCAGGACATTCCTAACAAGCTCCTCCTTCAAGATAACTCCTACTCCGTTTCTCTTCCTATCTACACCATGGTAGAACAACTTGAACCCTGCTCCCAAACTTCTAGCCTTGCTACCTTTCCCCCTGGTCTCCTGGACACACAGTATGTCTACCTTCCTCCTCTGCATCATGTCAACTAACTCTCTACTCTTTCCTGTCATGGTTCCAACATTCAAAGTCCCTACTCTCAGTCCTAGCCTCTTGGCATTCCTCTTCTCTCTCTTCCTACGAACACACCTTCCTCCTCTCCTTCTTCTACCAACAGTAGTCCAATTTCCACCGGCACCCTGTAGGTGAACAGCACCGATGGCGGTCGTTGTTAACCCGGGCCTCGACCGATCCGGTATGGGATTAATAGATCTGACTCGCATGTTTGATTTGGCAAAAGTTTTACGTCGGATGCCCTTCCTGACACAACCCTCTGTATTTATCCGGGCTTGGGACCGGCACAATAAGACACTGGCTTGTGTCCCCTTGCAGCTACATTAAAGCATGGTAAAGTAGTAAAAAAAAAACAAAAAAAAAAACACAACAGTGCACTTAGTAAATTTAGGATAATGGTCATTTCCACGGCAATAACAGAGTAACCACTCTGTTGTTATACTTTAATAAATTCCAGTTGTTTCTTCTTTGCTGTACCTCTGATTGATGTTAAGCTACCATCACCAAAACTGTACAAAACTGAACTAAAAATCTTGCAGCTGTGCATTTCCCATTTATTCCTTGAGTGCTCACTGGGACACCTTAATGTCTCCACAATGGAAGTAAACAACTATTTAAAAATTTACAGTAGACTAACAAGCAACACAGTTGTAGGACAGTTTGGATGACCTGTAATTCCATAGTACTTACACATAGAGAAGTTTCAGCTCAAATAACAAATGAAGCAGACTGTTCACTACAGGGTTGTACATTCCATTCTAGGTTGAACGAATAATAATATATTGTCAGTCACTAGAATTGGTGTGTTTATCTAAGCAGGATATTTTGAGGACAATTCATGTTATGCCAGAGTTTTTGCCATAATGGATGCGCCTGTTTCTCTGTATTTAACCCATATGTTTTCCTTTAGCCAATGATTATGTAATGTACTTTACCAAGCACAGAAAATAGACAAATATTGTTACCAGAGTAACTGCGTGTTGAGTCTGGAAGAAGAGAAGCAAAGGTGAGATAGAGGCCGACATATTGAGAGACACATAAAAACAACTATCAAGACAGAGAAAGGCCTAAGAGAAATAGAGGGAGACGAAGGAGAGCATGGGGGGGGGGCATATTTTAACAGCTTTGCCTTACTAGTCAGGGTGAATAGTTCAGTGTGAATTAACTGCTGTTTTGTTTGTGGGTTTCTCCCACATTAAGTGATTGTTATATCTGCCTGAATAGCTTCATATTCAACAAATAACAATCAATGTGTGTACTGTTTGGAATCAAAAGACTGTATTTTTACTCTGTATTGCACTGATAACTTCTGTTTGGGTGTATTATTTCATATTTCCGCTCTTCCGTGTTTCTCAAAGAAAGACGTCCAATGTTTTTTTTTCCCTCAACATTGTGTTGAGGCAAAATATGGTAGACTTTTTTTTCAAACTCATCACTGCAGAAACTTTATGCTACCAATTCTGTTTGAATTTACACTTCAAAGAGGAGTGTAAGCATGCAGAGCTATTTGGATTAAGTCAAAATCCCTAGAAGATGTTTCCCACAGCTAGTATCTTAACTTGTCTAATATTTATCCCTCCTGCTAATTGCACTATTGAAATAATTTCTCTGTCACAGCTTTAGAGAAGTGCATTTTATTTCATTGTTTGAATGTTTTTTATTCCTCTCTATGTAGGACCACACATATCTCAAATGTGAACAAGTGCATTTAGTTTGAGAGTTTCTACTCCGTGTTTTTCAGTTTTTGTGAGGTGGCAATTCTTGAGATGCTGTTTTAACCCCTGGGCTGTAATTGCTACTGATTCTGGTTGGATTATGTCTTGGGGTGACAAATCTCCAGCTAGCTGATACGGCTTTATCGAGCTGATATAGATCTTGCTGTGCTGGTATCAGGAGAACAAACATCATGGATCACTATCTTGTTATGGTTGGAATCTTGCTGCTGTGCATTCCTCATTTGCTCCTTGAGTGCTCTTTGTTTCTATGAAGACAGATTCTATTGGCTAAAAACTGAAGCACAACATGAATCTCAGAAGAACAGTGGAGCTAAATGTTTGCTATAGCTATTGCTGAGTTACTTACTTACTTTTGTGTGTGTGTGTGTATGTGTGTGTGTGTGTGTGTGTGTGTGTGTATTTTAAAGTAGCATTGTTTCCCTCAATAATACATTTCAGTGGAACTGATGACTGAACTTGTTACATGGTTTTCATAAATTGTATATGACTGCCCAGTTGGTAAACTATTACCTTCATTTTACCTTCATTCAATGATTTGACAATTCTGACTTTCACCCCAGCAAACTGAACTGCCTCTCCCCTCACTTGGTAACATTCTTCCCCAGTATACTACTTCATAAGAAATATGATCTATTGATGTAGATATCTTGATAGATATTTATCTAGCTTGCAAGCCAGATGGGCGCTAATAGAAAAACAATTGATCTGTGATTATTTACCTCTTAGATTGAGTGGGTAAAGTTAGAAGACGGCTTTTTTATAGGTGTTATTTTAGTTGTCTGTTTTGGAATGCTAGCTATCTCTGCTAATGCTGACTACTTATTATCTTTTTTTTATAACTGAAAATGTAAAACTGGCAAGATATGTGGGGTCTGGAGCTCCAGATGGTTCGACAGAAGCAAGTGAGCATAATCCAACAATAACAAATAAGGAGGGTGCTTTGCCTGCACACATTTCTGCATTACTTATTATTGTTGTTGTTATATATTTAAAAAAAAAAAATTCCTCTACTGTATCCTGGTTCAGTAAACATCCTTCTGCAGTCAGCCAGAGTCTATTTGATGATTCAGTGGGTCAGGTCAGTTATTGATTTAGAGATAATTGTGGGTAATTGTGGATTGACAAAATAAATTCTGTGTTAGTATCTATTATGTAACATCAGTCAGTGAAGCAGAAAATCATAATATACATCAATATGTGTATATGAACATGTCACTGATTGCTTTGTATTTAAAGTGATTAATACAACTTGAACAAAAAAACTCAGAATAAATAACTAATGATAGCCTGGCCTGTAGTCACAAACATTTTTTTTCCATTTCAGTTTATAAACTCCAACAGATTATGCTTTTATTAACTTTGTCTGGTTTAAACTGACATTTCAGAGACTTAAGAATAGTTGAAATCTTTCTGGAACACAATGAAAAAAGACAGATTTCAGAAGTTTGTGCAAGAAAAGTGAACTACATGGAAACAGATGGTGAGTAGAGAACAGCTGAAAATGGGCTGAAGGGAGGAGTGATTGGTAAGATCACTAGAGTGATGTCTCAGTAAACTCATTGGAAGGTTTTTTGGAGATGTAGCTGCTTTAGACACTAGTCAATGAATTTGAGCCATGATAAATTCTCAGTCTTTGCTTACAGCCTCATTTCTCGCAGAGTCCTTATCATTCGGAGGGCTTATTTCCTGAGAGGATTGAGGATTACAGCTGAAGTTACAGTCTTACATGGCCTTGAAGCAATAATATTTACCATTTATTAAACATAGTTCACAAGTTAGGGATGTCTACCTCCAATATGAGGGTTATGAAGAGTCCTCTAATGGGGAATTAAAGAAAATAGAAATGGGTTTATTTCAGTTCTATAACATAAGAATGTGAATGTTTGCATATTAGAGCTGTGAGGATTTGACTGTATTATGCCCTATAAAAATAATATAATAATATTAATGGTAAAAACATCACAATATTACAATTGAAATGAAATTATATAAAAAAAAAAAAATAGAAATGAAATAATAATGGATCAAATAACTAGAGATAAACTGAAAAATCTCTTCTCAATAGTGTCTGAAACCCAATATGGATCTAAAAGCAAAGTTAATACTGAACTTACATTAATGAGGTTGACACAAATATGCGTTCAAATGAAAGCTGAAGTAGCTCTGTTTCTTCTAGATGTGTGGAGAGTAAACTGCTTGTTAACACAGTTGCTATATGAACCTTAATTTAATATTACCTTGGTAAGTTAAAAAAGTACATCCATGTAAATGCAGAGCAAAATAAATACAAAAATATTTTTTTTTCATAAAGTTAGTTTTGTTTCTTAAAAAAATGTTTCAGACTATCTAGTGTGCATTTGGATGGGCAATCTGACCAACAGCAAAATATCTGTGGTGAACTTTTTTTATGTGCTGTGTACTGAGGTGCTAACTGTGGAGAAAAGGGCGGGGACTGAAGTATTTTGTATTTCTTCATGGTGATCAGTAAAGCTCATGTAAACTTTCAACAGTAACAGTTCTACGACAGGATAAAATCTGTGAGTATGCATGTGTGAATGAAAGGCCAAATGGGGGATAAAATGTGCCGGGAAAAGTAAAGCAACAACCACTGCATCTTAGAATATTAATGGAGCTAGAAAATGACGCAATGTTACAATTTCACATATTACATTCTTAATGGATGATATTCTTGATAATCTTCTATGGAGAGCTGATCAGAGAGTGCTGCAGTGGATAGGGATAATAAAAATGGCAACCTCATGGCAAAATAGTACATATTTTAGTCAAATAATTGATTTATTAGTGCACAAAGTGATATGTTAAATTATGATCAGGTGGACAGGTGGTGGAGATGATGGGAGTGAGCTTAAGGAGGAGTGTTGTAGGCGAGCGGTAAGGGAGGCTTATAATTCTGGCTGGCTGACAGTTCTCCACCACAAGTCCCCAATGACGGAAAGACATTGCTCAATGTGACAGGACTGCTTGAACACCAGTCTTGGTGGAATGTCAGTGCCTTAGCCAGAGAGAAAATATAACATAAAATAATAATACAACCTAATTTTAGATGAGATGGTTTGTGAATAGCACGCTCTGTAGATGCGCAGTGTGTCTCCTGCAGCTCTGATTCTGATCTGTAAACTATTACTATTATATAGTATAATCTGTCAGTCTACAGGTTTTTGTCCTACCTCACATCACTGCAGCTCATTTCACTGATTACTTCCTCTTCTCATTAAAGTTGTGTTAATCAGTGAAATCAGCTGCTTTAGTGACTGATTGCAGTGACTCTTTGGCCATGCTGGTAAAGCACTTTTCTACATCAGACGTTTGTGGATGAATTAACATAAACACTTATATCCTAAGGCTTTAATGTTATTTATTTAATCTCCTCTATAGTGTATATATGACACATTATGTGTGAGCATGTGTGGATAGGTTGAATATTGCAGTACCATGATTCATTTAATAAAACTGTCACATAAAATAAAAAAATAATAATAATAATTAATGTATTATATTACATTCTTCAATGGTAGTTGCAGTCAACAGTAACACACTATATGAAACTGTATGTAACCATAGCAACAGAACTTATGGTTCATATTGCACTGCTAGAGTTGAATCAAAATCTCCCAAACACAGTCACAACAAGGTTTTGAACATTATAAGCCTCTGTAGTATTTATTCTAGGTTGTTAACACTGAATTACATTGTACAGGTGTTCATGTTATGGTGTTCACTCACCTGTGAACAGTTCCAGATTGAAATTGAGTAGATTAAAGGGGAGCTTTACTGATTTTACACATCAAAGTCTGTTTATAAGTCCTGAGGCACACTATTCCCTGTTTGAAAAAAGTTAATGGCTCAAGGCCACCAGCATAACATGCCCCAATCTCCAAGTGAAATGTTGACAGTCGGGTTGGTTTGTTGTTAATATAGGTACCAGTTTTGAAAAGGAGGAAAAATGTGTCAGATAAAAAGACCATCTCTCATCTGCTACATCATTTTTTATCCTTTTTTGTTTAAAATGTTTGTCATCAGTTTGACAATGTTATAGGAGTGCAAGTATAAATCTGTAAGCACTCTTTAAGCCTGAATTACAGTTTTCTAACTTTTTGTATGGTTTGGATATACAGTTTTATCCTTATAAATAACAATACAACAACCATCTGATAAATTTATTCTAACAAAAAGGAGATAATCAAATGTCTGTATATCTTTATGTAAGTATAACATTTGAATAGCCTCCAATAAAGTCGCACACATGGGGAAGTGAGATTGCCTTAAATAATGGTTAGCACACTGAATTACTTTTCATATGATTTGTCTTTCAACTGAAAGTTAATCAAGACTTTTTTTTTCTTTTATCAGGCAAACAATGCAAAAAATTGACAAAGCAGGTAATTTTAAGAAGTCACCTTGTGCTCTTAGAAATTGCTAAAAACATTTAATTGACCCAAAAATTATGTGATTAATCAGAAAACTAACTGATAGATTAAATGGATGCACCAGTGATTTAGCTTTGCTGTTACACATTGTTAGAGGACTTGCAGAAGACAAACTGAAGTGTCAAAATTAAAGCAGCAGAGGCCAAGATTTCCTGAATTTTTGTCCTTTGTATGCATCAGCCTCCAAAAAGATTGTCTCCAAACACTTCCCATAATGTCACTCAATATCATCGTTTGTTAGATTTTTAACAACACCCGTATCTTTCATCTCAACTTTCCCAGTTTGTGATGCAGGATGTCTGCATCACAAACTAAATTTAGAGCTGCTGAGGACACTGTTCAACTTTTTTCACCTGTGTAGTTGTGCTCCTCATGAATTCAGCTGTGTAATGTTGTCAGTTGAGTACTAAGGTTAATCAACTTAACAACTAACATTATTTCTGTTTAAGCTTTTCTTTCTTCTGTAAGTCTTTGTTGACCTGAGATACAGTCACTGTCTGTGTAACATGCACACATACTTTCATACTACTGCTTCTCTATGTGCGTGATTTTTGTATTTGTGCGGTATGCAAGCTTGAAACACAGCCTTTATCAAAATAACACTGTGGCAATAACATTGTGTTTGGTGTTCCCAATAACATTAGACTGTGAATAGCAATATGATGCTGAATAGATGAATATAAATCCACAGCATAATAAGTAAGACAGCATCCGAACTGAGACATTATTCAATTTGCAGCAGTTATATTTAAATTATTCTAATGTTCAACGCCCCAGTGTTTGGTGTTGAATCATAGACAAGGCATATTTTATTCAAATTAAGATGATTTCTTACTGATATAAAGGGATCAAGGGTGGTTGGTGGTCGTGTAGTGGGAGGTTGGGGCTGGGGGGAGGTGAGGGTGGTGCAGAGGGCAATGAGACAAACAAATGAAAACTGAAAGGGTGAGCAGGGCATCTTAGGCCATGGTGTACAAGCTTAGTGTTGCTGCAGTATTTCCAGCAGTAGGGATAGAAACAGGTGACAAGGATTATAAATTATGTGGTAATTTAAAACTTTAGTGATACAAAGGTTGCAGGTTTCTTTCCTTCTTTCTAGTCATTGGTTTTATTGCCAGACACCTTTATGTTTACAGGATAAAGGTCAGTTTCCACAAGAGGCAACATTTTTTTAAGGGATAGTCAAATACATAGACTAGACCCTGCAAACGTGTTTTACCAAACAATCCATATTCAAGGTCCCCAAACAATCTTTTTCAAAAATTTTCCACCAGGGTTTTCATTGAAAAGTGGAGCGCAGTGGTCATAGTCATTTTGTAAAAATCCACATCGCAGTTAGAAAGTCATCTGTTAATGACAACAGGAGTGAGTGAGTTGGGCATGTGTTGTCACTTGATCTTGCAAACAACTATTTCTAAGGTTAAAAATGAACTATGTTGATTAAGATTTGTAAACACGGTTTAAACAGATATCAAAATGTATTCATAGATATCAAAATATTTTTATTTCCATTTCTCATGCACTTACACCTAGTCTGTTTATATGCCTCAAATAGCTGTGTAATATCAAGAGAGAAAGGTGTAAATGCAGTCAACAGATCACAATCCGATTGTTCAAATCACCACAGTAGGTTGTTTAAGATGTCTGTCTGTCTAAGCTTTGTACATACATAATGTTTAGGTCTATTGTTACTTGCATTACAACTACATTAGTAAGTAGCCCTGAGTAAATGACCACTTACAGGAAGAAGGAGAAGCTGTCCAAGCCTTAAATATGAAGGAGTATGGATCAAACCAAATCTAGATTTTATCTAATTTTAAGAAGCAAATAAGTCTAAATGGGGCGATAACAATACAGGCAGCAGTGGCAAGGAACTACAAATGTCATGTAAACACCTTGGCCATGTATTTACACAATTTAAACAATGTTCACCTACATCTAGTGAGCTGGTAGCAACCAAGGAAAGGTATTATCCTTTAGAACAAACTCTGTATCTTCTCCATCAGTGCTATGCAGATGAAACAGTGGACTATCAAGTACATGTAATCTGAGGGCAACAGGTCTTGGTCAAAATTAATTTTGAAAATATGGCATGTGTATCCCAACATGAACAGAGAAGTAAGAGCAAGCAAAGGCAGGAATAAGTACGAGACTGAGGTAGATGAGTTTTTTCTCAGCGTGTATGTGTACTGCTCATACTAAGCCAGGCTTCATTATGAGAATATGCACTTCAAGCCTGTAGTTACAGCTCAGGGATTTTCAGTGATATGCCTCGAATGTATATGTGTGGGTGTTAGATAGGTGTATGTATGTGGTCACGTATTTAATCTGTTTCTACGATGGTTTGAGTTTATTTCCAAAGGGTTCTTTAATCAATATGAATGAAAGAGTTTCACTGAAACCTTTTTACTTGGAGATTAATCCTCTTGTTCTGTTTTCACTTCTCTCTTTCTTTTTCTCATAGGATCTGCGATCATTTAATAAGTGAATCAGTGTAATAGCAGAATAATTTTCAATCCTTAATCATATCAAAAAGTTAAAGCCAAAAGACAAAGACAAATTAAATATCTATGAATCCCGTCCTGTGTGACAACTCACACAGCCTGAATTTTGATGGGAATGTGATGGGATAGGGACATCCACCTTCCACTGGAACCTCTTGGTGTACCAAGAGCTTTCCACCAGTTGCAATGTTGTTTCTAAACATTACAACTGGTGGAAACTTCATGCTGTAGTCAAAGTTGTCATTACTGCTTGCTGGTAGAAATATCATTCCAGCCCAATGGTAGAGATGGTGGAAAGTGAAAATTTAGACATTAGGACTACTGAAGGTTTGTCATGGGAGACTGAAAGTTTCCCATATGGTAGAAGACTGCAGCTGTAGTTAACGTAGATTTACTACGTTTAATTTGTATTCCAATGGCAACACACAGTTACATCAATCATGCATCATTGCTTGTCGAAACTTCTTAGACTACTTCTATTCTCAGCTGTTGATCAGTATGCTCAGTACGTAGCAAAGATTTGTTGCTTTGTGGATAAATCTCTTAATCTGCTACTTTCAATGGAAATTTGTGGCTAACATACTAACATGGGAATTTGCTGCAGATGAGTGGTTAATGCTGCAAAAATAGGATCTTCCATATAATTTTAGATACTTTCGCCATGACATCTGCACCAGCAAGATGCTGAGAGTCCCCCTCTGTCAGGAGTTCAGATATGCTTCACTGGGTTACCACCTCAAATTGGGGGGCTCTCTTCAGTTTTTTTTAATTAGTCCATCTTGATTAATACTTTCATCACAGCATCGGGTAATTTTTGGCACCAGTTTCCCTCATTAGTTCCCAAAGTTAGAATTGTTATCATCCAATTGAGGTAGAAACATTATCACTTATTAAAAAACTCATTGCAGTTTAAAGAAATTTCATCTAAGGAGGTGTCTTAACAGGCCATTTACTACAGATCATAGCATCACCACTGCTGGTAGAAAAACCATCACAATTGATTGGAATGTCTTCAAAGTCATCACTTAAGAATCTTATCACACAAAAAAAACTTTAAATACATGGCACTTAGAAAAAAAAAACACAAAGTGCTTTACAAAAATCAGGATACAGGACCAAAGGTATCATGAAAGATTAGACTGGTAAAGGAGTACGATTAAGATAAAAGCCTAGATAGTATCACAAAAGAATAAAACACATAAAAACACATAAAAAAAACATATAAAAAGATGTTTGAAAATAAAAGTAGGTCTTGAGAAACTTTTTTTAAAAGCTAGCATTGATCTTGCAAGCCTAAGACTGCGAAGCAGGGAATTGTAAACAAAAGACCCTTGGTAACGAGACAGGTTTTCAGAAGGCCTCCCCTGATGGAATGAGGCACCTTTAAGCCTCGAAGATCAGGATCAACATCTCAAAAGTCTTCTTTTTAATTTCAATAAATCTGATTTTGCAATGACCTCTTTTGACAACACATCTAATTACTGCCTGAATTTAACTTGTTTACTCTGGCACTTTAGTGTCTGATTTTCCTGGAGGCTGTATTCACCTTCCAGAGTGGTGCCAGAGTTGAGAATCAATCCTTCAAGAGACTTTGTGTGGAAATCTCCTTAAGTGTCTATCCATTTTATGGAGACTATTCTCTCAAGAAGAGCAAGCCATTAAGTTGTGAGTTAGCCTCGTTTGCCATTTATTTATGTACAAGTGAAAAGTCCTCTAACAACATAGTAATTATGATGAGAACAAAACAGAAAATCAGGTAACATTATTATAGAGCAATGAAGTCTATGTAGGGAGAAGGTCATGAGTCAACACTTTAAAACTTTTTTTTTTTTTAAATCATGACCACGATTGTTACCTAACCTTAATCCCGATTATTAATTCAATCATGATGATGTTCCCCTAACCTTACAAATGTAATGATTTTAATGCAAAACATGGTCTTTCCCTAAAACTAACCACATAATTTATGTAAATAACCTTAACCAACCCTTAACCATAGTGTTTCACACCATAAAACAATCAGTTTTTACATGAGTGTATGTATGTATATGTAATTTAATTTGGAGGATTTGTTGGTTTTGCATATCAGGGCTCTAAGAGGTTGAAAAGAAAATGATCTGCTGGTGGACACAAGAGAAAAAAAGACACAAGTGGGATACTAGTTTAACAGACATTGGCTTTCACTGAAAAAAATTCTGTCTAATTTCCTAAGACTTTATAGGATTTCATCACCCAGCCAAAAACATGGACCCCAAAAAAGTGTTTAATGTATGTTTTAATGCCCTTTAGTTTAAATTGTAATTCCACAAGATGATGGGAAGTACTCATCACTACAGTTGGTTTTTCGTTGCTCATGGGATGTTTTTGTGACTCACACACATGGTCTAATTCAACATGGAGGATTTAATAGATCATGCGTTCATGCACATGCTAACACACTTCAGGGAAAGTCTTTCTACAGTGCATATGTTGTTGTTTTTTTAACTCGTTTTAATGGGGGATGTGAAAATATAGTCTGATTTGCACTGGAATGTCCAGAGTTAGAAGGGATTCATACATTACCTAAAAACCATGCAGTCTAGCAATCATCTTGACTAATATAAGTGTCTGTGCTATTATATCAATATTACAGTATGTACCGCTATATTAAGTCCACCTGCATGAAAGTGTTGAAATTGGAAAGTTTTGTGTGTGTGTTTAGATTTGAATTCCGTGTATTTGCTTCACAGCGACGATTTGGTTGACATTCTACATAGGTCATGGATCACACTCACACTTAGGATGTCATCTTTGGACATGGTACATGTCTTAGCCCACTACGACTGGCCAAAACAGCCAACACTTTCCTGCTACTAACGGGAGGTCTTAGCAGACACACCTATGCATTTGCAACAGCAGCTTCTCTTTTTTACAGATCAAATAGATTAAAAATCAAATCAACGGCGTTAGTGAATGCTGTCTAATAAGGCTCCAAGTCCCAGAGCTTCTTGTGTAATATGAACACTTTTTCCAAACTCAGAATTCCCTGGTACAAAAGGGCATTGGCACTCAAGCTGTGGTACAGGTCATGTGTAGTAAGAACAAAAATCTGTACTCTCACAGATAGAAAATGAATGTGTCCTTTGCATGATTTACACTAATAGTGGAATTCTTGCACTGTTAGCTTAACATTGGAGGAGGTAAAACTAGATTCTACCTTTTCACGCCCATATAGGTGGTTGTGATATGGAGACTATACAAATAAACTTGACTTCATTTCAACAAGGTCAAAATGGGCATCACCCTAGTTTCCTAGCAACAGTGGTGAAAGGATGGGCAGAGGATAGCATTACATAGATCTAAACAATGGGACACAAGCACGAAAGCAGGTCAAAGTATGTGTAACACAGTTTGTCTTAAAATCAAGACATATTAAGTACCTCTTTGTTTTTTTTTGTTTTTGTTTTTTCATTTTTTCTTGTTTTATATGTACAAAGTTTATTTGTAGCCTAACTAAGTGAAGTTACAAGGTTGTAAAGTTGTTGGTTCTGTGGCCTCATGGCGAGACGGATCTGTTTAATCTGTGCATGTTCTCCCTGTTTTTGTTTTTCCTCCCACAGTGCCAGGCCCTGCATGGTAGGTTAAACATCCACTCTTAATTGCCAGTTATGTGAATTTGAATCCAAATGATGTCCTTTCTTTCTGTGTCAGCCCAGCTCAGAGAGAGGCTACAGCCCTATTTGACCTTGACCAGAATATATATTTCTCCTGCATGGATATAGAATATGGATGTAAGAATGTGTTGAAAACTAAATGATTTGACCACTCCTTATAATCTTCATTTTTTTTTTTTACTGTACTTCATTAATGTAACCTTTATTATCCAATGGAAATAGTTATTCATCTTAAAGGGCCAGTGTCAGAATACATAAAAGGACAAACTTATTACTTTATTTTCTTGCACATAAGGGGCATTTTCTCAAATTTTAATTTAACAACAACAACAACAACTACAACAACGACAATAATAATAATAATAATAATGTTTTATGGCGGTAAATACTTTATCTGTACTTAATGTTGAAGATCAAGGGAAAACTAAGGCCATGCTTAACTATATTCTGACGTGACCATGTAACTCCATGACACACACATATGCCCAAAAATACACAATACAGTGCAATACACGAATCCTATGAAGATGTGAATACAAATGTTTGATTGGCTATTCAGGAAGAACCCTGATGACATGTTTTCCTGATTAAAATAGGAGATTCTAAGTTTGTAAGAACTTGTCCTGCTTTTCCAGCAGTCAGACAGACACAAGTTTTTGATTTTCAAAAAAGGGTTTTCAACTGTTATCGTTATATAAAAAAATATGGTATAACTAAGTCCATATTGTAGCCAAGGCTACATATATCAAATAGGTCACAATTGTAATTTTATAAATCACTACTTGGTAAAGTGGTGAACTTCATATGACATGTTTGTCATAAACCTATTTTACAAGTGGAAATGAATTGATATAGTCTTTTACTTTGTCATTCGTTCTGATTTGTGATAGCCTACTCTTACCATGTGCGTATCTACGTCTGTGTGTGTGTGTGTGTGTGTGTGTGTATATCTACGTTTGTGTGTGTGTGTTTATGTGTGTGTGTGTGTGTGTGTGCGTGTGTGTGTGTGTGTGTGTGTGTGTGTGTGTGTGTGTGTGTGTGTGTGTGTGTGTGTGTGTGTGTGTGTTTGTTTATATTTGACAGACAGAAGGGTTTTGTTTAAGGTCAAATGCCATGGCTGATCCAAACAATCTACAGCATGGCTGTGGTGCAACTGTGACATGTGTCATATCCTATTTATTATCATAATGTCAGGTTGAAGGAGCATCAATCTACTCAAAAAGGTCAATAGTTCACAATCCAGTTTTAATTTAAAGTTTAGAGAGGGCACACACTGTAAAAAGTGTGTGTTCAAAGAAAAACTTAGTGCCATGAACAGAGGACAGGCAATCATTACCTCCAAGGGCAATGGGTTTGGTCTCAAACATTGGTTGGGACAACCCTGTCCCTTCGTTCGCCTTCACGACTACTAATCTTGATAATCAAGTGTTTTTTTTGTTTTGTTTTTTTTAACATATGTCTCCATTTACATAGAGATTTGTATTTACATATAAATAAAAACTATACACAAAGATAGTTCAGAGACTGACTCGAACAGAAGGAAGGGTCATTCTTTTTTTCTGAAGTTTTCTATTTTAATGGTGTATGCTTTGACACACTTGAAACAACAAACCTTTTTCTGTGTTGGAGTATAGTGAAGCCATGGATAGTGACTGTACCATTTTGCCTGAAACAGCAACTTCTTGTTTGGAAGTTGCTGTTCTTCTATAAATATTGGATCAGGTAGGTATGGCTTAGTCCCCAACTCCAGGACACCACTTCACTGACTTGTATCAGGATCATGCTCACTCATACTGATTGTCTCTTAAGGAGAAATCCAAACTTAGCCTGCTCTGTATCCACATTAGCAATTTTTTTTCTTTTGCATCCTGTTATAATAACTTACAACTAAGTTCATCATCATCAAAATAGGTAGACTATGGTTATATTAAATGTAACTTGGTAATTTACAATTGATCCATAATAGTATATATTTAATCGCAGTATCATTTTAAGACTTCACTTGAAGCCCTGAAGAACCAACTTCTTATCCCTCAGTCTTCTTCTCCCTCAATCTTTCCTGTATTTCTGAGTTTCCTATGTGTAATAGTATGATGCATCAGTAAATAAGATATACTATATAAATTATTTTTTAAATAACTTGTGTCCAAATACGGTTCTTAATATCAGCTGACATTCATTTTCACAGAGTAAAGGGACTATGTTAGGTAGCTAGCAGGTTTTCATTTTAAACATGCCTACCGGCTAGTTTACTACCTATTACTTACTCTCTGGATGGCGAGAAGGCTTCTTATGTCAATTTAGTTTTTTGGTGGTATCATATCTAAATAGTACAAAATGTGTTGGCAGGGACAAAATAATGTTGTGTTCTTTGTATAGGAAAGTGAGTTAGTCATCTGAATTCTCCCCTGTGATTGACAACTTACCATTGTCAGCAAACTGATCAGCTCTCGACTTCTCCATGTCTGGCAACAAGTATGACATTGCTTGACATGAGGGCAACTTCCGACCCCCCCCCCTTTCAGCCAATGCTGACATGTCCACATTGGTTGAATGAGTTTGCTCAAATATTGGTAGGGACAGTTCTTCCATCCTAAAATCTTGGTAAGGACATTTTTCTATACCTATACCCTTGATTACCACCAATATCAATTATAGCCACAGAGCCCAATCTCACATGGTGATTTTGGTGTTGCTTAAGTATAAACAAGCAATAATTTGAGACACTTGTGTCAATTTATCTCTTTCTTCATCAAGGTGTATCCCTTCCCCATTATCCCACTTTCCAGAATGCTCATTCTTTTGATGATTCTGCAAAAACTGGAATTATGTCAAATAACAACAAAAACATAGTAAACATTAGCACATTAGCTTGGTTAAAGTTAGGAAAACTCTGGTTATCATAGAAAAATTGGTTAAGATTAGGCCAAAAATTTGGGAAAAATCCTAGTAAAGGGATGAGGCAAAGAAATGTCTATAATTTTTGATACTGTCAAAAAATCTGCAATTCCCAAAATTGAATTGATCCTACTAACAAGCATTATGTGTATCCAAAGCCTGATATATCTTATTCCTCTCTGCTATAGAGTCCCACTATTTTCCACAAATATTATAAACCTTAGTGAGCCACACGTCAATACTGGATGACTTCTCATTCAAAAACTAAAGTGTGTGTGTGTGTGTGTGTGTGTGTGTGTGTGTGTGTGTGTGTGTATGTGTGTGTGTGTGTGTGTGTTCATAGTAATTGCACATACACTGTCCATCTGATGGAAATACTAAAGCACTTAATGGGCATTAATCCACTACAGAAAAATATTCTGCAGCCACTATATCCACTTTTTTAGTAATATTTGCCGAAGGCTAAAGTATCTAGCTGTTTTAGGAAATTACTATGCCTTTTATTAAAATGAAAGTGTATGTTTGTGAGCTGTTTTTCCAGATTTATTTAAG
The DNA here is from genome assembly GCA_016859345.1 of Istiophorus platypterus. Classification (NCBI taxonomy): domain Eukaryota; kingdom Metazoa; phylum Chordata; class Actinopteri; order Istiophoriformes; family Istiophoridae; genus Istiophorus; species Istiophorus platypterus. The sequence goes on from CM029123.1 coordinate 3,155,890, forward strand.
GTGCTAAACAGGTTTAGCTGATTGCCATAAACAACTCTGCTGAATTCTTTATGTACCCAAAACTTTACAGTATGTCTAGAACTCCTAGAAAATTCTAATATCAAATTAATGAAAGTTGAAAGTTAAATTGAAAATCAATTTGAGAAGAACTCATCATTCAGACACGGATGAAGGCATTAGATGAGGTTTTGATATTAGAACCATTCTGACAGTCCTTTACAGATGAGCAAGATGGATGAGCTAGCAACGTGTTTCAGTCCTCTGCTTCCTGCTGATACCTTTTACTTTTTATTGGTAATAATAATAACCAGTGTTTTTGAGTATCGACAAAGTTTCCACATAATGATGTGGACAAGGCTAATGCAGAAAGGTTTCACAGACAGTTAATAAGTCCTGGGAATGGGACAGCACTTCATGAACATTTAAAATGTATATAATGAAGACATGAACACGCATTCTTCTGCAGTCTTTCTGCAATGTCACTCAGGAGCTTAAATTTTCTTAATGCCAATCCAAATAATTTTATGCAGTAGTTACTTTATACTAATCCAGACTCTCTCACCCATGGTGGCAAAAGCCCTTGGCACAAGTGTGTTTGAAAAAGGTGGAAATAAAATGAGGGATATTTAAATAGAAAGCCCTTCGAATGTCATGATATGCAATCTGAGTCAAGTCTGTGTTGATACTAATGTTGTTACGGTGAGCTCCCACAATGTAGTAATACAAGACATGACTGAATATCCTCCACCACTTCAGACAAGCTTTGTGTGTGCATCTGGGGATAGATTTAGGAGTTTAGAGTGAGTGCCTGGTCTTTTCTCAGCTCCATTCCCCTCTCTGACTGTGGAATGTTTCATTTAAGAACGTCAAAGTCTCTCTGCTCGCTCAGTTCATGCTGCTTTACTCAAGACATCCCTTCCCACTTTTCTCCTTATGTAACACCCAACATCCATCATTTCTTACACTGCTATGTTAAGACATGACAAGACAGACAAATGTCAGTGTTGTGTGAGCTGATGAGAAGGGTGTTGCGTTTGTTGCTGAGATATGACAAGACAGTCAGACATCAACTAAAAGGTTACACGGCCAATCAGCCTCGAACATGGCTGAGAGCTGCCACGACAGCAAAACAGGGGTGGTGATGAGGGCTGGTGCTAGAGGCACTCGATGAAAACCATGTATGTGTGTGTGTCATTTGCCATCAGAACAGATGTCTCTGCTGCCTGTCATTCTGATGTAGTCCTACATCAAACCATTTTGCTTGATGGTTGGTGACAATAGTTTGACACGTTCCTACTAACTGCTTTGTTGCTGGTGGGGAGGCACACATTCTGCTGCAGGCTGTGGTAGTAAGGTGGTTGGTTCTTGGTTCTTTTCTTGCTGTGTAAAAAAAAGTAGGTTCCAAAGTTTCACAGTCATTAGTCTTTTTTTTCCTTTTAGAAAGCATTTGGAATTTCCCTTGTGTAATTTCTGCCCTCACACACTCACAGAGCATAAATAAACAAAAAGTTGGTACAGTCGTTTTGCACAGCTCAGTGCAAATTACAGTGAAAACTCATTTATCTGGAGCCAGTGGGAATAGAGGCTGTTAAAATGGCTGAGACTCCTTCACTCATTCAAATTCTCACATGTGAGGCTCGAATAGATTGCATACTAGTTGGTGAACACTTGAGTTTACACAGTAAGAGTGATTAGTTTTATTATGTGTGGCCCATTGGGAAGTCATCTTGGTTTTCCAATTGTGTGACCATATAAACTAAATGTGATGATATTATCTAATTTTTCTCTCTTTTTAAAATTTTATATAATTTATCAGCTCAGCATTAATGTTCTTATTCAGTAGTACTGAAGTCGTAAACAGTGCCCTTAGGCTATATGTAATACATACACATACTTGCTCTTGTAAAGTAAATTGCCCTGTTATGGGGTCAAGTGTGCTGTAAATCAACAAGCATGATGTGAAATATGTTTGCATTTCTCAAATGTCCTGTTCATCCTAAATCATTATATGATATTTGAATAGCAGTATGTTTTTTTTGTTGGCTGTGTGACATTCAGATAAATTACTTTCCGCATTTTTCTATTTATTCATTATTAGGATTATACCTATAAGCCATTAATCAAGGGTTCCCTTAACCAGTATGCTTCCACTTACAGCTCTGCTCCCCCTCCTGAGTTCGTCATGTCCTCAGACTCCCTAGCTGGGTAATTACCTGAGCTTGTAATAAGCTAGGGACCGAGACATTAATGTAGTTTAGTTCTCTGTGGTGGAACGTGCTGGGGCAAGCCATCCACTTTCAATTACAGTTGTGTACACGTGCGTGTATCATCTAACACGCGCTTACATACACGTATACACACCTCGCTGGAGTGTGAAACGTACAGGTAATTACTTTGCCACAGTGCTGTCTTCCACAGTAGTCCCTATGATCAATACTGGTGTTAGCAGCCGGTGCTAGCTGCTCTATACAGTGAAGCTAAATTCCACTGGGAATTCTGTTAAAGGTTTAAATTTGAAAGGAAGAAGATGATTACAAAACGTCTTTTTTAATAAGTCCTTTGATATAGTATTGACTTATCTTTTCTAGAAGAGGGTGGTGAGTTAGGTCCAAAAAAAGACAGATTAATTATTAGTAGTTTATTTTATGGTAAAAGAAAGGGGCAAGCATTGAAACAGATGCATTATATAGGTGGTCTAGTTAAAGCAAAAAAAATCATGAAAAAAACAACACTAGATAAAACAGATTGTGTTCATGTGTGTATGCATATGATTATGTGTGTATATCATACATATAGGTGCAATAGAGTGTTTGTATATGATGTTAAACATACAGGATACAGTCACTGAGCACATTACTAGAAACACCTGTACACCTGCTTAACCATGCGATATCCACTTAGCTAATCACTTGGCAGCAGAGCAATGCATAGAATCCTGCAGATAAAGCTCAGGAGCCTTAGTTAATGTTCACTTCAAACATCAGAATGGATAGAAAATGTGATCTCAGTGGCATGATTGTTGGTGCCAGGCAGGTTTGAATATTTCTGAAACTGCAAATCTCCTGGGACTTTTACACACAACAGTCTCCTGCGTTAACACATTCATGAGAAGGAGAAACCTCTTGTTTTTGAGGGAGGTCAGAGGAGAATGGCTATACTGGTTGAAGCCAACAAAAAGCCAACAAAAATAACCACGCCTTACAACTGTGGTGAACAGAGAAGCATCTCAGAATGGAAAACACACCGAACCTTGAGGTGGATGGACTACAACAGCAGAAGACCACGTCAGTTTCCACTCCTGTCAGCCAAGAACAGAAATCTGAGGCTGCAGTGGGCACAGGCTCACCAGAAGTGGACAGATGAATATTGGAAAAATGCTCCTGGTCTGATGAATGTGGATTTCTGTTGAGACAGAAAGATGGTTGGGTCAGAATTTGGCTTCAACAGCATGAATCCATGCGCCCAACCTGCCTTGTGTTAGCAATTCAGGCTGCTGGTGGCGTAACGTTGTGGGGAATGTTTTCTTGACTCACCTTCAGCTCCTTGGTACTAATCAATCATGGTTTGATTCCGACCATGAGCGTCTCTTTATGGTCACAGTTTACCATCTTCTAACGGCTCCTTCCTCCAGGATAATGCTCAGTGTCACAAAGCAAAGTCGTCTCCAACTGGTCCCATGAAAATGACAATGAGTTCAGTCAACTTCAGGGGCCTCCCCAGTCACCAGATCTGAATCCAGTAGAAAACCTGTGGGATGTGGTGGAGTTTGGAGGCATGAAAGCGAAGCTGACAAATCTGAAGAAATGATATGATGCATCGTGTCAACCTTCAGCAGAATCTTAGAGGAAGGTTTCCAACATTTATGGAATCCATGCCACATAGAACTGAGGTCGTTTTGAGAACGAAGGAGGTCCCACCCAGTATTTGTATGTTGTGCCTAATTAAATGTGTGTGTATACAAAGTTTGTAAATAGGCATGTAAATGACAGGTGAATCCATCTAAAATTCACTTCTTTGTGTTTTAAGCTAGTGTTTCATTCTGATTTCTGATTGTGTTTTGACTCATGTGCTTTCACAATTGTAAAACCTTTATTTAAAAGGAACTCCTTAATTCTTTGTCTAACCAGCTATCTCACATGGTAAATCTTTGACTCAGTTTTAATGTTGTGGCTAATTATATATATATATGTACACAAAATAGGTGTCTACCATTTTATTTAATTTATTTAAGTCTTTTTCTTTTCTTTTTTTTTTTTTTTTACTGTAGATGGTCCATTAGGAGAAGCACTGAAAAATGCCTGGGCAATATTAGACCAACTCCAACCTTCTTTCAGATGTAAGGCTGTAAGATGCACTTAAAAAGTTTATTGACCTCATAGTGCATATTTTTACACTGAAGAGTTGTAAATGAGATTAACTCTGATCTCATCCAAGTGCTGTTGTGCTATAGTTTTGAGCTAGAGCATTACAGTCTTAACAGGATGATTCTAGTGCAAAGATTTCAGTTAAGTCTAAACAGAGAGTTAGAAGTATTTTAAATTTCCTAAAATTTTGGTAGTGTGGAAACAATATTATAGCTGTATTACTCTTTTAGCTGTATCATTTAACCTAGCTTCACGTGTATTAGAAGTGCTACTGTATTAGACATGTCCATTTGAGGACAGGAAAATAATCTTCCAAATGCCCGCAAACAATGTTAATATTAGAAAGTAATATAAGAGGCTAATCAGTAAAGCCTGACCAATAAATTGGCTAATATTAGCTCATTGTAGATAAATCCTGATTGGCATACAGTACATGCTGACCAGTAAAAAGCAAGAAACTGCAAAAGAGAAATGCCAGAGATTTAGGTTTAAAAACACCGAACCATGACATTGTTTGCTCATGAGACAAGGTTATACTAATTTTATTGTATCTTGCAAGGACACACATGTATGTGTCTGTGCACCATATCATTACAGCTCACGTCCTTTTCTCACTTTCACACAATTCAATCAACAGCAACACACAAACAAATAATGGCCCGACAAAGGCAGCGTAGAAGACTACCAGCACGTAAGATTGAAAGTGAACAATACTGTATTTTAAATATCTAGGGAAAAAAAGGTTTTGCATATGTTTTATGAGGAAAAAAACCCCAAAACAATTCATCATGTTTTTTAGACCTCAAGGAGAGACACCTTGAGTTTTGGTGAACAACACTGAATGTACACATAAGGTTTGTTTTTCTAAAGGAAAAATTCCACAAGGCAAACTTAACATGAATTTATTTCTCATTCAGATAAAATGTCCAGTTACAGATCGCATACTGATAAAAGGTGTTAATGAGGTTTAAGATTTTATGTATTGATATCTAAAAGCTTACATGCTAGATGTAACTTGCATATATTAACGTGTATGGATGGTCCATTTTAATGTATCACTATGCACATTTAAATTATAATTGCATAAAAAAAACCCCAAAAAACAAAAAAACAGACTGAATTACAAGATTTCCCTGTTCAGTTAATCAGAATTTTATCTTCAGGGCTAATTGGCCTTGTCAGCTACTGGCAGTATAAAGTATGAAAATCCCTATATTTTAAACAATACTAGTATTCCGAAATTAAACATCCAGTGTAGTATGAATATAGCAGATGATATTATTTTAGACTAGAGGCAGGGAGATGATCTCTGGAGATAAATGATGACAAGGTATGTTGGATATTACAGCCTTTGAGGAACTCTAAAGCACAGAGGGAGGCCTGGATGTGGAGGGAGACAAACAGCATAGCAGGAGCTCAATTTCTCTCTGTAGCTGTCTCTTCTTAAAACATGAAAAAGAAGGAAGACGAAGGGGAGCAAGGGAAATAAGATGAATAGGTGAGAAAAAAGCTCGACAGAAAGGGAGAAGAGGAACACAAACCAGGAGAGAGAAAAGCAGGCAAGACAGGAGAGGAGAGCAGGAGAGACACAGACATAAATGGGCCTCAGGAGGGTATCTGAGAGTGACAGACTGCTGCCATGACTGTTCTGTGCTGTGGGTAAACTGTCAAAACATTGACTGGTCCACCTGGCAGCCCACCGCTTCCTCTTTCTTTTTTAAGTTTTATTCCTGCTCCTCTGCTGCTGCTCCCCCCAAAAAGAAACTTCCAACAGTGAACTGGCTGCCAGACCTACCAGACTGAGACAGAAATGAGAATTAAGAAGTAAAAACTAAATTTCTGTTTTTATTCATCACATTCACATTTTAATTGCAGGCAGTTTAGTTGTTTAGTAAGATGACAATTAGTGTGAACAAATGTACACTTTTATTCTGGTTTTTAAAGTATAAAGGATATGTGAATCTCCTGTCAACATATCAAAGTATCAGAGATCTAGATAAGCGCGGATCCCAGTTTTTTGGAACCTGAATATGCTTAACTTTATTGTCGCTGAGGGAAAATTTGCAATGCAGTCAAGTCAATATTTGAATCTTACATACAGGGATGCAGTGTGAATAAGCAGGTTTTTGTTGCTTATTCACACTGCATCCCACACTGTAAGTATATCCCAAATATGATCAAAAAAATGCACAGAAGTGTATGTGTAACTATACTTAATATTTAAATGAGTGATTTCTATTCTATATTCCTGGCAGTATTTTATCATTGACATATTTTTCTCAATTCTCCTTGAGGTCTCTATTGACACAGGCGATATAAGGTGGCATTAATACATTCCCAGAAATTCTAAAAAGGATTTTGTAGAACTTTATTCAACTATGGAAAATATCAATGTTAAGTGCGTTTGCTGTTAGTCTTAAAAGCAAAATTAATAAAGGGCACAACCTTCTTTCTGGAGCAAATAGTTGCACAGACATTCCACAGGCATGAATTCATCTGATAAGAGCCAATGGTACTTTTTTCCAGGCAGTTGTGTTAGCAGTTTACTCTGCAATGTAACCCAATTGGCTCTTACAAGGGTATTGTGGTCACTCACCTACAAGTATCACTGTTCATAGCTTTAAGTTCAGGCACATGCATGTACAGGCCCCCTGCAGCAGAAGTAGATGTTACACTGTGCAAATTCTGAAGGTTATTTAATTTCAATTTTGTCTTAACTCCCTAAGGCACAGTACTTGCTGTGATTAGGTTAGGCCACCGTGAGCAAAGCTTTAAGCTTAATTTTGAAGCATCGGAGTAAATCTCAAGCAGATCTACATCTGATAACTGTGTTCCCAAATGAACTGAACTAAAGAGGGAAAAGCCCCTGGGCTTTAATATTACTGATGGAACCCACTAGGTGTGAATACACCTTTATTTTATCAGACATCATGTCATCATGTGATTGAATGGAAATTGCTTGCAAGACATAATCAGATTATTGGCTGTTCTGCTATTTTGGACTAGGTTGGTGCAGTATGATGTGATGAGCCACGGGCCATCATTACTGGGTGACACCTGTCATTTGACTCACTCATCAGAGTGCAGAGAATAGGGTGGCACGATTGAAGAAAAACCACTAACAGTTTTAGATGTTTAGCAGATAAAAGTCAAGTTGGACTGATGCACTTGACCAGTGATGGCCTTTGGTTAGAAGAGGGTAAATGTCACATCATTTTAATACTGATCAAACCATTCAGTGACTCCTCCTCTTCTACAGATGGAGTCATTGTCATCTTGGAACAGACCACACCCATCAGGATAGAAATGTTTCATCATGGGATAAAAGTGATCACTGATTTGACCCAAACCGAACCCGCTATACGCCCCCCACAGAAAAACAGAGCCACCGGATCCCTCAGTGTGGGGGTCAAGCATCCAGGCCTGTACTCTTCTCTGGACGGATGCCACAAATGCTCTCATCCACTTGTTGAGAATATGGTGAAGAATGACTCATGTCTGTCACTTTTTTCCACATCTCTGTAGACCAGTGCCTGTGGTTTTTGCACCACTGAACTCTCACGTCTGTTCATCTTTGTAACGAGGGCTTTACGCACTGCAACCCAACTATAATATCCCTTTCTTTGTAATTGGTGATGTAGTGTTGCAGACTGTGACTTGCAGGTATGAACTAATCATGACCTGCATTGACGTTCTCATTCACCTAAGGAAGAGCTGCTCTTCTGTGTTTCCTAATAAATCGCACTAATGCACAAGCATCATGGTCATCAACTATTCTGTCCACCACGGTTTCCAACCCTGCTACTGACGTCTTTCCCATAGATCTAGATACAGATGTCATGTTGGCCATTGTTCCTATTGAAACATCAGTCAGTTGAACTTTGTGACTGAAACTCATGTCATCTGTGCCCCAACAATGAATCCTCTTTCAAAGTCATAAAGACCTTTCCTCTTGTCGTCTTGATAAAAAATCAGAATCAACTGGGCCTACAACGGACTTTTTCTTATGTTAACTACTCACTTATACTATGCAGTGCACCTGTAAGGCATTTGTTTGTTTTTTCCACAAATTTATTCAGGTTTTCCTTTACTTTTTCACCTGTCTAAAGGTATGTCTTTGGAACAGTTTGTATGTGTTTGAGCCTGTTTGCAGGTTTACATAAATGTTTGTGTATGTGTGTGTGTGTGTGTGTGTGTGTGTGTGTGCGTGTGTGTGTGTGAGTGTGTGTGTGTGTGTGTGTTTGTGCATGTCACACTGACTGATAGCCATGCCCCTCCAACCCAGTATGTGTTGCCCTGGGAGACCCAGCAATAAAACACATTCTTCGGCCATGAATCTCTGCAAGCTGCCTCATCTGCTGCTCTCCACCCAGAGCCAGACAAACACACTGTTAGGATGCTGCAAATTTCCACAGTAACCATGCCACTGTAGCTCCACAGGCATCCTCCCTGGCTACTGCTCCATCCATCCATCTAAAGCTCTCCCCTGAAGGCCCCAGGTTATGACTTTAGAATAAAAGATTAGTGTTGTATTCACAGCAGTATCAAAAGCAAGTCGAAACAAGCTTGAAGCTAGTTATACTGTATGTTGACAGTTATGTTAGTCCTGAGAAGCCATCAAGATCACTAAAAACGTAAAGACAGCTAGTGGCAATGAACATTAGGTCTTAACATCCAGTCAGTGATGATTAGTAGGAAACCTGAGCCCATTTTTTGACCAGCTGAATCTTTTGTAGTTGTTTCATTGTTTCATTGTTTCATGTACTTAATTAAAAGATAATTAGGATAAAGCTTGATTTGGGGCATAGTCGGTATAGTTTCATGTGCTATATACTCCTGATATTTCACTTTTCAGACTGACGATGATCAGCGATGCATCCCAAATATCAAGCATGTTTGATATTTGATATTGATATTGGTTGTCTAACTTGTACATGGCTTTGGATAAAAGCATCTGCTGAATAAGTGAATGTAAATATATCATAAATTTGAATATTCATTTTGTGGCTGATCAGTGTATATGACTACATCTCTTCTGAAGCTGGCAAAAAAAAATTCAGTATGCAAATGAACAGGTGGCTTAAAGAAGATGATAACAAAAGCACAGAGGAGTAATTTCAATTTTTTTAAAAGCCTATAGCAACAACAAATGAAATAAAATATACACTGTTTGGGCCTTGCCAAAAGAACAATCAAACAATTGTAGGCAAAAATACACATGCCTATTGGAAAACAAATAATCGAACAAAGATTGACAAAAACACAAAAAAAAAGTATTTATTTTAGAGGTAAATTAGAAGTAATGCATCATAGTCTTATGACTTGTCAACTAGTCAGTTTTTTGCAGTTTTCATCTATGTCTGTCTAGACTCATATAAAGCATTTCTAGTAGTGGTAGGTAAGCTTTTGAATGAATTTAAAAAGTGAAATTTCTCATAATTAGTGTACGAATTCTTGAGTTCAAACCAAAAATTTTTTTTTGTGAGGTTAGAGTTATTTTGAGCTTTCACTTCATAAAACTATAATCAGTTCAACCCTTAGTCCTAGTGAAAATTTGTGACAAATTCCCACAAGCTGTTGCTGAGATATTGCGTACACGAGAATGGGATGGATGGATGGACAACCTGGAAACATCATGCTGGAGGCATAAAGACTCAGATGCAGTCCTAAAAATTACAAAAGAAAACAGTCTCTGCAAGTTCAAGTAAAGTGTTAGTTACCTAGTTTTTCAAACAAACAATAATACAAATACAAATAATAATTAGAAAGTCACTATTTGTTCCACCATTGCTGGAAGAGTGAGATTGAGAAGTCAATTTAGGAACAGTCTGTACTCTCAGAGAAAAAGAGCTCTTATTTGGAAATACACCATGGATGTGTATAGCCGTCAATGGCCCCCAAGAACTAATATTACTTCCATTACACTAGATTAAATGTAATTTTAACTGTCTGAGATGTAGTTGGATAAGACATTCCTTTTCAGAAACCAAGAGAACCTGAAATTAACTATATATTTTACAAGCAGCTAGCTACCTGCCTCTATTAAAAAAAATCAGGTTAAGAAAACAAAGCTAAGAACGCATAGCCACACTAGTGGCTCTGTGAAGCCAACTATGGATGTTTGAGTTAAAAGGCTAATCTCAGCATAACATGCTTAAAATGTTAACATGCCAATGTTCTAGAAGGTTATTTGTACTCTCTTCAACAACTGATCAGCATGCTAGCACTTACTGATATTGCAAAAATACAGCTGAAGCTGACCGGAATATTAATAGTTTTGCATGCATATGTTCATAAGTATTAGACAAAAACAAATCTTCCAATGTGTACCAATCGTAAACACGAGCATCAATAAGAGGAATAACATAATCCAAGAAGGTAATATCAGACATTGCAATTCAAGACACAGTGACCTGCTATAAATTGGTCAATGCATGGAGAGACATTTCTGGTGTTAAAACTTGAAAAAAAGTGTGGGATAGATGATTGTAAGATGTCTGAGCAAGGTTGATGATGTATAGTGCTGTAGGTTTGTACAGTCACAGGCTGTCTGACCTCTCTCGGTCTGTTTTCAGTGCCAGCTGTTTAATTATCACTTTGTAATGAGAGTTGTGCGGCATGACTTTCTAAACCGTGGGGGACCACAGTTAGACCTGGACTTGTGGTTGCAGTTATGGAGGATGTGCAATTTGATTAGGTTTTGTCTTTTTTTTTTGGAGGTTTCTTTTCAGTTTTTTCCTCATTCAACCGCTTATTTTCCCTTCCTTTCTTCTCAGCTCTCAGTGTGTGATATTTAGCTGGTTAGTAGCAGCTGAGCAGAGACTGATGGCTGGTGTTACTGTAGTGTGAATACGAGCTACAAAGATCTTGGATTTTAAAAGATTAAAGGGCTGCATTGCGATCAGTCTCCCCCATGCCTGCAGCAAGAATGACTTCAAAAAGAATTTGCATATCTTTGTGTGCATGCACATGTGCACAGGTTTCATCATAACAACTAATGTTCTTTGTGACCCAGGGATGACGCATCAACTTCAAACAGAGCTAGGTGAGCAGCGACTAAAGTGCATCAGTGGGAAGCACAGTGGAGGATAAAGTGTTAGATTGTACGTGAGTGCATGTGCCATAGCAAAACATGCTCCTTCAGGCCTAAAATTCTATAATGCATCATATCATATCACATCTAGCCCACACACACTCACAACAACTTTCTAAATAAGGTGTTTTTTAATTTTATCATGTGTATCTGTCAACTTCTCTTTCCTGTCAGAGTGAATGAATCTTTTAATGAATAGGTTTAAGGGGGAAAAAAAGATGAGTACACCCGACAGGCACAGGAATAATTTTACCTTAGTGAAAACCAGTGCAGTTATTTCCAATTTGTTTAGATTAAGTAAGGAAATTGCATCGGTAATAGTTTCCGAAATGGGATTCATGCTAAGGGGAGCTGTCTTTCAACCTGTGAAATTGTCTGTATAGATAGCAGGGATGGTATTCATCAGTATATTTCCTTTTTCACAGGGAACAGCAGTACCCATTTTTATATGACCACTGTCTAAGTAATACTGACCTGTAGTGGTTTCAAGTAGTGCATGACTTTCTTTGAAAATTGAGGAAAATTGTACAGCAGAGGAAAAACATGCTTAAACCAGTTTTAAAACTTTCTGTCTCTTCTATTTAGTTTTGACAAACCAGTTTCTATACCCTTTATGAATATTCATGCAACTAAATCTTCTGTTTAATAAGATTTTGAAAAATAGATTTGGGGATCCCTTTAATATAAGTTACTTCTTAAATTTCTGTTTTACAGTTAAATTATGATATAAATTCTCCTTTAAAATCCTTAATGTTCGAGTCCTTCAGCCAGATAAGACTTTCACCAGCACTGTTTTGAATGACTTCGGAGAAATATCAGATAATGAAAAAGGCACAGCCCAGGGACCCTACATTATTTTAGATGAAAACATTCAAAACAACATCAGCAAACCCACAGTCAGTGTGGTCCGCACTAATACTGCAATAAAACCTCACACAGCTAAAACCGGAAGCTAGCAGTAAACATGCTAGCAAATTACCTCGCTAATGATTATTTTTCCATGCTGTCCCTAAAGAAAACATATCTGTAAATATGAAATACCCTAAGTATGTATTTTTGTGTTTATAAAAAGATTTTAATTAAAATTCTTAATGCACTCCTTAATTTTGTATGGCAGTATTGTAGGTTTTGGTTAACATCCTAAACTAGACATGGTGTCCATAGTGTCCTATATCGGCTACAATACAAGCAATAGATCCCATCAGCAAGTGTAGTTACACTATTCTTGATGGGATGAGTGATGGGATGAGTGTTTTTTCCTGAGCATGTGAATACATGTGCATCTAGGATCTACAATCACCTTTCAGAAAAAAAGAAAAAATTCTTCTGAGCACTATAGGATATGATGCAACTAGACACTAATTGCAATCTATCAATGTGAATGTGTATACATGCGTGTTGACTGTATGAGTGCATGATAGCTAGAACTAGACATGCATTCATATGAGGATCAGAGAGCAGAGGGAGGATCACAACTTTCATGAAGCTATTAAAGCCCATGACACTGAGCCATAAACACACAGGAAGGTAGATGGAAGGATTGTGAGGGAGAGGAAGACAAGACACATGAAGGAACGAGAAAGAATGATGTAAACTGGAGAAAGATGATCTTCTTTCTGATGGTCATTTCCTCCTTATCTTAGGTCAACACACTCATGTCTACAACGTGTTGGTATTTAAAATAGAGTTTCACAACACGATGACATCTGTTGACATTAAGCAGGAAATTGATAAGTAAAACAAACAGATAATATATTTGAATATAAATCTGTGTAATGTTGACACTTTGAAAAATATGAACATTTGTGGGGTTTTTTTTAACAAGCAATCAGATAATGATCAGTTATCAGTGTATTAATACAGGGGTCCAATGGGTAACATGTTAAATCTACTCCAGCTGTTAGGCCTCGACTTCAGCCAGAATTTACTTGTCTTTCTGTTCATAGTTCAGGTTATATTTAGGGGCAAATAGGTGAATGGAAAAACTTCAGTTTGTACAGTCTGGAATGCAACTACTAATTACATTGCATAAATTCAAATCCAAATGTGTATTTTATTTATTTGGTGAGTCTTTTTTATTTTTCAAAGATTTTGTATGAGCTATCTTATTTTTGTTGCAGCTGTTGACAGATCCTCTATTTCCTTTATTCATTACATTGTGGGATAGTTAATTATTGAACAGCATGCTGACTGTTTTGTATATATATATTTTTTTGTATTTTAAATGTATGAAAGAATGTGAGACATAGCAGCTCAACAATTATGCTCAACTAATGGTGCAATGGTAAGCACTGTTGCCTTACAGCAAAAAGGTTCTGGGGGTTATCTGTGATATTTCTGTTTATCTCTTCATGTCAGAACTACAATTGATTAGAAATCTGTCAAGGGTGCACCCCCCCCAAAGAAAAACGGCAAAGAAAAAATAGAATACAACTATTAAACAGGACTAAAAGCCTAGAATCTCTAGGGACACCATGAGATTGTACTGATTAATATACACTAGAAAAAATTCTTTGACAAATCCTTAAAAACAGAGGGTTTTTTTCCCAACCAGATATAACTATTTAACCATTTGCTATAAATGGCTGAATAGTTATATGTATAAATGAACTAAATCTCTAAGTGAAGTACCTGTTGAGATATTTCACTATGGTTAAAACTGACAGATGTCAAGGAAACAGAAATTGAAAGAACCACAATACTAGTGTGGCAACAAAATCCTCTTATTTATTTAAAATCAATAATAATAATATGTACTAAACACCTCAGAAAATGAATCACTACATGTGCAGAAAATGTTGAAATTTTACCATGAGACTTAAAAGAAGGAATCTCCTGTTTGTCTAACCGTTTATTGTGTATGCATACGGTCAGAAGTGAGTGGCTATCCTCAGGTCTGCAACTATTTTCAGCCCCACACACCCATAATTTGAAAATCTAGACACAGGTTGAACAGACTATTAAGGTTGCTCCCTACCGAGAAGGTGTGAACAGTTTAAATGTCACAGACTTTCAAATCAGCTGCTGCCCTACTGTTAGATTGCAGGTGAATGGTGTGAGTGTGTATAAGTGTGTATATTTGCAAAAGTGTGCTTAAAGTAATGATAGATGACATTAACCTAAAAATAAAGTGGCTACAGAGTATTCAGACACCTTCACTTTTTGCACCCTTTATTTGTTATAAATTCAATTGTTAATAAAACTGCAATTTTTGCCATCAATTTTTGCTCAATATCCCCTAATGACAAGAGGAAAACTTTTGTACATTTGTTAAAAACCTGAGGTCCCTACAAAGGTGTTCAAACCCTTTGTTGTGGCATTCTAACATTGTGGTCAGGTGCCTCCTGTTTGTTATCCTTGAGATGTATCTAGAACTTGGTTAGAGTCAACCTATGATTAGAGGAAGACTGTCTTCTTTAAAAAAAAAAAAAAAAAGGTGCAATCAGCTTAGTATATATGACTCCTTTGGGAAGAGAAGGAAGAGGTTAAGGGTGGATGGTTAGGTACCTTCGTTAGGTACTTAGACTTTCACGGGATACTGCTGTCTGTTGCCTCTGTGAATCTGATACTGAAATTTGTCTCTTTTGTCCATGAATGATCAATAGCCCTATATACAGCTTTAGACCAGAGTTGACCGTCCAACTAATTTGGGTAAATGACTGCAAAGGGCCTTGGTCAGGGAGGTGACCAAGAACCCAACGGTCATTCTAACAAATATTCAGAAGCTCTCTGCAGAGATGGGAGCTCCAACTGGAAGGAAAATCATCTCAGCACTCCATCAATAAGGCCTATGTTTAGGCCTCTGAGAGCATGAGGGAACAGATTCTCTTGTCTCCTGAGACAAAATTTGAAACTCTTTGAGCAGAACTCCAAATACAATGTCTGGTTAACTTCTCATCTCCTGGCTAATACCATCTCTACAGTGAAGTATAGAGGTGGTAGTATCATACGGTTAACCTTTCAACATGACAATGACTCAAAGCATACGGCCAAGAAAACACCAGAGTCGATTTCAGACAAATCTCTGACTGATCACAGAGTGGCCCAGCCAAGGCCAAAAACTTAAACCCCAAAGAGCGTCTGTGGAGAGAGCTGAGGAAGGTACATCACAGATGCTTCCCATTCAATCTGATGTAGTTTGAGAGGATTTGCCAAAAATAATGGGATAAACAGCCATAATCCAGGTGTGCAAATTGCAAAAATTTCTAAAATCTCATATTCACTCGGTCATTATGTGATATTAAGTGTAGATTAATGAGAAGAAATGGCAAATTTATTCACTTAAAATTAGATCTACAACACAAAAAATTGTGTAAAAATGGGTCTAAATACATTCCATAGCCATAGTCTACTATCCAACTCGCTAACTAGTTATCATTTTCAATTCTTCATTAATATAGTTTTATATTTTTCAGTTTGCATACTTGATGTTTTGACATTTTTTAGTTTAGATTTAGATTTCAACTATTAATTGTAGAGACTCTCATTCACATGATTATTACATCCAAAATCGATTATTGTAATGCTGTCTTGTTTTATGTGTTTTTTGGGATTTGTAATATATCCTTGGATTTCTTGAAAGGTGACAATGAATAAAATACATAATTATTATTATAATTATTATTAGTTGCAATTTTTATTTCACTAACCAGGGCTATTCTAAAGTTGGCTGATGATGGTCAGTAAATAACTCTGAACTCAGGTCTGGCTGCTGATATAACAACAGTTTATTGTTTTCTCGTGTGGTACATATGGAAGATGTGATGTGTAGGTGTGGAGGCATTGGAGTAATTTGAAGGTAAATTTGATGAAGCTGGGCTTCAAAAAATGTGACAAGTAATATGACAAATTAATTTTCCTGTTGAGTATTTTAATTATAATAATTACAGACTCCATACCATGGGTGACAAGGCCTTCAGTGTGGTTGGCCCATTATTTCTAAATGTAAACAAAGATTGAGTACTGTGAAAATAATTATTTACAGTATGTACCTCAAGAGTATTGGTTCTCAAAGACCTGAAATGTGTAGCAGTAAGTAGGTGGGGGTAAGTGTGTAAGTGCATGTCATGCCAGAAGCAAATTTTTGCACAATGGTTCCCTAGACTATTAATGTAATCATGTTTTTTGGGATCTTTTTTTTTAGCAAGCATATGATATTTTGTGTCACTGAATAAAAAGTTTTTTCGAAACAGCTTGTGGACTATCTTCTATAGTCTAGAAAGTGTGTATTCAAAGGCAGTAACCAACCAGCAAGTACTTGCCTGTGTGTGATTAAAGAGCTTAATAAAAAGTCTGGATGAAATATAATAAAGAAGAATAAGGGAAAAGTTGTGGAATGACAGGAGGGAAGTTGGAAACTCAAAGTGAAATACAAAGGAAAGGGTTGAGGATAAACAGCAAATAGGAAGAGGGATAAAAAATGGCAACATAACAAGACGCAAATAAGAAGAAGGATATGAGCAAGAGGCACATGGTAGAGTGAGCAAGATATTAAAGGTGTGATCATTTTGAACATTCAAAGCCATTCCAGTGGGATTTTCTGAAAGGTTAATAATCAATGCCAACACATCGGGCTGGGTCAATTAGCACACAGCTGAAATTCTACCATGACCTGGTAAATGGAGCGAGAGAAAGAGTGTGTGTGTGTGTGTGTGTGTGTGGGGGGGCTGATTTTGTTAACACAGAAATCTATCTGACTGCTAAAGAAAATGCCTGTGTTGAATTGCCTATGTTATTCTTAAACAGTCTCCCATAAATTGGCGAATCAAACGTTTATCCAGGGAGTGGGAAAAATGTGTTGATGAACATTAGGAATGTTGTCCTTATACATCTCCAGAACTCAACAAGGTTCCATTAGATCTATATTATTTGAATTTGGTGGGCAACTGGGGAGGTGAAACAAGTAAAAAACAGCAATCTTATCAAGTTGAAATGAAGAACATTGCTGGACAGGATATTTGACTGTGAGTTTATCAGAACTTTTTACCTACATACAGCTTCCTGCTTGAGTTGCTAATAAGAGCAGACAACAAAAACAATGATCGAAAAACTGACTAAAAGAGCTCAACACCACCTGAGGAGAACCGTAAAGTCAGGGCATAATTTACTATACTTTCTTTATATTATACACAGTGGTTTGATCCATGTTTAAGATTAAAAAAATATTGATTATTACACCGTTAAATTAAACTTCCCTTAACTGACAATCTCATTTGCAGAGAACTCTAACTCACAGCCCTTTCTGCGGAGCATACAGTATGAGGCACTAGAAATGACTTCCTACTTACAATAGTTTCTGCATGAATGTCTTCTCTTTCTTTCCTTCAGTACAAACCACAATTGCTGCAAGCTTTTTGGGCCCCAAGTGAGCTTGATTTCAAAAAAATCACACAGGTGTACCACGCTGCTGCAAGTGTCAGTCCCTGCAATGTTGTGTATTCAACAAGACTGGAAATCTTCTATTGTGACTGTTTAATGTGTGCTGTTCAATCCATTCAGTGTCACTCACTATTGTAAAAATGTTATCATGCATCCAAGGCTCTGGGTTCTAAAGTCGACAAACAACAAATGCAACCTTGAATTCAATCAATTTTAGAAGTGCATATGACACGTTGGTGCATTATTTTGAGGATGAAAATACATGAACAGAAGATAGAATATAAGGGGAGCACTGTCTTTAATTATAGGGAATTTTTAAAATCCACTTTTTTTTGACCACAAACAATTAAGATACACTATGTTCACACAGATAACTCAAGAGTTATGTATGAAAAATCAACTGATTGTGAACCAAAAGAAACATAGAAAATAACAGCTCCATGAAAACAATATAGCTTATTGATAGTTTTTTGTTAGCCCAAGTCCTTTCTTTTTTTACACTAGTGTAACACATTACATATCACATTAAATTATTAAATTTTTAGTCCATTAGTCTAGGAAAAGAAAAAAAAATACTGGCAATGACAGATGTTGGCTTAAAGGTTCAAATTTTATGGATGTTATAGTCCTATCCATTGTCAGTTTATCCAGAACTGGACCATGGAGACCTTTGTGTTGCTGTGATCCACTCTGGAGCTCAGATAATACACCTCAGAGAGACCTGCAGTGACCGACAGCCACACTTAGTCAGAAACCTGGCATGACATCTTTGATCTGGTCTGACAGAACATCCCCATTGGTCTCCACACTCGTTTGTGTCAGTTTAACTGCACCGTATCATACAGCTTTTAATCCTCCCCATTTCATGCCAGAGGGCTCAGTCTGCTGCAAAGTCTTTTCACAGTACATTCAACAACCTGCAGAAACACTGAGGAGAGTGAAAAGGATTATTTGGACATCAGAATGGCAAAATCACCTGAACTTCATTCATCCTTCAATCTGTGCACACATCCATGTATTTCAATTTTTTTTTAATTCTTTTTTCCTTTTTACTGATCTGGTCATTGCGGCCTAATTCACACTTACTGTTCACTCAAACTTTTTCATCTATGGAGCCTACTTTTTTTTTTTGATATTTGAAAGAAAAATCTTTTCTAAGCAACTAATAGCGTACAATGGACAGCACATACATGGGTGGACAAAACACAGGACTTCCAAACAGGAAAACAATGTCTGTTTCTTATGTGAAACTAATAATCATCTTTTATTCTTTCATTCATTACTGTTTCAAAACCTTAACAAAGTGTTTTCAATTGTAACCTCTCACCTTAAGGAAGTACTTATTTTTAATCAAAATCACAGTCTTTTCCAAATAGTAACCGAATAACTTTTGTGCCAAAATGATCACTGTTCTACAATCTTAACAGCACATTCATTATTGCTACTATGCTGAAGCTACAGTAGGCCTGTTGCTGGTATGCTCCTATGTATCACAACCAAGCGTTGGGACATTCTATATGGTCATTTAGGATGGAGGACAACACCTCTTTAATTAGGCTATGTACAAAGTTTTTATTAAACTTTTAAGCTCCAACCTTAAAGGATATTTATGAATTGTTTTTTTTGAGTCTTTTTGCAATCTTATATGATAGTTTTAACTGCAATTTTACAATTCATCTTCCTTTTCTCTTCCAAATAACTTTGGCTAACCTGGAGGTTTGTTTGAAATCTGTTCCGTCTCACATTTATGTTTACTTGTTCTGTCATGTGGTTGTCAAGCATGTTGTTTCGGCTCACAACCTATTGATTCCCCTGATTCATCAAAAATGTAAAATACACGACTATTATGTGGATGAAACACATTCAAATCTGTGTTAGTATGTTTTCCTTATTTGACCTTATTTCATCAACCTCAAAAGCAACATGAGATATTTTCCATGCTTTTCCATGCGGAGGCCACATGATCAGGCTGCAGCTCCTGACTACTCTGTAGAGTCACATATCATTGTGAAACAGGTATTTTCAGTCTATAAGTATAGTTATATCTGCTCCAAAAAATCTAATTTTGACATTTCATCAAAATACAAAGTGGGATGGTAAGATTGTCACTTTGAAGCTTAAAATTCACTTTGCAAAAGTTCTCTGCCTTGGTTGTATCAACTAAGATAAATCACGGTACCCAAAATGGTTATGGTTTACATCTAAAGGACTGAGTTATGGATAATAAATTGACTTATGTAGCAAAGGACTCTTAGAGAGATACCATACCAATATCTTTCAAGCAAGAATCAATGAAGTGCTAGATAAGACTAATTACTAAATGTGCTGTCAGCTTGTCAAACATTCATTCATTCATTGTCATCAATGGTCCAGTCATCTCAATCATAGTTTCCACTATTGACAAATTTGAAGGCCTTCAGGAGTGCAGATTTTCTTCTTCTTTCTTAAACTGTGTATGACATTTTTGAAGTACTGACTTATTCATTTCCTTTCAGATTCCAGGAAATCTTTTTAAGAATCTCTGCAAGATATGTAGAAATGCCTCACATAGAAAAAAAAAAAATTCTCCAGCTGTCTCATTCTCTTCCTCTGTTCTTCGTTAATCTGCCATGTGTTTCTATTTATTTATTTATTTATTCATTTTCCATAAATAAACCGCTAGTATTTGCACTTTCAGACTTTGTGTACTTTAGAAGCTTTTTAATCCCTAGAGAGTATCTTTGCGGCTATGCAGTAGATGGGGAAGTTCACTTTCAAGAGTACTGGTGCTTGAGTTTTATTTTAATCCCGTGAATGGTTGTGATTCCCTTTTTGAGTCAATAAAGTATAATTTCTGCACATTCATTTGACTAAAAGAGCATTCAGTGGCATCCTTGTAGAACTGAGAGGAGTAAGATACCATACCATTTTAAGTCATTAATAAAAATGGAATTATTTTCTCAAATGAGCAGAGGGAGTCATCACCTTTTGTCTCCTTAAGCTTGTTATGTTGAGTGCCTACACTCAAAAATTCCATTTCTGTTTGAGTCAGTCATTACATTGGCCAAATTAAGACACTGACATAATTCTGCTTTCCTTTGGCCTTTATGTTGTACTAATCGATGTTTTAAAATTAACGGTGGATCACATCACTGTGTAATATGAAAGGTTGCACCAAGTACTCACCAGCTCTGCAGTTCCCCTCTGTTTCGTCTTGTTGTTTTAGTTTTATGGCCTGTAACTTTAAAGTTTACCTCTCACATCAACCTTGCTTCAAACTGCAGTTAAAGCTTCTGTTTTAAACAAAAAATTTGATTAAATTCAATGTACATTATCTGCTTGTTACCAAACAGCACACAGAAGAAGATCATGAAAGGCTGGTGAACATCATGGAACATTTAGCAGCTTTTTTTAAATAGAAAATAAAAGAGAGCTAAAAAGGAGTGAAAAATGGACTTCCATTCACCAAGTGTGCCAAAAAACCAACGATAGGGTTATTCAGTTTTTGCTGAATGGTAAAAGCAACTTTTTTCTAAGGCCAAAGTAATTTAATAAGGTGATAGCATGTCAATGTTGTTTTTACAGTTAGATGATCTTCCCTTAAGTGGCCAAAGAAATCAATAAATGATGATATCTTCTTTTTCTACATCTTCTTTTGTACCCAGTCTGTATCTGAACCTCCTTCTGAGTTTCTTTTCCAACTGTTTGTTGCTTTGACTTGATCTTGATATGTGCTACAAAGTCAGACCTCCAGGCAACTTTCCATCCATGTGAAAATCTTTCTCTTATTTAAGGTATGCTATGTGGGTGTGTGACAAGTTGTATTTCTTATTTCTTTATGAAGTAGTGTATCCTTTACTTTACAACAATCTACATTATCTTTCAAAGTTGATTGAAACTCATAATGTAAATTTGAATGAATAATTTGCCTGCAGTGTTATCATAGTACTCTAAGGGGAGCATGATATTACAGCACCTCATGTCATTTAGGCAACATCACCAAATCCACAATTAGGACTAAATCCAATCTAAACTATTTTAAATTTTAAACCACTTCAAATTTATGTTGTTCATCTTTTTACTGCAATGCCTCACAATAACTACTACCTTTGTGAATCCCGAAACCTTCATTAGTTGATTTAACTGTATCAGATGGTTATTAATTAAATTCTAGAATAATGTTTGCTGCTCTGCTATATTGCTTTGTTCTGCTTTATTACTTTGAAGGTTAAATCTTGAAATTTGCTCAATAATGACTTGAGTCCTTATCCTTGAATACTGTATGCATCAAGTATACATTACTGTTACCAGAAACATGTTGGACAAGGTGAATGTTCCATCCGACTCCTTATTTAAACTTTTGATTGAAATTCATATTTAAATGTAAAACACAAATTGTCCATACACATTCTGTCCGTATTAGATACCAAAAAAACAAAGGTGGCAAACATGCTATTATCCTGCCCATCAGGATAGATGGTGCGGTATTTCTCAGTATTACTAGATATGTTTTCATCAGTAAATTAGACAATTTTAAAATGCTTGTCTCATGCATATCTTTATCTTGCAATCAGATGAGTCATGATCATGTGTCTTCAGATTCAGAATAGGGATATACTGTCAGCGTAGGACTTCAGCTTAATGTGTGAGGGCACAATCTCTTCGATGCCTGTGTAATAATCTAAGACAACTGATCATAACAAGCATTAACAAATTAGAGTTTTAAGAGAGATTCTGATTCTTAATATACTGTGACATACAGTCACATGCCATATGGTCGAGAATTGCCTGAAAATGATCAATTTGTAATTTAAAGATAATTAGAACCTTAAAACTTGAAATGAAGAATCACTCATACATAGATAACGTATGAGATATAGAGTAAGCAGTCAGGGTAGCCTATTTTTTTTACTGAAAGTATCCCATAACTGAATGTTTCCTTTGTTTTATTTCCAGCAGTAATCATGAACAGCAGCCATCCTGTGTTCTGTGCAAGTGTCCTTGAATGTGACAATAAACCCCTCAGGTGGTGTCAGCATTTATAGGTCAAACTGCAATATGCTATGGTTATACCCATGTTAGATACCATATGTATAAGTATAATCAAGCAAAATTTTGGTATTTTACTGTGTGACAACCTTTCATTTTGTAGTTTATTTGTTTTTTGTTTTTTTTCTGTCTGCACCTCAGCAGTATCTGAATTATTTTTATTTTGTTAAATTTTGGGGATGACAACAGTCTGGCAGCACCTAACAGACCATATCCTGGGTAATTGTCCTGCAAATGGCGATGTGAACAGGTTAGACAAGACCACACAGGAATGCACAGGCCAGTTAGACAATATGACAAAGGAAAATGGGAAATTGCTCATATTTTCTTTCTTTTAGTATATACACAGACTAATTAAATGATGAGAAGCAACCAGTTGAGGCAGGCAGAAGCTCACAGTCCTAATAAGGGAATCAACAACAGGTGTGCGGAGCAGAAGAATGCACTGAGGAGGATGCAGGAGAATGTCCAAGTGAGGAACAGCTATGTCTGACAAACACACAGTACAAAAATGGTAGTTGCATCTTAATTCAGGGGCATGATTCTCTGAAATCCAAATTTTTAGACGTCATATGTCATGACAGGCTGACAAGACCTTACCCAAACAAAGCGCGGTTGAAAGATGTAGCATTCATTTTTTTCGATTTGGAGGAAACAACCGGTGCAGCTCATAATCCACAGCCATTAATCTATTATGTGACAGTCAATTTTTTTTCTCAGCCCATGAAGCTTGCCCCAGTGTACTGCTGGAATTTAGCACTTTGTCAGCTTTTTGAGGTAAAATGCCTTATTTGAACTTGGAGGTATCTGATTTACAAGTTGACAGGGATTGCTTGAGATAACAAGCAGATATAAATTGAAAATATCATTAACACATTATAATATTTGTAATGATATATATTTATAATGATATAGGTAATGTATAATGCAATTTACGCTATAATTTCATTGTATGAATCAGTAACGACTAAAATACTGACAGGTTCCTACTGATATTTAAATGTAGGTACAGTGGAAGAAAACAAGTTAGAGGTACTGAAGTATGGGAGAATGGTGCAAATGATCTTTTTTTATCGTATAGTTAAAGAGGAAAAAGTGGAGAACAGCTCTTAATTTTATAGATGAAAAAATTGCAAAAGTGCACCTTGCAGTGATGACTCAAAATGATGATAATAATTAAGTGTTTGAAATCTCAATTTACTGCTCACTATTTAGTCTCTTATATAGGGAGCGAATGAGTGAACAAGGGAGTAATTTTGGACAAAGAATGTTTCGCAGAGGAACAGCACTGGAAACCATTGTCCTTGGTCTGTTTTAAGACAGGTCAGGACAACAGGAAAAAGAAGAGTTAGATGACCTTTCAAGTGTGCATTTGGCTGAGATTCAGTCACAATGTCAGCCAAACAATCTCCAGGCATGATTTGCATTCATATATATATATATATAGGTTTAGGGGGTCTAGGGGAATAAGTGGAGGATAAGGAGATCAGAGATGGCATAGATTTGGCAAAATCAAGCTTGCAGATATTCTATTGTTTTTGTCAATTTCTGCTATTTATGAGGCTTGTAAAATTCCTGCCAAATCTGAGCAAGAGTCAAGCAATGAGTATACTACTTTGTTGGTAATACTCCCCGCTAATCCCCATCCTCCAGTCCACATGTTGAAGTGTCCTTGGACAAGACACTGATCCTCAAATTGCCCCCGATATGTGTGTCATCGGTGCGGGACTGTGTACGTATGTAGTTGCACATCAATGTGTAGAAAAATGCGCCGTGTAAATGGATGAATGTGACAGTAGTGTAAAAGCCAATGGTCAAAAAGACTAGAAAAGCGCTATATCAGTACAGTCCATTTACCATTTAATCCTCTTAAGACAATTCCAAGTTTGTGCCCCAGAGAGGCCAAATAAAACTGTCCAATATATCAGAGATGAAAATTCAATTTGATGACACATTTTTTTTCCTAACTGAGATAATGCTGTTTTGGGGTAATCATGATTTCAGTGAAGTTTATGTGCAAAAGGCAAATGTTTAGGTCAAATTCATTAACCAAGCAAGGTCATATCATGATGTTAGAGTTGGACAAACCAGGATAATGATGGCTGTTAATGACTAACACTGCACTGCATTTCTTTCTTTTCAAAATGTCCCTCTTTTTCATCTCTACCCTTACTACCAGGACCCAGACAGCAAAATGTAATATTTACTTTAGGGATGTCGAAGGTTAATTGTACAGTGTATGTGTGTGTGTGTGTGTGTGTGTGTGTGTGTGTGTGTGTGTTTGTGCATTGCTTTTCAGCAGCATAGGTGGGTGCACCCACACTGGACCTGTTTTACATTCGGTGAGAAGCAGGTTTTTAAATGCTGCTTTATTTAGAGTCAGTGGATCTCAGAACTCTACCTTCATTTCTCACTGTGGTGTTAGACTCATAACTGCCTATCCCTGGAAGTGCATTCACACATACAAAGAAAAAATACTCAAAACATACATTCAAACTAGAGAGAGTTGTATGTAAGGACACCAAACAGATCTTAAGTCATATGACCTTTACCATTTAGAGGAATAGTGAATAGGCACATTCACCAAATGTGTGTGTTTATGGGCAGGGATGTAGTGTTACATTTAGAGGTGTATTGTCAGGATACATAGCCAGTGGGGAGGCAGTCACCCATGGGAACAATCATTAAATTTGTAAAAATACTTTTCTCCAAATATAGTTATGAAGGCATCATATCATATGATAGCTCTGCAGGAGCATTTACCATGATATTATAATACATATTGTTTCATAGTTATTATGATAACTGCTTTTTACATTAAACAAACATAGTAAGGTGCTACAGGGGTACTCCAGCAATATAGCATTGCACTCAATAAAGTTGGAATACGTAACCCAGGACAAGTAATGACTGCAAGCAATACAAAAAAGAAGAGAACACTCACAATTTAACAGTTAACTGAATTTGTTTACATTTGTTTGATCATTGTTTTAATACCCATATAGATCTAAATGGCTTTATGAGTAGGCTTAAACTCAAATTACAAAAGCGCCTTACCAGATGTAATATATTTTGTCTAACTTATTTTTAACAGTTATTTGTGTAGGTGGTACATGAAGATGCATACTCAGTAAGCCAGTGAAGTAGTCATTTAAAGATAATGTTTTATTCCTTTGTCTCTTAATTTCAAGTGGCTACCAGTATTCATAACTATACAGTTGTCACTAAATAAAGTAGACCATTTTTTTTTAAACCAGGATATACAGTTGATTGCATAAATTATAGTAATTATATTATAAATGTACTAGTCATACTTGCATTTGTTTACATAGGAATGCCACAAATTATTAATTTTAATTGTGGTTTGGTCAATATCTTGAGGGACACTGTTCCAGAAGGGACTGGTGCAGATATCAAAGATTGAACTCTGTGTAGTTGTACCTTCCTAATTCCTCCATTTTGAGTTGTACTATATAGTACTGCATAGAAATGCCAGTGATGTGTTGAATCTTCTTCATTGGCAACCTCTATCATCACTTAGATTCCACCTAAACACCAGGCCTGGCACCTGAATAAAGATTTCCTATGATGGAGCCCCAGCACAGGCGTCACGCTCTGAAAATGTGACAAATGCAAATGGGACGAGAGAAATCAAATGTGACTAACGTGTATGGAAACATAGAAAATCAATTGTCTCCTGAACAAATGGATGAGCTATTAAAATGATTGTGTGCTACAGGAATATATTATCCTCAGCAGCTGCCAGCAGAGGCATCAGCGACTCATATTCCAAGTCTGCTTGGCCCAAGAAAGCACACAGAGCTCCCACTAAGGCAATTATATGCACACTCTGCATGAGCATAACATGTGATTTATCTGCCTGCTCTCATGCTAATAGCTGTTACACATTATCATTATAGCAAGCATAAAACATGCAATATAACCATTCCTATACAAAGCAAAATAAGTGGATTTTTAAAAGTGGACTTTCAGACCATAAATGCGCACTTTGTCAAAATAAATTTGCCTGTTTGTCTCTCAAAGGAGATGGTCCAATGATGCTAAAACCTGGCTTTGAAATGACATTACCATTTTCCAGCTTTAATAATACATAAGCCTTTGACTTGGGCAGAAATTTAAGCTTGGGAGTTCGGGAACAGACTTTGAACTGATGTTTCAAATCAGGATGAGGAAATGTTTCTTTTCCTCTCCCCATTTGTCAGTGATATTGAGAATAAGGAATTAATTAAAGCTCAGATGCCAAAGCAACAAGATATGAAACATTTAAAAAGCCTTTTTATGAAACAATTGCAGCTGTCTGAAGTTTTGATAAACAGTTTTTCATCATTCTCTGTGGGGTAGAGAGGCTTCAGAGGAGAGAATTCAATCCACTCATCAGATAAAGACAGTCACCGGGCTTCAAATACAGCCTCTTTATTAACACTTCAAAACAATCAGAGCATCTCTGCAGGCATTGGAAAGGTTACACAGCATGGAAATAACACAGATTTTCTTGCTTTTGAAGTTTGAAAACTGCTTTTTAGAATTATTTCCCCCAAAATCAATAGATAATGTACATGATATCCCTGCTCAATCCTATTAGCTGGAAGAAAATGTCAAGGAGAGCCATCTGCCTTAAACGGGATACATCTCCACACGACACTGATGGGATCTTCTGAAATGACAGGTTTAGTGGAATCTGAAACGTCCATCCCTTAAATTTTTAATAAACTAAATAAGAAAATGGCACTGTGAGTAACCAGTGTCCTTTAAAAGAAATAACACAACAAAACCTCTGCATGTTTGTTCTGATAAATTCAGGGGTCACTATTCAACATTATTTGGAAATTGTTGCACAAATGGTAACAAGGCAATGAATTAGTAGGAATAGTAGAGTGAGCTCACAATTTCTCTTTTGTCAGGGAACATATGTGATGTTGCCCCAAACTGAACTGATGTTATGTTAAAGGATTTCATTTAATACTATACTATACAATGATAGAATGGTCATCTGACTCTGTACTGCAATACAACCATAATTATATTTTTTTCAATCTATTATGCTTGGCATCATTTTATTCTAAGCACACATTAGCCAAAAAGTGTCTGCCCATCTTACAAGTTAAAAAATGTGACAGGCAGACCCTCACACATAAGTAATATTATTAATGGGACTGAACAGGATTGACGCCAGGAATGGAACAGAACTGGGATAACTAAGTAATCTCAGTACTAAGTACTAAGAAATCAGTTGATGATTTCACAGCTTGTGAAATTAGGACAGGTTATAGCATACCTGGATTTTTATCTATTTATTTTTGCTTCTTTTTTTTCAAGTTTCTAATTTTCACGTTAGTCAGAATCATTAAATTAGTCAGCCAAAGAGAAACTTTTCAACAAACTCCAGGATCAGTTTTAGTTTGCTAGCTAATTACGGCTAATAAAATAACATTCCAGTGACAGGTGACAGTTCAGCAGAAATCAATCAGTGGTCACTGACAAAAAAAAAAAAAATATATATATATATATATATATATATATATATATATATATATATATATCTGAAAGAAAAAAACTTTGTCTGGCATTATCATTCTAAATTACAAATATGGATTATTTGAAAGCTTGTTGAGCAGTACTAGCTAAGTCGAGGAGTTGTGTTTGTAAGAGATGTTTGTAATTTGTTAGACAGCTATCTTGAACAATATGTAATTTGCAGCGAAGAACATGTCAGAACATGTCTAAGTATGAAAACCACCAACCTGGGAAATCTAGTTAAACCCATTATTTTCTCAGACTAAGTTCCAGGCTGATGCACAACAGCACCCTGCTTCACATTACAGTGCCACAGTTTCACACTGGGAACTGTCCAGTCTTCTACTGCTGATCACGGGGCAGCAGATAGCAGTTAAGTGTCCTGTACAGCACCCAAAAACACCTAAGCTACCATCTAATTAGTTTCTGAGGAAAGAGTGTCACCTATCCATGGATCAGATAATATAGGTTCCTCCTTGAGCCCATGGTGAGCATTTTAACTTATTAGATCTCTTCACGGGACTATGCGTGTGTATAGACTTCACTTTGAATACTCCCTTTTAGCTTTTTTGTAACCATGGGTCCATTACACAGCAGACATTTTAACTTGTCAGGACTGGAGAGGCACATCTGTTGTTGATAAAACAAGGTCTCTGTTCAATTCATTTGAGCCATCATTCGTTTGATTATTTGCACCTGTGTTGTTCCTATTTTGACCCACGACGTTTTCAGGGAAAAAGCCCTATTCTAGTTTTGTCTACCTGATGAAGATAAATCAAATATTCCCTATTATTTTGGCTCTCTTTTAAACTCCAACCATTGTGGCTAATGCCTATTTAGTTGAATTTACTAAACACTCCACTATGATCACCAGCTAACTCCAACAGTCTACTTTTTGATATTGGGCAGGTAGTGATCATTGAAATTATCACAGCTTTTTTTATTTTTGGTGGCAACAAGATTGTTTGAAGTGGTTAGGCTGAACAAAAGTAATAAATTTACCTGCATTCTTGTGTGAAATCATAATAATGAGCTGAAAGATGCTGACACATATTGAATAGCTGAGAAAAAACTGCAGTGGTTGACAATTACCTGTGAGTTTATCTCTACAAGCAGCTCCCCTCATAGTATACACAGCAATTCTTTCCATTGTTCACACAAAAAATTTGATTGGTTCAGCTTTAATGGAATTTTTCAATTTTTTATAATATTCCTTCAATTTTGCTTTTTTAAAATTTAATGTTGTGTTGCCCCCCTTTTCTTTTTTTACTAAAAGACCTAAATAGCATCATTATTGTAGAGACAAATAAATATAGGGGAAAATGAAATATTCACTTATGACTGCATAACATCAGGGTAACATGCTCATCAAGAAAGTCACTCAGACCTGCACATTAACACAAAGCTATATAGACTGACAAACAACTGCAATTAGAGACACATTCAAAGTCACAGAATTCATGAGGCATCATCAGAATTGGGAATGTGTCCCAAACAACAGGGAGCTGTTCCAACAGCTTGGCTTATAGATGAAGGTCTCTATGAGCACACACATACGGAAATGCACACACTCGTTCACAAGTATGAAAACATGGTAACACATACGCCGCCTCCTGCTGCTCCTGGCGTGCTATGAGACGTGGCCTACCATCTAGAGAGTGGCAGAATTGTGTGCTTGGGCCATCTGCTGCTGAGATTGATATAGATATCACACACACATACACTCACCCACCAGATACACAGGAACAATACGACATACATAGACACACAAAAAAATTATGGTGGTTATGCATTTATGCCCCATCAATATATAGCCAGCAGTTTTTCCAATAAGCACACTTAGAATGAGTAGTTTAACATTTTGGGAGGATATGCTCATCTGCTTAGTGTCTGAGGGTTATTAGAGAACAATTATGAACACTAGAATTAGGAAAAGCTGAGTTAGCTATTAGGCTTGAATATAAAAATGAATTGATAATAATTATAGTTGATTTTAATCTTATTAAACAGATGGATTTCAGCTGACATTAGGCATCCATGTTTGTAAGTCAGATATATTGAAGCTTTAAGAAAAGTTACTGTCATTTTTGTAATTGTGATGCAGACATTAACACTACTTAATAGTCAATGATGAGCTGAATGCAGAACTACACCTAAATAAAATCCAACATTAACAGGAATACAAATATTTCAGCTAATTTAATAGGGCTAGAGTCCGGATGTTTTTAGCCTAGCTTAGCATAGAGTGGAAGCAGAGAAAAACAGCTAGCTTGCAACTATAACGCCCCCCAAAACCACAATTTGTCTTTTGTATGGGTTTAACAAGATACACTGAGGAAGAAAAACAGAAAAAAAAGTAAGCATTATAGGTGTTTATCAGCTTGGACAGAGTCAAACTAGCTTTTACTATGGTAAAAATCATCTCACTATAATACTGTTAATCAATTATGTATAATAAGATTAAACATTCTGATAAACCTTATTACATCACTCATGGAAAACATTAAAACGCCTCACCAGTTTACAATTCATGCCATTTGAAATTGAAAAACAATAAAGATGAACTATTTTCACAAGTTTTTTTTCTAAATGTTTCCTTCAGACAACATTGTACCATTGTGTTCCCAAAGTAAATTTGTTTAGAGGAATGATGGGACAATGTAACGAAGGCTGCAAAAAAAGAAGTCAACATGGCCTCTAGAGAGTCATTGGACAAATTAAAACACTGCTGCTGGTTTCCTTAGGGCCCTGCCTGTTTTTTAAAAGTACTGCACGATGAATGAGGATCTACTGTGTGAGTGTAGGCCAAAAATGGATATATTACCTTGAGGCAACACTGTACCATAATTGACTCATACATTTGAGAAATAAAACACCTACTCTGCTGTTTCTTGCTTTTATGGCCCTATTAGATGGAAATGGTGACATTCTGAAGCGTACAATTGTTTTTCTGTTTGTTTTTTTGTTTGTCTTACATGAAAAAATGCATCATTTTGTGGTTTTGTGCGAACTGCATATTTGAGAGCATTTCTTAAATTTACATAACTTGCCTGGATGGCGTATTTGTTCTTTGCCAACCATTCCATTCTAGATGTGCTTTTATTGCTTAACTTTTGAATCCAGTCCTCTCATATTCAGAACAATAAAGAGAGTAAACATCAAGAACCAAACAAACCAGCAGAGGAGACTCAAATAAGGCCGGGATTGCATTTTATTGACATCTCTTTCCTGCAATTAGGAAAATGGGAAAGACAGCTCCTGTGAGGAATTGAGTGTTTGTGAGAAAGAAAAAGGCATGCATGCTTACCACTTACCAAGCTCTAGCAAATAAGAGCTTTGGGGATTGGCATCCAGTTAAATCCTCTCTCAGTTTTGAAAAACTATACAATGTTTGGAAGTACAAAGACTCCCAGTTCTATCTGTGTAAAACATCTCATGATCTTAATGTGACTGCATGGTTAGAAAAAGTTCTGAAAAGTGTGTTTAATGTATTTACTTCTTCATAACACTTGCAATGGCTATTTTTCTTAGAAATGTCATACCTGCATTGTTTACATGCATGTTTACTTGCAGGCAGTCTTCTTCTTTCCTGTGTTTGCCAACAAATTGCTTGAAGCATTATCAGCATCTTGTAGGTCAGTGGACAAGTGTGTCTATTGGCAGGAAGGAAGGTCTATTATATTGGATATGATCCATGCATGTGCTACTAGGGGTTAAAACAAAACAGACTTTATTTGCTCTTTACATCTACTAAGAAAAATGTGTTTGATTTTGTGACAAACAAAAATTCATTAAAAAAATGATTAAAAGTGAAATTACTTAGCGATTGCGGGCAAAATTTAAAGGAAATAAAATGGTTGCCTTTATTCAACATCACAGTAAATTAAGTTAAATTTACTTGGACAGTTTTATTTTATTTTTTATCTTTTTAATTATATTTTCTCCGTCACCATCTTACTGACTTATAATTTCATGAGAATTGGTGAGTCATTGTCAGTCGAATCGGTAAAATATTTTCGAGGTACACTCTCTTTGAGTTGTAAGGATACAATACTACCTGGACATTTTTGAACCTTTTCTTTTTCAGAATTTTCTCTTATACATGTTATGTTCCAAAGTTAATACGAGACTAATACGGGATAGTATGACCATCATCTAAGGGTCGTAATCTGCTGCTTGTGGTACTTTTTCCAAGAACATTATTGTAGCTGAAATTTTTATCCATTTGTATTACTATGATAATGCCATTTTAAGATCAGACTTTAGTATTAAGTTACATATGTCATGGGTGGAAATTAATGAGATTTGGAAGAGGTATCTTTTTGGAGTATCTGTATGATAGCCATCAAAATCCTAATAAATAGCCTCACAGAAACCCCAAAGCAATGGCTATAAAATACTATTTCTCCAGGTATGCTTTTCTCAGAAAAAGGGAATACATTTTCTTGAGAATTTCTTTGAAACATTGAGATCTCAGTTAAAGCTCGGTAACAAAGAAATAAAGTGGAATAGTTTGTATTTTTAAGTAACTAATCCATAGACTTGTATTGCATAGATTTAATAAGAACTCTCCTTTGTCTCCTGCTTCCAGGTCTTTCTCCAGCTTGTCAGATGACAGCGAGGAAGCCAGAGCCAGGTACCTCTACAGGCAATGGGTGGGACTCGGTTTGACTGATGTCCATCTGTCCAATCACACAGTCCTACTCAGCCTACCTGGTTCTACACCCAACACCATCACTTACAGGTCTAGTCACCAGTGTTTCCTACCAAATGGGATCCCCTGTGACCAGCGTGGACCAAGTGACCTGCCAAAGCAGCAGTTCTCTTACGCAGCCTATTCTGCCATCGGAAGTCTGCAGGTACTATTCTATACCCCTGTATTGACATTTTGCATACCAAAGGTTACTTCTCCCTTATGGCCACTGAACTCTCCTCCAGCTCTTCCTCCCCCATCACCTTCATATTGTCAGATTGTCTAAGTCTCCAACCCCCGGCAAGTGAAGGGTCACCAGTAAAGGTTATAGCCAGAGGTT
The DNA here is from genome assembly GCA_016859345.1 of Istiophorus platypterus. Classification (NCBI taxonomy): domain Eukaryota; kingdom Metazoa; phylum Chordata; class Actinopteri; order Istiophoriformes; family Istiophoridae; genus Istiophorus; species Istiophorus platypterus. The sequence continues at coordinate 3,189,321 of CM029123.1, forward strand.
GTGGCTAAATGTTACAGCTTGGTGAACCACAGTTCAGGGTCTAAAGGTATCTTGGTGTAGTTATTTTCAGCAAGCCAGATAAGGCTAAAGATGATATTTATATTGGTATTTTCTGGTAGAATGTCAAACCGATTAGTTAGAGTCCTCAAAAGACCTCTTTGTCTGTAACTTGTTTAGGAAATTCTTTCAACACCAATTTTTTATGTGCTAGAGTTGGGGATTCAAGTTGTCTTCGCATATTTCATTTACAGTTCTAGGTATCATCTTAAGCAGATGTGAGTACAAATTCACCTTATGAATACAAATTCAACTTTATAAGCTTATCTCTCATCAGTAATCCACCTGATCATTACTTAAGCATGCTCGAAAACAGAATTATATGATGATATGATTTTTTTTTTTTTTTTGCAAATGACAGTGATATAAGATTTAGTAGATAACTGGTTGACTATGATTAGAATTGTGTCATGAGGAACCCCCCAAATCCTCTCAGTATGAATTCTCTGGTTCCTATACCAAAACAGAAAGAGATGTCCTTTAAAAACAGTTTGCCTCATTAATTTCACTTGCAATTTGTGTAGAAAAGGCAAAGAAAGATAAAATAAAATGTACTGTTCAGAAACCATGAAAGCTGAATGCTCTGCTCTGCCCTGAAACCTAACAATGAACAAACATCGCAAGAAAAAACCTTTTCACTGACAGCAGGCTGCATTATATTATACTTCTGTTACATGCTGTCCTGATTTCAGATATAAAAATTAAACATGTTTAAACATGTACAGTTTATCACAGAGGTCCCGATCTTATATTGTGATTTATAATTTTATTTTGCACACATTTTTATTATTATTTTTCTTAAAAAGTAGTTCACACCCGTGATTGATCTTAAAGTATTCTACTGGCAGGGCTCTGCCAATAATAAAGACAGCCCTATTCCCATCTATAGAAGTTAATACATATATAGGAAACTAGAATATAGGGGGAGAGAGCACAGAGATGTAGCATCACATAGAAATAAAACATGTGTTTAATGAGGAAATTGTTGGCAATGTCATCGAGTAAGAGTGAACCGATACATCAGTGTCTGTATTATTAATCTCAGTCGTGACTGACAGTGATTGACTGATCAGTCACATTGAAAAGAGATCACAATGTAATGAAAAAAGACTTCCGAGTTTTTACAAGTTGGAAAAAGTAGAAACAGCCCAATAAAGTTTGATATTCATATTCAAAATTTCAGAAACTACTCTTTTAAGTACACCATTATTGATAATTACAATGTAATAATAGAAAAATTAAACCTTTGTTTACCTTTAAAATCATCTTAATGAGAGAGTCTGAATCAGAGTTATGAACTACCATAGATTATCATATTGATTTACAGTATCTTCTTAGATATGAATAGGAATAGGAATGGTAAATTGCGCAACAATGTGTGTTACCACCTTAAATATTGTTAAACAATTGATGTCCATTATTTGAATGAGATATTGGAATTATAAATCTTACCAATTTCCAATATTCTTTAGAAGAAAAAAGACCTTGATATCTTGCTAATGCATATTGTAGAATGAAACTGCAAATTCACTGGATTTAAGTCGGTTGTACTCAGGAGGATATTTTTTTTATAAATAGAACAGAAGGAGAAATTTTCTGGGTAGGGTGCCTCAGGCTATCTTTTCCAGACAAGAGGTAATTCACACACATTATACATTTAACTTTGATAAGAATAGACTTTGTGATTAGAGCAGCACCAGCAAATTCAATGCAGAAACCGTAAAAATCTTCAACATGGTTTGTGTGTCATGCTTGATGCACTGTAAATCTTTTCCATCATCCTTCAGGAGTGTGAAGGTTAATGGAGGTCATTATGCATGTAGTTCTCCCGCACTAGCCAGAAGACACAAACATATACACACATACATACACACACACACACACACAAAGACTCATAAACACAAACTCTCTCTCTCACACTCACTCATTCTCACATACACACACACACAAAGAAATACAGTTACATTATTTTTAGAGGACTTTACTTCTCTGTACCCCAAGAACAGAGAAAAGGGTTGAAGGAGACGCTTGTTATTCCCTTGAGCCCCTGCCCAGCCCGGGGGCAGATGAAAAGTTGGAGTGTGTCTCTGAATACCAAGTTTTCCTCCTTTTCTCTCCCTCTCTCTCCCCTCGCTCTCCTTTCTCCGCTTTGCTTGATCCATCCAGCTGTCCACTCTTCAGAGACTACCCATAGGAGGGTCACAGTCATCCATCACTAGATTATTTCCTATCTCCGTTCCTGCACACTGCCTAGAATTAAGTGGCAGTTTTCTGGATCTAAACATGGCTTTCAGACAATTAAATATGGCATTTGTGACGGATGGATGGTGGCCCAGAGCAAGTGTACTGGACTAATAAGTCCTGCTGTTGATGGTACTGTTTTGCTGGTGCTACAGGAAACTATGCTCTGACACACACACACATGTGTGCATACAAACACACACAAAGAAAATAGAAGCTCAATTAAGAAATTTGCATTATTTTATCCATATTGGCCAAAGGAAGAAAATGTGCTTTTTTAGTACATCAATGCATTGCAGGTGCTGGTTGTGTATCTGTCCACACTTGTCATGTAACCAGATCCTTCACTTGCTACAGTGTCTTGTCAGGGTCAAAAGTATCTTAACCCGTTTGGGATTTGTGCAGTTCAAAAGCAATAATACTACGTTGATTGTCCATTAATTCTCTAGATGATTTCTGATATGTGTTTGATTGACAGGAGAGGGGTATATCAAGGGGATTCCATGTACTTGCTGTATTGCAGATGCTGTAATATTTCCAATTATTATTAAGATAAAATTGTGAAAGTAACCCAAAAAGAAACCCTCCATGTCCCATGTGAAACCAATCCATGGCCAATCCATGGCCAATCCTCAACCCTTATCATTTGTTTATTATTGTAACCATGACAAGGTTGTATTAGAGGGGAGGGATTAACAACCTAAATGGCTATTTAGGTTGGAGGAGACGTTTAGAAAAGACCCCATCAGGTGTTAGGGAGAAAATAATAATTTGTGTACAGTAACTAATATCATTAAATCATGCTGTAAAATTAATGGTTTCACCAATTTCTATTTTGTACTCTTGGATTGTTTTCTTGTGTACTTAAAATACTACAATTTTCTGTCAAACTGTTAAATCCCTGTTTCTTAAAATCATGATTCATAAAGACAAGACAATACTGTCCTATATGAAAACATTGCCCCCTCTAAATTTTATGGAATTTAGAACATCTTCAGAAATTGAGGCAAATTAACCAAACATTAACCAATTCTGACTTAAAACCCATTGAGAATATATATATGTGTGTGTATGTGTGTGTGTGTGTGTGTGTGTGTGTGTATGCAGTTTATAAACAGATTATTATATAAATATAATATATTAGATATCATATAAATAAGGGTGAAGTGGACACAGCCCCTGCTCTGATAACATTTGGTAGCATGTGGCACCATCATGGAACCACAAACAAGAACAATCTGGACTGTGATCGCCCTGCATATACGGATTTGCAAAACCAGATGACAATCCTGCAGAAAATGACCATTACCTCATATGATTGAGTTCTGGTAGATAAGTCACTCTAGGCAAGCATTGTTGACTGAATTTGATTGGGTGGGGGGACAATGGTAGCATGTGGATATCTATGAATAGCATCTATAAGGATTTCTACCATGCTTAAAAGGAGGCCCACAAGAAGGGCATTGCAGTAGTCGAGGTGAGAGAGAACCATGGCCTGTAACAAGAGTTTGATAGCATATTGAGTTAGGTAAGGCTTGATTTTTCTTATGTATTGTAGAGCAAAATTACACAACAGATGCACAATGGTCAGAGAAGGATAGCTGGTCATCAAACATGACACCCAAGTTTCACATGACCTTGGTTGTGTTGCAACATGAAGAGGCAAATAGATGTTGATATTGTGAATTGATTGGACAGCATGACTAAGAATTCAGTCTTACAGGTGGCGTTCCCTCATTCCCTGTGGAGAGGGGTTAGGGACATTTGCTCTTGCCATGACACATTGAGGGAATGCCCAGTGAGATAGGATTCAACTGAAGAAAGCATTTTGTCTGAGATGTCCATACCAGAGAGTACAGATAACAGGATGCAGTGGTTCACCTTATTGAAGGCAGCTGATAAGTACAGCAAGATAAGGACTGAGGACCGACCTGCAGCCCTGGCTTCCCTAAGGGCTTCTGTCATGAGTATGAGAGCAGAGAGAGGTTGCTACATGTTTGTCTTGCTTGTCACTGCCCTCGGTGAGAGGAGTGACCATGGAGAATGATGTGCCCTTAGCTGGAGGAGACTGGTTGTCTGTGAGTGGTTCAGAGAATTGGCTACCGATGGCTTGTGTCTAATGCATAAGCTGGTGGATTGACTAATGTTTTGAAGGTGTAAAATATTTCCAAAATGCCTTTGGTACTGCTGATCTTATAATTGTAAAAGCAGTTTTGGCAGCACTGATGCTGGAAGAGAAGGAAGATAGGAGCAACTGATAATACTTGAAATTAGCGGGTTTATGGTGATTACACCATTTTCTATCAGTGGCTCTGACATTGATATGCAACTTTTGGATAGTGTCAGTCAGCCATGGCTGACGCAGGTTATCCTGACATGAGGCCAGTGTGGTACAGAGAGACTATGGCGTCATTATCCTATAGTGAGAAAACATGCTAAGAGGAGGTGAAGCCAAGGCAACCAATGAGGAAAGTGGGTGAATCACAAGACATATATGGAGTCACAAATCTGTGAAATACTAATTACAATTTACTTGATTTTACAGAGAAATTCCCTTTCAATGCTTAATTTAAATGCAAACAAATGTGAAATTGATAATGGACATTTTATTTTTTTTGTGTTATAAAATGTAATTTGCAGTCACATATTAGTTCCTTTTCTAGAAAATTACTGGAAAGTATAGGACCTGTAAAAAAAACAACAACAAAACAAAACAAAACAAAAAAATGTTTTGTGTATATAAATTTAAAATCTCTATGCCTGTAGTTAAAACAAGAGAGAGGCAACATTAGCCTTGTGACCGGTACAGTGATTATGACTGGAAAAGTATTCATTCCGTACCTTTTTTGGATTTCTAGACGGAACTTCCAAATTAGCTACCATTAGCTATTTAAGAGGTCAGCACCTTTTAATGATCAAGTACCCAACTGTTAAGGGTCAATGCCTGTGTTGCATCAGAATAAACTGATAAAGCCCTTGTTAAAGTTTAACACTAATTGTGGCTGTTTTCAAGATTGCTATTCACCATCTGTCCAACTCCAACTCACATTTACCCATGGGTACATCTTGATATAGATATTATATACAATACAGTGAGCAGTAGTTAATGAACAGAGGAAAGGGGATTTTTTTAAGACCAACCATCACTAGTAGCTTATGATGTGACACCACTATTATATTCACAAGTGATGTTGGACAGAGTGGATATAGAGGGGTTTGTCCCTGCGACCTTCTGTTTACAGGGTAGTTTTTTTCTCAGCCACACCACCACTTGCCTGAAAAAACATATGCTCTCACCAGACTCTACATATGAATTGCTCATGCAATAGCAATTCTAACCCAGCACTTTATAATGTACCATACCACATGAAATGTTTGTGCAATTTTTGTAGAGGGAAAGAACATGCTGTAAACATAATCAGACCCTAGAACTTTATTTTGTTTGCTTTTATGGTTAATTGTTAATTTTATTTGTACCTTTTTTGATATAGAAAAGGAAATAACCATTAATGAAGAGGAGAGACGAATGTGTAAAATTACACCAGAGATAGACCCAGATGTCACAGGAGTAGCAGGACTTGAAAAGAACACACTGAGAAATTACACAAGCAATATCCTAGGAAACCTGAACATTCATGAAGTACACAAAATCCTCCTGGCACAGTACACTTTCACCAGAGGGTGTTACCCATCAAGTGAAGCGAGAGACTAGCCTTCCTGTAGAGCCTTAGGACCATCTGGTCACAGCTTTAAGGACATGTAAGAACATGTAAGACACACCTGAATAAGTTGGGAGGGTAAATAAATACTGTATGGATCCACGTAGTAACAGATGTTAACTTCTGATTTTTGCAGTATATTTCCCTGATAAATAGCACAATTTTCCTGGACATTTTCGCCTGAGTGCATGAAAAAAAAATCCAGTCATTTAGCCTGGTACTCTGAATATGATATTAATAATGCTGCTTAAATGTGAACATATATTATAATCAGTTTGCCTGTCTAAATACCTTTAACTGGTTACTTTAAAATGGATGTAGCTGACTTGACACCTAAATATAATTGTGCCCTTGACTGACCAACCTATACACTTTATTTCTCTCCAGAGTCAGACTACTGCCTCTTAGTCTAGGAGCAATCTGAAGTGAAACTTGACTAGATTTATCATGGCCCCTACTATGGCCCTGTTTGGACTATTTTACTGTAAATTAATCCATTTAATAGCAAAGAAATAAATATGTTATGGGCTCCTTTCTATAGCGTTACTGGGAAGGTATGCCATCATGTACTTATTTTGGGACAATGGAAGGGGGGAGGATATATGTTATATAGTTGACAAGTAAAAGCCATGAAAAACTACTGACTTCAACCACAGTTATTCAATAATTTCTACCGTTCTGAAGGCTAGAGGTTTGCAAACATTTGAAACTGCTGTTTCATGGTGTATAATAAATTTCATTGTATTCTAATAAATTCTCTTCTGCTATTTTACACTATCCACTTGTTGACACAAAGTGTGCCAATAATATTTTATAACCTTTTTTCTTGACATTAACTATTTATGAGGAGGACAAATTCAATCAAATAAAACCACTTCAAATCCAACTGGATACAAATGACAAAGTCAAAGGTAAACTGAGGTAAAGGTACAGACTTCATTACATGATTCAACATCACAGCTTCAAAAAGCTCACTGATGCTTTATAAATGCTTACTTCTAAGCCGTCCAAGGATAGGCTGTAGGGAAAAGCCTCTGACATATTCAACACACTATAGTAAGGTACTTGTCCTCAACCCCCTCCCCTGTCCTCTTTCCTGTCTTCTCCCCTTTCGGTAACCCCTTTTACTACTTTCTGATTGGAGAATTACAAAGAGCATCGAGGATGATTAAACAGGAGGGTGGCTCACACCCTGCTGCCGGGTAAAAAAGAATTGAGTGCTGGTGCCTCTAACCAGTGAAGGAGGAGGAGAAGAAGAGTTTTGGAGCAGCCCAACTTTAGATTCAGCTAATTTATCATTTTTCTCACCTAAAGTGAGAGCCTATCCCTGAGACAGCCTTAGATTCAGACTGTTTTTAAGAGGTCGGGAACTTTACTCTTTGAGGAAAGATGTAATCCCAGAAATGTTGCCCTTTATTAGAAACAGCTTTTGGCCTTATGCTGTCAAAGGCAGACTGACAAATGAAGTCACCCTCACTACTATTCCAAGACTCACAACTAGTGACGAGAAGACCTGGAATGTTGATCAGTTTCTTGACTTACAGGACACTGGTGCTATCGTAGCAGGATAATGGCTGGTCATGGTGATGGTCACAGTCTCTTCTGGAGGACCTCTTCCGTTGAAGACACAGGTGGGAGCCCAGCTTCTCTGAGTTGGTTCCTGGGGATTGAAAGTATGGGAAAAAAAGAGGAGTGAGGGGGACTCAGGAGAGCAGCACAAATGACACTTCCCTTGTCAAAACTGAAGGCTTAGGACATCAGGGTATCACTGATCTCACGGACTAAGCTCGGAGATTTCATTGGAAGACAGCTCAGGAAGGTGAATGCAGGAGATGCTTGACAGAACTGCTGAGAAAGGCTGACAGCACGGCACCAAGAGCCTACACCATCAATCTATACATTTGGAAGACAAACATAGCCAAGCGAGTAAGAGAAGGGCTAACCATGACTGAATCCTCCTCTGAAAGTTCCCCCTGTCCCTAACCTGACTCTAAAGTAAGTTCATAGACAAAGCTGAAGTCTAGCCAAAAAGTTCCACTGTTTCTTCGAGTGACAGATTTGGACTCCATCTTCAGGCAGGAGACACTCACCCTGCTGAGATCATCACAGGAGAAGCAGTGATCAGAGGTCTTTTCTTTATTACAGATCCAGGGTTGTCTCTGTTGTGTTTAAGCAATCACAATAGATTAAGGAAGAATTTGTTCATACTAGGAAAATTGCTATTGCTTGGTTCCAGTGGAATTCTGGTTCTTTTTACAAAATATACAGTGAAACCCCTACTATTGTATCCCATCCCCCAGTAGCTTGACAGTCTCTACCTCCCTATGCTTCCAGTAACACACCTCCTTGTTTTCCATGCTCAAATCTCTGCATCTTCTAGATTTACCACCAATCTTCACATGCATCAAAACATCCAAACACATTTATGTATCTGCCTAGACACCAAGATTCCACACTACCAATTATAAATACCCCCATACAAATAAAGTATTATATATTTCATTAGTTCTACATGTCCTTTTTGTTCCTGAGAGCACAATGAAGAGATCTAGCTGGTTAACAATTTGTGAGTATGTGTTTAATAGCTTACAGGTACATTTAAATGATTATGTACACTTTTGCATTCATAATTACATTGTAAATATTTGAAGGATTTGACTCCCCTGCGTAAACTGTCTTTTTGGAGCAATTTGTGCTCAAAAAAATTGATATGCCGATTAATGATTAATTATATCCAAACAGAGTAAACTATATTATAACTTAATTCATCTGGAAGCCTGGCTGTATTATTTGGCTTTGTTGAGGCTTTAAACTTACTTATGATAATATCGCATTTCTTTCAAATTTGAATAATCAAAGAAAGAATACATCTTTCTATAAAGGATGCCAAATTCACTGCTGGTACAGCCAAACAGAGTTAAAGGCAACATCCAGACAGAACTCTCTCAAGGGGCTAAACATGGATCGTATTTCAGTTAATACAGTTCCTCAGTCTAAAAATTAATTAATGGACAGATTTTAAATTAACAAGATACTTGAGCTGCCTAATCCCTCATCAACCACAATGCATTTCATATATCAAGGTATTCTGATAAGATCTGTAATTAAGGTAATTGGGGTTATTTAGAAACTAGTAGTATGCCATCCTACTTATCTTCACATGAATCATGGCTTCTATTAATATGAACTCTGTCTCTTGGAGCATGATGACGGTCTTGCAATTTCAAGAAAGACTGTTTTTTTCTTCACATTAATATGCAAATATAAGCACATGTCCTCTGGAATCTGATGAAATCATCTCCTCTAAGGGCAGCCTGAAGTGAGATTATGAATGTTCTGCAGCTACTGTCTCCACAAGAATGAATTCAAAGGATTTTGACTACATCATTATAAAAGAATATGTTTATACCGTTTAGCATCCATATAAAACAAATAAGAGTAATATTTTAAATAACTAAAAAAATCAAAACAGTGGTTTGTCTTATATGAATATACTGTGTTTTCCATGTTTCCCTATGTGCACATCTACCAACATTTGCCTGTTCTTTAATTCTGGTAAAATGTACTTCAGTTCATTTTATTTGTTAATTTTCATGATGATACAAATAACCTTCCACAAAATGCCACCCTAGGTTTTGCCATTTGGGCACTTAGGCAATACTTGTTTTTTATTCAATGGTTGTTTTGAGTTACAATAATGTCTTTTTACTGCCAGCCAACTATAACAATATTGAAAAACACCTTCGCAATCAATGTCACAGTTGTAATTTTTCTTTCTAATGAAGTTTAATACTGTATTCTTTGTGTCTGCTTCATTTTTGTGGTTCTGCATTTGCAAGATTAGCTACTTACAAGCATTTGACTACACTCATCCATTACATGCTTCGTATCCCTCTCTGATGGACTAGCATCAAAGCTCACACTGGTGTGCATGTTGCTTGATGTGACGTACTCAAAGTAAAAGTTATCATATTAATGAATCTTACTAAATTTTAAATGATGGAGAATCTTTAATCTTACATTTTCTAAGAAGTGGCCGGATCATTGCAACAACGCAGAGACAGTAATACTGCATTTTTCTATACATATTTTTTTTTTTTTTTTTATTGATATTACAGCTTTTATCATGAAAAAAAGTATTTTTAGAATTCAGTTTCAGTGTACTCACACTTTTGCAATGTGCAGGAACTGATACCTTGTGAAAACTTTGACAATGGCTTTCCCACCGCTAGCCCTCTTTCAGCCTGCCTCTCCTTGTTGTCTGACATAATGACTGTGTGACTGTGAAGACACTTCATTTACTTGATGTGATAAGAGTTAATTACAGGGTAGATTTGAGCCTTCAATCAGTCAGTAGACTGCAGAAACCATCCTAACCTCCTCCGTCTCCTCCTTGCATGGCTGCTTTCCTTTTCTTAACCATTTTCCCATCCTTTCATACACTCAATATTTAGACAGAGAGGCTGGGAAAGGTTATACTTCTCTTTCTTCACATGTTTCCCTTTTTTAACCCCTTCTTTAGCCTCTACCCTTCATTTTGCTGTAGATTAAGGTTTTCTTATACATCCAATCATTCAGGATCACTCCTTCGGATCACTGAAAGTCAACCTAAGACTGAAAACACCTCAGCATATGACTTATGAAATATTTATGAAGCCTTCTGCACTTACTTTCAGAAAGTGGAAAGACCACTCATATGAGAGTGTGTGACTCCTCTGTTTTATTACACCTGTAGTAGTATAGTAGTAGCACATTTGAGTAGGCTCTGAGACAATGGTGAAAACAAAATGCAGAAAATAGAAATATTATTTTATGTGTAGGTTTTAGGTAATTAACTTGGGTAACTAGTTAATAAGGTTATAAATGCAAAAACACCAAAATTATCAAGTAGCTTAATTGTACAGTTTTTTGTTACTTTGGTGCTGTGTACTGTTTATCAAGATACCATTAACATACTAGGCCTAAAAAAGGAATAACTGGAAATCCATTCACTTGGCTTAAAAATGAATGTATATGAATATTAAAGTAGTTAATAATTTGACTGAGAAACATGAACGAATCCATATATTTTCAGCCCTATCCAACCAAATTGTTTTGCACTGCTTATATTAATGTAGCATCTTCTCTGTATTGTGCAGAACTGCAAACACAGCAGTGATGTTAAAAGCTTTCTGTAGGGCAGTAGCAGTGGTGGAAGATGTATTTAGATCCATTATTTAAGCAAAAGTAGCAATACAACAATGTAGAAAATACATTACGGGTAAAAGTCCCTGAAAAGTCCTACTTAAGTGATTGTACATTTGGAGTAAAAACAAGTTTAAGTATGAAAGTAAAAGTATTGGTTTGGTCCCTCTGACTGATATATTATTATAAATATGACATTAGATGATTAATACTGAAGTACCAGTATGCAGCATGTTACTCTAGCTGCTAGAGGTGGAGCTACTGTGAACTACTTTATATACAGGGACACCAGATAAATCTCAGGAGCCATGAGATGATTAATGGGTGAGGAAACTACTACTTCTAGTTTATGTCTTCTCTATAATGTTACCCAGTGATAGGAAAATATCATACAATAGGAAAACATCTCTAAAATATTTTAGCTCTTCTATAATTTGATTTAAAAATACAAGAACAACAATAAGATGCTATATTGAATTTTAACACATTGAATTAATTAGAGGTATGTGGAATCATTATTAAGCAGGTCAAATCCATTTGGGAAATTATTATTAGTGTGTTCGAAACCAAAGTTTTAGTCTTGCTTTACCAAGGCTGTTGTCTTATCTTTATGAGGTACTTTAACAGCAACCAAAGTTTTATTTACTCCTGCTGAAAGTGTTGATTCTGATAGAATCATTATTGCTGCAAAGCTTCATTTTCCCAAAGGCATAAGATGCAAGGACATCAGTTTCTGCAGAAATGACATGTTCTTCTCTTCATTCACAGTCATTCACAAAGTTACTGTCAATACTACATCTTTTAATGAGCTCATTGACATCAAGTGTCCCCAAAACGTTGCTCCTTTTTCTTTACTGAATGCCATTTCCTGCCAGCTCCTAACAGGTCAAAGGATAAGCGGTATAGCTAATGGATGGATGGACATTACATTTAAATAGCATAACTTTCAATTAGGAGTTTTAGTTGTCTATGCTGTTTAACACCATACAAATTTTGGCAAATATACTAAATATTGGTCAAAAATACTGGACACCAACAGAGTCCATCAAGATGTTTTGGCTCCTTATCATCTTTCAAAAACTCAAACAATATCTTACATAAATGTCTGGCTGGGTTAAGAGGAAAAAAAAAATATCATCATCTCTTCAGTAGAATGATGCTAACTGCTTCAGCCATACAGAGGCCATTTAAATTGTTAATTCCATTACCTGCCTGAGATGAAATGAAAGAAAAAAGGAAAGGGAAGAAGAGAGATTAATCTAGTTCAAGCAGCACCATCTCGGTACATATAGAGATTCTTCTGTATTTCAATTTGCTGTGTCATGTACTCTTCTATGGTCTGCAGTTTAAATGGAGGACTTTTATGATGCAAATGTAGGCAGGAGCGATAAATCTCTCTTGCCCTCCTCTCCTGGGCTCTCCTGATGCAAAAAGATATGCTCTCTCTCTCTTTCACACATCCAGGCACTCTCTCGCACTTTCCCTCACTTTCTCTCTACTGCAGCATTGTGTTACCCTTGCCCCCAGGCCAAATGAAAAATGAATCAGGACCAGCCGATGCAGTGAGGAAATTGGGAGAGGGAGACAGACGGTGAGAGACAGGTGACAGAGAGAGGAAAACAGAAAGGGAGAGAGACCCCAAAAAGTTTGACTTTTCATAACAACTTCTGGTCCAGTTTTATTGGAGAAATAATAACACTCACTCACATAAAAATTCACACACCCTATACACACAAATCTACACAAATGCAAACATATACGTGGCCAAAGTAATTCCTATGTTCTGTAATGTAATCTGATATTATTTTAGTGCTATGAAATTGACTATAAAGAGTATATCAGGAATGATTCTTTGAATACTGGAAATGCATTAAATTTCTGGTTTTTAGTGCAGATACCCAAATTATACTTTTAATAATTGCTTTGTAAAATAAAACAATGGTGGAGTGCCCCCGAAAAATTAACTTTACCAAATAAAATAGTTAGAATATAGCAAAGTTAAAACTGAGAATAGCTGCTTAAACTAAATGTAAACTAAACCTGACAAAGCAATCCTTGTTACTACAATAGTTTTATTCTACACTTAGTGGACTATTCTGTCAGTACTGAGAAAATGTTTGTGGTTTGATACCTAGTACCACTGCAGAGTAAGGCCATACAGAATGATGATAAGCCGGTGATCATACCAGCTTATCAGCATCTGGCTAGTGTATTTCGCACAAACATCTAGGGAAAACATCTGATTAAGGGGCATTTAGTAATGCATTTAGTATGAGTGACTGCTAATCGCTTAGCCTCTATGCTGTCTCTCCTCATCAGGGAGAAGTTGTGGATGTTCAGTATGGCAGTGTGGATGACCTGAGGAGAGCCAAAGACAGCCTGAACCTCACCAACCAGATCGCTGTGGTCAAGCTTGGCCAAGCACCTTTGCTGTACAAGGTAAGATTAAATCAAAGCTCTGCAAAGTGCAACTGCTCTGCACTGCTCTGGTGATGAGGGAATAGCACATGTGATTTAATGCTCTACTTGAGATCTACCTGATAGTAAAATCCTGCAGCAGCAAAAATATTCACACAGACTGAGGAATGAGATCTTTTGATCTTTAAAAATAAGTGAAGGTCAAAAACTGATTTTCATATAATGAGGAGGTTTAAAACTGAGTTTCCAAAATGATTCCAGGTATTATTAATGTATATCCAGATATAGCTCACTACCCTTTGAAGAAACTAAATACAGCTTGCTGCACAGAGATTTTTATACTGTAAAAAAACGATCATATCTGCATCTCTTGAGTGTAGAGATGTCTGAATCCATTTGACTTCATAAGAAATGAAATTAGCAATGGGTTGATTGATTAGGCCTGTATCTGCTTGGACGTGTGCCACATTCAACTTGAAGCAGTTTTCTTATCAATTAGAAGACAGGAAAAATATAAATTCCAATCTAGTTAATCAAAATGCAAACAACTACTTACATTTATCTTCAGTTTCCATTTAGTTCAAAGAAATTCATTAATACAAATCCAAATGCAAATTCGATGAGGACTTCTACAATATGAGTAGTTGAAATTTATATTGTAAGTGGCTTCTGACACAATTGCATCAATGAATGTTAGTTGACTCAATGAATACAACCATACCAAACTAAAATTGAGTGTGTTACTGTACAAAGATGATATAAACATAGAAAATGGATTATACTGTGTTTTACAAATAATAACTTCTTTCACCAGAGTTTTTGATGCAAAAAAATGTGCAAAACCCTTTTACTACCAAACACTCTGAAAGCTTCTAACCGTCAATCTCCAACTCTCCTTAGTGCTGTAAACAAACAAGTCTAATCTGATATTTGTTACTGTTTTGGTGATTAAACTAACATAACATTCATGTAAAAAAAATGTTAATTATTGATGTTTGAATGATGCATGTGGAAAAATACGTTTCACTTCTTATCTATCTTAATTTAATATACTTACTTTATTTAAAAATTAACTTGAAATTATGTATCTGTATTTATCAAACTCCTAAGGGTTACCAAATGGTTTACAGGTCTGGAAAAAAAAACTCTAAATGGACCATGAGTTGCAATTGTTCAAACCATTATTTTCAAGGTCAAGAATAAATGAAGAAATCAGTGCTGACAGAAAAGTACTCAAAATGCTACTGTACGAATGGAATCTTAACAGCTACTGAACTTGGAGAACTGAGCATAATAAACCCACTGATCAAGAGCCACTGATATGGTTGAAAACGTTTTGTTTTTTTTGTTTTTTTTTGATAATATTAAAACTTACAAATGTTCTAAATAGACGATTTTGAAATAAAGAAGTTTTACTCCTTACTTATGTAAGAGCAGCTCTAGAGTAATGATGTTAAATCACTTATACTGTATGCTCAGAGTAGGGATAGATAATCAGACACAAAGTTTTAACATATAACTTCCTCACTGCTTATGCTATAGTCATATGTTATTCTGCAGTTAAACAAAGACCCAACAGGCTACTCTGAAATCTCTGAAACTATTAAATTCAAAAGCATTTTTTTAAGTGAAAAGTATTTTGCTTAGTTTTTATTCTTAAGTTATAGAGTACCAGTAAAAGCAAAAGATTTTTATTTGAACCATCATAGCTAATTATTGACCTCAGAAACTCAGGTTCCATTTACAAGTTTTTTTTACTGAGCTTTCACCTGTATCACAACTGAGTTACTCAGTTATTATGAAGATTCATCTGAGAGCCATCCATAGCACTTTTAGTGTAAAATCTGTATTATTTTAACAGTTAAGCATCAAAGTTCATTCTTGGACATGCAAAAATACAGTATTACACAGTCTCCCATAACAGATGTCAATTTGGTCAGTTGCAGTTGAAAGCTCTGGGGAAGGTAGTAAGAGGACCTTGTTGGGATTGTTCTTTAAAATTTTGATCTTATATTTCACTGAAGTCCAAAATTTAATTTTTAGCTTTTAATAAATCCAGGCCCTGGATTTACTAGAAAATCATCCAATGAATTATTTTTAGCTGTTTGCTTCATTCATTGAACATTAATCTACTTCTGAATCTGAGGTTAGTGGAAAATGGCTGCTAATGAGCCATAACAGAAGTAAATGGAGGTTACCAAAAAGGAAAGGAAGTATTTAAAGAGGGGTCACCATACTACATTTAAATAAACACAGTTAGCCTTTTAAAAATCCATTATATAAGACTTCGACTGCTGTCACATGGGACCCTTCCATTAACAGGCACCTGACCTATTTTTCCTCCTCACCCACAGTTTGTGACAAATTTGATCATGCGTGCTTCAAAATATCTCTGTGTGTCAGCAGCTGAGAGAAATGATCGGCCTTTACATATAAGTGGGGAAGAGTGATTGATGAGCCTTGTATTCTCACTAATGAGTCTGAGCGTGTGACGATGACTGCAGCCCCAATGTTACTCATACAGATAGATTCTTATTCGATACACACACATGGTTCCATTAACAGAAAGTAATTTGAGAGTTACAATTTAGAACCACAATATGAGCTGATTACTGTATATTATCATATTCTAGCAGTTATTTTTAAATAATGTGTTGATTCTTGCTTCTCATTATGATACATGTGAATGTCATTCATGCTTGTATGTGTGTGTCTTTTATAACAATGATCTTAAAAAAAAACAAGAATAAAAGCATTGTATGTGCATGTGTGTTGTACATGCATGAAAATATTTGCATTAGTGGGCTTTATTTTAAGTGTGTGATTTTTGAGTGTATTTTCATAATAAAGGTGTTTATGTCTGTGCATGTGTGTGACTGTGTGTGTGTATGTATGAATGTGAATATGTGTGTGTGTGTGTGTGGTGTCCCTGTTTTTCAGTGAAGGACAGAGTTGTGATGAGAGGAGAATGACCGTGGCTGGTGTCATATATTCAATAAAATAGTCATCTGTGCTCATAAAAAACAAGGACGCTACATTTCCCGTGGACAACAATGAAATACTGCTCTGCACAGTGGCAGCTGCACCACACTTCCTCCCACTCAGAAACTGCTCTTTATTGTTACCAGTGATGCTGGCTGAATAAACAGCAGCACAGTATAACCTTTGATCTTTATGAAGAAAAAAGAAGTAATATGAATAAAATCAACTTTAAAAAATTAGTTATTATATAAAAGTCACTTCAATATTAATAAATGCAGTTTCTTCTTTCTGAATAATGTCTGACCATAAGCATACAACATGTAACCAGCTATAGTTTCTGTAATCTGATGCACAATTTTGGGTTGAAAAAGATCTCTGGGTGCTAAAACTGCTTCGACCCACTTCTTGAATAGGTATCTTTTGGGGGTAAGGAGACAATCACACAACGAAGCATGACAAATGTGATTCTTGCGAAATCATTGATATCCAGTATTCTGCAACAACCATAGTTACTTTGCCAAAAATATAATTTATACTTAGAAATGGAAAAAATATGGACAAGATTTTTTTTCAATGATAACATAGTAAAGTTTTTTTTTGTTTTTTGTTTTTTTTCTGGAATATCATTTTAGAAACTTTTTATGAAAAAAAAAATTATGGGTTTTTAGAGTGTTATGGCAAGTACTTGCCCAATCAGAACCCTTAATTTTTAAATCCAATCCTGCCAATTGATCATTGTCCTTATCTGCAACAACTCAAACACCCAGGAAAATTAAAGTAATAGAAGCTATCATGGTTTAAAAAGTTTGCCAACATTTCTGAAGACTAACTAATGTATGTAGTCTCACAGTATTTCCTCACATCACTCTGCCTTTATGTACAGAATTTTCATATAATTTATTTTTAGTTTTATTCTGCTTACAGTGACATATAGGCTATACTGTCAGTTTCCTTTATTCACTTGTAAAAACTTAAGTTGCTTCCATTAAGAATAATATAGTCTTGACTTTAAAAGAGTTTACCCACACTGTTATCATTACTTGACAGTTTACAGTGAAAGGACGTTCAGATTCCCTTTCTGTGCCTCTGTACTCAACTGTTCATATGCAGCACTTGCATATACAGTAGATACATTATATCCTAAAAATGTAAATATAAAACGATCTCAGGTACAATAGCTCTTGTTGGACCAAATTCACAAAACTTTTCTCAGATTATCGAAGGAAAATTGATTTGGCTCCCCTTTTTTGTTTCCTGCACTTCTTATAAATTCAATTATTTTTATTATAATTTTAAACAAATGGATATACATTTTAACTCTGGTGTTCATGTCAGCCAGTGTTTGTGGGTCTGGGGGACCCACCACATTATTGGGTTTTTTAAATCAATACAGCCAGAACAAATTATGTAAAAATACATAACAGATGTTCACTTTATGTTCACAGTTATCAGCAGTATAGACAGTTCATTAGGTTAAACTACACTCTGTTAGATCACATTTATGAATAAAAATGCTATTTGTTTTTTTTTTTTGTAGTAAAATGTAATAAAAAATAAATAATCAATAATAATCTGGATGGGAGTAGAAAAACAATTATAAATGAAACAAGGTTTTCATCACTACTGATGTTAATTAGAAATTGAATACATTCATGTCAGTCTACATAACACATCAGCCTAATTGAACACATGGCCTATTCAAGCCTATCCATGTATTTCTTGCACTTGATACATGTCTACAGTGTCTTCCTGTCCATCTTGGGGCCATAAACATTGCAGTGCTTCTCTTTGTTGCTAATAGCCACAACCTTGAATGATGAAAATACTTAGATCAGGAATTTTACCAACCAGGCTCTCTCTGTCTCTCTCTATCTCTCTCTCTCTCTCTCTCTCTCTCTCTCTCACACTCACACACAAACACACACACACAAACACACACACACACACACGCACTAACACACACACACTGAAACCAGGCCCAGGTGGAAGCAGGACAGAGTGAAGTTACACAGCAGCTACAATTTCCACACTTTTATAACCCTCTGGTCCAGTGGATCTGAACACCACATATGTAATATAAATGTGTAGGGGTGTACAGTGTGCAGTCACTGAAAATATGTTCTATTTTCTTCACAGAAAATAAGCCAAGGCCAATGAGTCTGAGGTTGAAAAAAATAATTAAACACATTGTTTTTCTTTTAGGAAACACTGAAAACAGGTTCCACAGACCTGAACACAACACAAGGATTAACCGTTTCAGAATTAAAATAATTTTTAAACATAGTCCCCAGTTTTCAAAGGCTCAGAAGTTATTAGACAAATCAACATATTTAAAAATATAAGGATTATTTCAAACACTTTGATGGAACTTCTTTGCAGTCAATGTAGGCTTTAAGTGTGGAACCCATGGACATCACCGAATGCTGAGTTTCCTTCCTGGAGATGCTTTGACAGACCTTTACTGCAGCCGCCTTCAGTTACTGCTAGTTTGTGGGTCTTTCTCAGTTTTGTGTTCAGGAAGTCAAAAACATGCTCAGTTGATGTCAAGTGACTGACTTGGCCATTGAAGATTATTTAGTTTCTTTGCCTTGAAGGTGCTTAACACATGGGACCAAGTCCATGGCAGCCATACAAGCCCATGCAAAACACTGTCTCCACCATGTCTGACATGATGTGGTGGCTTTAGATCAGGAACTGTTTCTTTCCTTCTCCATTCTTTTCTCTTCCCATCATTCTGGTACATGTTCATCTTGGTTTCATCTGTTCAAATAATCTCATTCCAAAACTGTTCAGACTTTTAGATGTTTTCTGGTAAAGTCTAATCTGCCTTTCTGTTCTTGACTGTTAACAGTTGTTTACACCTTGTGGTTATCCTCTGTATTTAAATTCATGAAGGCATCCCTTGATTGTTGACTTTGATAATGAAATGCCAGAACCATGTTAGTCGTCTTCCATTGTCTTCCAGGCCTTTTGGTGTTGTTGAGCTCACTATTTCATTCCTTCTTTTTATGAATGTACCAATGTTGATCTTGTCTCTCCTGAAGTTTCTGCCATCTGTCTGATTGGCTGTTTATTATTTTCAGCCTAATGATGACTTCCTTTCATTTGTATCGACACATCTTTGTTCTGCATATTAAAAGTTCCTATGAACAGCTACCAAATGCAAAGTCAAGACTTGGAATCAACTCCAGACCTTTTATCTGCTTAATTTATCATGAAATAACAAGGGAATTGGCCACACCTGGCCATGAAATTGATAAACTGTCAAATGTCCAATTACTTTTGAGCCTCTGAAGATTACAGCATATGTATAAAAAAGTCTGTTACGTGATAACTTGTGATTGCTCTGTCCTCAACTTGTTCTGCTTCCACAAGGTTGCCGAAAGACCAAAGCAACCTACATGTTTTCAAGTGAAATTGAAGTGTGAAATGCTTTCACACACAGCGTATCTAATCTCAGTGTATTTGTGTGAGTCTGAATGTTCAATCTCTTTTGTTTACTCATTGTATCTTTGTATGCTTGTGTGGGTGTCCAGCTGTCCCTGCTGTCTGAGCTGGGTTTTGGGGGTGCCCTGCTTTACATTGACCCATGCGACGCTCCCCCTGACCGCCACATCTGGAATCAAGCCTTCAGAGTCACTCTCAACGCCGGAGGAAACCCTGCCAGTGGTGAGTTATTGTATTACAAAGACCAATGGTGAATTTTTATGTGTGAAATCCTTTTTTCTACCCATCTATTGAAGTATGATAATACAGGTAAAATATTAAACTACAACAGATTTATAAAATGTGTCAAGTAGATAAAAAAACATTTACTTTTTCAATTGTATACTTTATTATGAAAAATCAGAGTTTACACACTGAAAGGCAATATTATACACATTGCAAAGATGAGATTTATACTAATGTCAAAAAAAAAAGAAAAGACCAGGGTTTCTCCTCAACATTGTGTGTTTGAATATCTGAAACTACTGAGGGGACAAAACCTTTTAGTTCTAATTCTGAATTGATCTAGACTAAATGACCCACAGTAGCAAAGCCAATGCCACAGCACTTTCAATAGGACACCAAGGGAAAATGGTTCAAGCAAATCTACAACACCCACTTACACAGAATTAGCAGAAACATATGACCCGGTGTAATCTCTTAATATGTCTCATGATGGTTATAACATTACGTTTCGGTTGTTAGTGTTTTAGTGAGGTGCTTATTCAACTATAATGTCATTTTGGAGGCTGCACTTCGTGGTGCAGCCACGTGGTGTTAAGTTATATTGTGGTATAATGGCAGGTGTTTCTAATATGTTAAACTGTCATCCTTTGGGCAGGTTCTCCCATCTCTGCAGCAGACTTCTAAAGCTCTGTTAGAGTGACAATTGGGTTCTTAGTCACCAAGCACAGATTATTTCAAGTACCATATCTCTGGAATATGGCCAATGTCTAAAACTTACTCATATAACTTACCTTGGCCTCAGGCAGAGGGCACTTTTTCTCTCTGTATCTCTGTGACTTTTTTCTAATGTATTTAAATCACCGCCCCCAGATGGATGACCTCTCCGACCCTCAGTCTTGTCCCCACTTCCTATTTTTCTGCCTGGTCTGGCCAGTAGGGATATGTCATTACCACTGAAGTATCTTTAGTCCTTGTAAGAGTCCCAGTACCAAAGTAGCAAGACCCAGTAGAGTTCCTGCCAGATGTATGGACTGCTGTGTGAGCATGTGTAAGAGTGTGTGTGTGAATGTGTGCGTGGGGGTGTGTTTAAGTGGAAGAGGGAGAGACAGATGCTGGCTGTCTAGTCCCTCACCAATGCAATGCTCTCAGGTCCCTGGTGCTAATACAGCTCAGAAGATGAGAGGAGAGACCTCTTTATTCATATTACTCACACTTTATGCATCCACCAGGGACGGTCTAAAGATTAGGTTAAATTACTTTTTATTATTACTAAAACAATTTTGAGTAGCATTCATGTTACAGTATCACTAGATGCAGGCTGCAGGATGTATTTCATCCAGTGCAATTTTATACCATTGATACCACCTTCACCATTTACTGTTGTATTACAGTTTACTAGATTGGTAAACAGATACACCAGCAGCTAATCACCAACCATGGGTGTTGCCAAATCAACCGAGACTGAAATCTTAAGGATTATGACTTTAAAAAGCTGTATACATATAAATTACATGACAATACCTTAGACTTTATAAAGTAAATGTGTATGAAGTCTAGGTCTATGTAGGAATGATAAAAACAATGTCCATAAAAAACACATATCAATCAGCCACAACATTAAAACTGGTCGACCAGTTTTAATGTTGTGGCTGAAAGGGGCATGTATATACTGTAATTGATACTATGATAACATAACAATAATTACCAATCTAGGTCCTAAATTCAAACATCATGGGAAGTTTTACTTCAGGTACATTTGATATTCTCCTCTATAACAGCTACAAACAGTAAAATTACATTTACTCCAGTTGTCTTTCTTGAAATATATTGTGCATGTCAGCTATTGCAACTATTGGTGGCTCTCTGATGCCAGCCTGAGCATCACATTGGTGAATCACTGCATGTGTTGTCACATGAGTATTTGATGAAAAAAAAAACTGTTTGGGAATCTCTACCTTTATCACAAACTACATGTTAAACATCCCGAACATACTCAATGATATCGTGTATAGTATAGCCACCAAAAAAATATTGTTTTTTAGTATGTCACTGCAAAGCTGACACAGTTTTGATGTGCTGTGTGTTACTTAACTCATCAACCACTTCCATTGAATTTAAACGTGTGTTTTCTAAGTTTCCCTTTAATAATTACTTTCAGTTTATTTTAATTATATTTCCAATGATTCAGACATTTAAATGTCAGATATTTATTTAGAAAGTAGGAAAAAAAAAAGTAAAAAAAAGTAAAAAAAAAAGTCCCATTCAACTCTGATTCAGGAGATGATTTCAGCAACTAGCATCCTACAAAATGTTAGGCTTCCTTTAATGCATTTCCTCTTATGTACAAATAATGTACATGTGATTTTTTTTTACTAATGTTAAATATTACCATTGACACAGGAAATGTTTAAATATGAAATTATAGTGAAATGTCATTGACCACATGAGCCTTTGTTCATGTAAATTTTCATTACACGTCAAATATAAAAACTTGCAAATGCACAATGATGACTATATAACATGTGAAATGCCACATGTGATACAGACATGTTAAGCTCATTCCCCTTACAAAATATAAATTTAAAATTATTCGAATTGTTTCATATGAAATTCTTCACTTCTCGTCAAATATAATGTATTTCCTGGTATGACTCTTATTTGGTGTTCTATGTAAACTTATAGTGTTTCATACAGTATATGATAAATTCACATTCTTTTTTATAGGGTTAGAATGGGAAATTACTCTATCTATATACCCTTGACCTAATTTTTGCTGTCCAAAAATTTGAATAAAACCTCTGCTGATTATCATCAACAGTCCATTATCTTTCTCTAATTTAATCTTTAAATGAGTCTTCTCTGGGTTGAGATGGATAGGAGGTGGTTGTGAGGTATTTCAGGTGTACAAAGTGCACATCTGTCACACCAGAGACCAGAGTTTGCATCCCAAGTCCTGTCACTGCCAATCTTTTCTGTATTAAATTAAACCACAATTTTTCTCTAACCCTAACCTGCTGCTGTGCATGCTAAACACAATCATTTAAAGTTTGTATGATGTTGTAGTCAACAGATATGGACATTGTACTGCAAGATCAGATATTTTTTGTTTTACAAAACAAAATTTGTTGTCTGTGAACATTTTACTGATACGTTCAATATCAACATATATGCAACATATCCTCACTATGTTAATGGTAAACATAATCCTGCTGCGATTATGTTTCCTAAAAATGCGTTTGCTGTTAGAAATCAAATGTATATGAAGGTAATATCTAGGAGACAGGATTGTATTCATAGTGTTCTACCACTTTTCAATGTGATTTCACTGCACTGTTTTTTTAAAGCCTGGCTTATCAAACTGAAACACTGTACGGTATGTTAGAGGGAGCATCAGTGCATCTCCTAGTGGCAAGACAGAAAAGAATATGAGAATTTAACACATTGAGACATTCACTCATTTCAGGCTTATACTTCACACGTACTCCGGCACAAAACAATCTCTTGCAATTTACTGAAATGTAAGCCATTTTTCCACACTTCAAGTGTACTTATGTTGCCAGAACTGCGGCTTTTCCTGCTGTTCTGTGGGACTATTGAAAAGACGCTGTGTTGCACCTGTGTTGCTCAGGTTGAAATGCTTTTCCCTTTCAGGCCCTTGGTGTTTTAGGAGCTTTATAACATGCTCAGTTCTCAGTGGTGTCAACAACATCTCCCTTTTCAAAAGAAAAAAATAAGAGTAAGAAGCTGTCAGGAATGCTTCCCAGTGAAAATGCAGCCAGCAGAAGAGCTGTTTGGAGTGTAATACCACTGTTTGCCAGGGCTCTGTTTAATGTTCCCCAGACTTTTCCCACCTCTCAGTTTATTGTTTGGACTTTGTTGTGTTTCTCTCTCCACCCTCTCCTCCTCCTTCCCCAGCTTGTTAATTTGACTGCTCCTTGTAGCGTTGTATCGCTGCTGTGTTGTCACATGCTGCCTGTTGAGACAGCCACAGCAAATCAAAGCCTCTGCCATCTCATACATACATATTTCCCAATTCTGTTATGTAGTACTTTATGTATATGTGTATGCATGTTAGTGTGTAGGTATGGGTTGTCTGTGTTTGTAAGCGTTGCAAAAGAACCAACTTAGTTTTCATGCATAACTATCTCGATAAGAAAAAAAAAAAAACTGTGTTTGAATGCCACCTGGTAATTCTTGGGTGTGTATCTGTATATAGTCATGTATGTGTTTTCCATGTGTTTCCTACATATCTGTGAATGTCACATTGAGTGCTGCATGGATGAAGAGAGAAAAGAATCAAGTCATGCAGATTCCTGCAGTGTTCGCTTAGATATCATCGGCAGGTGTTCGCTGTCAGGTTTACTCCATGTTGCTCCAGCTTTCATCTAGTCTGATATGCACCATGCTGCTGTAGCATTCATTTATTCTTGGAGGAGATGCCACAGCTTGGATATTCTTGTTTGCCCTATAACTACCTCAACATTTGGTATAAAGCTGAACCAATGCCAACAGAAAAGTAATCTCATTGCAGGCACATTCAAAATGACTGACTGAGAAATCATCAATGACTGGAACTTTGTTTTGTTTTGTTTTATTTGGTCTATAAAAACTTGATTAGCAGTTTAATGGAGAACACAGATGAACAAAATGAATGATTTGAGGAATACACACATTTATGTAAATGCAAATGTAATGTTAAAAAAAACATACACAAAGTACACACATGATTAAAATTGGGTTAAACTACATGTTATCAATTTAAAAAGGCACAATTCAAATAGCTTTGTCTCCAAAA
Organism: Istiophorus platypterus; assembly: GCA_016859345.1. NCBI lineage: Eukaryota > Metazoa > Chordata > Actinopteri > Istiophoriformes > Istiophoridae > Istiophorus > Istiophorus platypterus. The sequence goes on from CM029123.1 coordinate 3,214,389, forward strand.
AATTCTGTTCTTCATCTGTACAGTTATCACAGAAGGGCGGTTGGAATGAATGGTAGGTACAAAGCTCAGGAATTATGGAGACCTGGGTTTGTGTCCCATATCCTTTCAGTAATATTCCGACAAGTTTAACGGGTAATTGGATGCCAAGATACTTGTGATGGGCAGATCAATACAGAAAAATCTATATTGATATCAATTCTTGTTTTGGGTATCAATACTAGCATCAACAGGATTCATCTGATGTTTGCTCACATGAACATCACATGTTGGATGAAGTAGCAATGGGCAGAGAGTATTAATTATATTGATACTGAGTCTTGTTTTTAGTTTAAATTCTAGTATCAATAGGAATGATAAAAAAAATTAAAAAATAATGCATCTATCTCATGTTAGATAATGTTCCGGAAACATGAGCAATCTTGTTAGTGTTTTTTATTTACCTTTAGAAACTGCCTTTTCTTATAACATGCATATGATTTAGTAATTAAATAGAATAAAAATATATGACCAGTGTTTGGCATTGGCATTGTTTGGCAAGTATTGTCTGATTGGATGCTATACTATTTAACCCGTGGGATGGCTGCGGCTCAGGAGGTACAGCGTGAAATAATATTACTAATCAGAAGGTGGGTGGTTCAATCCCTTACTCCTCCAGTCTGCATGTCAAAGTGTCTCTGGGCAAGATACTGAATCCCAGAATTGTCCCTAATGTATTTTCAATGTGTGAGAGCATTTGTGTTCATAAAAAGCACTGCATGCATAGAAAAGCGTTGTGTGAAAGGGTTAATATGGCATGTAGTGTAATGCACTTTGAGTGGTCAATGTAACTGTAAAAGATAAATAAGTGCAGTCCATTTAGCAATTAAACAACATTTTGTTATACTGGTTCTAACTTTGTGCAGTGACAATAAAGCTGACTCTAATATAATCTAAATATTATACTGCATTATCATCAGAAGGTTTTGATATCAGTGATACAGGCCCTGGTACTACTACACTTGGCATCAATAAAAACCACATTTTGTGTCATTTTCCACCCCTGTAAGACATTGCCCAAAAGTCTTCCTTCCTAAAAGCCTGGATTTTGAATTTCTGGTATCAGGACAACAATATATCTTTTTTGACAATTTAGAGGTCAACATTATACAACATCACATCGTTCTTTCTGCAGTTCTTTATTAGGAATATGTAGCTGCACATACCTGACACACTGGTGCAGTGTCATGCTGAATGATGTTGGACTGTGTCAGCAAAAGCTGAGCCAGGTTCAAAGTTTTAGCTGGGCAATTTCTGTGTTGTCCCCAGTGGTTGCATTGAAATGAATAATGAAGTGTTATTGTCTGATCTGTCTGACTGTAACATTACCTGGAGTTAGTATAGAGACTTTGTAACAAACAAGAAGGCTATAAGCAACAGGCAAACTAAATAGGAAGATTTAGTTAAATGCTGAGCTCTGGTTTTCAGTCAGTTAACAACTTCCTAAACATTTCGTTGTGACAGTGTGTGATCCACCTTAACTCAGCTTCCTGGCATCCGGTCATGTGCAGATCCTTGTTGTTCTCCTTGTTGGTGCACTGGTGTGTATGTGTGTGCTACTCGAGAATCTACCTGGGTACTAGGTAGCAGTGAAAACATGGAATGGAACTTCATTAATTTGACCATTCTCTCAATAAGCAAGTGGAGTGGATTTTCTAATGAAGCAATCACACAGTGCCCTTAGAAGAGCAGACAGAGTGGACAGACTGATGCGCTGATTTTTGACATGGTAAAAGTGTGTGTGTGTGTGGGAAGGGGGGCTACTATTTTTTAAATAGTAGTATTCACTAGGAATTGTATATAATAACTTGTAATTGCTCCAATACCCATGGTTCAGTTATATAGACAAGGTTAGGGAGTCCCTTTGGGTGCAGCATCATTAGTGGTGCAGATGCTGATTTTGGACATGTTTCTGTCGATTAACACAATGGGGCAATCTGCCTGAAAGACAAGCCATGTTCCAGACTCATGAGAGAGCAGAACACAAGAGGGAAATAGACATTGTGTTCTCCCTTTGTGACAAAAAGAGAAATAATTGCTTCTGGCACCTTTTTCTTCTCACACAGCTCATGTGTTTTGCCAAGTTGTTGCCCCTGGTAGTGAGGCAATTTCCTGTCTCCTTTGAATGTAGCTGCCATGTATGTGGTTTGTCTTGCACTGATTTCTTTCCGTATCCCCTTGCTGCGTTTAACAAATGAGAACTGCTGATCATCAGTTTGTGATTGCTCTATGCACATATTCTCTTTGATATCATATACCACTGGTTGTGTGCATGGCTGAGATTGCATAATTATGTTAACATTTATCATTCAACACCTCACTCTTAGACTCCTCTGATTTAGCCAAACAGAATGTTAAAACTATTTCACCTTGTTAATTTTTGAACTGGTTTGCAGGTGGGTCTTTTCAGCGGGTGCCTTGGGTTATTTAGAAACCTCGGCTGGATTCAAATAAACGCAGTGAATGGAAAATATAGTCATTAGCATATTGATTTAAATACAAGGTTGTTACAAGACATCTATTTCCCCCTTCAAATGGACAATCATAGCCATGGTAATGTTAATAGAAGAAAGGAGCCACAGTTGGTCCTCTGTAGGATGTCAGAATGTGTGATTTGAGTATCTCTGCTATTATTTGCTCCATTGAAGGAAGTCCAAAATACATGTTTCTGTGGTCAAAACCAATCTTTCCCAGACTAAATTTATATACTGCAAAAATATTTGTAGAAGGTTAGTTGAGGTGGATGGTGGGTTTAAGAAGTGCAGGAGTTTGATACTAGAAGGCAGGCTTTGCATAATAAATCAGTTACATTAAGATTATGCCAAGGACATGTTTTTATCATCAGACAAGAAAGTCAGCGATGAATGGTTCTGCAAAAACGTGGGCAGTCCAGCAAAAACTTAATGTTTGTATAGTATGGTACATTCAGAATCAATATTTTACAAATTTCAAGATAATATTTTTTTTTCATGTTATGTTGATAAAAATGTAATCCAGGTGGTTGCTGTTTAAAATCAGTGGTATATAAATTGGAGGTTGAAATCAAGATTACTTTGCTAATTCGAATCGTGTCATTAAGTTCAGTTAAAAGATTCATAGTCACTAACTATATAGGTTGTTCACTATTCTTTCCTAAGCCAAGCAATTGTATTACTGTTCAATTGCACCACAGTACCTATGTCAATAAGTGAACACATCACCGTTTAAATGTATAATAGGTACAACAGTAAGGGAAGCACAGTTTCGACTCTTACTGTCCAATAGTACAGACTGTTGCCAGTCTAACCTTGCACAAATCAGCGCAAAACTAGCCTTTATATAAAGCTTATAGCTCAAAGTCCATTGTCTACAACAAAGCAAGCTGATTGTGATTGTTTTGTGGCATTAAAAGTAATTTGATAAGCTTTTAATGAGGAAGTAACATACTGTGTAACATGGCTGAATTACAAAGGTGCTCTCAGTCACCAGTAAGAGGAGCTTCACTGCTAAAAGTGACTACTTCAGTCAATGACAATGGAGATTCAGTGGGTGGTCAGTAGTCACTTAAGCTTTAAGATTCATTGTTAAAGATTTGTTTGTATATGTATTGAACACCTCTAATATACAGTAAAATATATCTTTAAAGAAACAGGATTTATCACAACACACTTTTAACAACAAAAAGACTACGTCAAAACCTGATATATGGCTGGACCACTGTTTGCTTCTCTCCTATTCTCTGCCCTCAGATCTACATTATTTTGATGCAGCTGGATCCCCAATAAAGCTGTTCTCATTTAAATGTTTTTTTTTTCTGTTTCTGTTGTCACACAATGGAATAAATATGAAACAGTGACTGAAACGTGGCCCATTAATACCACATGTTAACCAGCAGCCACCTCCAAGCCATTTTCAAGCTGCTGCTCTGCTGCTAAAATCTTGATTTTTTGTATAACCACATCATCATTTGAAAAAAATCCCCTTCCACGTGAATTAAAGACAATGGCTGTAGAGTGATTATGGCTATATTTACTATTAAAGTGATCACTCCCAGAGAAAGTTAGAGGCTTATTCATGTCTGTGTCAGCAGTCAATTGAACGAGGCGCATACTGCACCTGTGGTGTAATACCGGCGACTCTCTTCCATGGAAAGAAGCTAAGGTTTGTTCAAAAAGTCACTAGATTTGTTGCTAAGTGCTTTTGTGAAGAAAATTTACAAAAGGTGTATGAAAAGCCTTCAACTTTAGCAACAAAGTTGCAAAGTTAGCAACACTGCCCTAAATGACCCTATGATGATTTAATAGATACTGTTTGTCCCAATTAATTTTAAAAGAGCAACAGTCACTGGTGAAACTCCGAAACTCAGCCAGTTGTACACTGATGTAACATCAGCCCTCAGTCCCGTGGCATTCAGCTAACCAAAGGTGTAACTTTATCACAATCTTACTCAATTATCAAGTGACAGACATTCAAATTTATGGCAATTTGTAGTTTATTTTTTATGGCAATCACGGTATAATTAATGTTAGGGACAGATTATGGTAATCATTAGTAAAAATGCCAATAACACATTGCAGGTCTGTAATAGGATGTTGGCCTGGTTTCCTGCATCTAAGTCAGATGAACTATACAGCCATCCATTGCCCTGACCTCCACACCCTTGAGTACATAAAGGGCACAGTGCTTCCTGACCTGGTGATGAACATAAATTATGAGGTGAATAATCATCCAATATGAAAGCAATTTCAAGGACATTTTACAATGGTTCATTCTAATATGATCTATTTGAAAACATAAATACAAGATTTTTTACTGGCTTGTTTGTAAGGGATCTAAGATAATTATGTTCCAGTACATTGAGGTTTAAAATCAAACCATGATGAACAATGAATTATGATGATAAACTGTTGCATGTACAGTGAAAAGTGAAGAGTTGCATCATCACTGGAGGAAATGCTTTATTGCAGACTGCATGAACATTACAAATGAAATAACTCATTCAACTTTTTGATTGCTACTATCCTCTTTTTATCTTTGTACTACTATTTTTCAGGTGGGATTACCCTTGAAGAAACAATCTCAAAGTAATGCGGGTAGAAGTAAGCATCTCATTAAGTCAAATTTTACAACAAATTGCTTCACTGAAGCAATTTGATGAAGGCAATTTAATCAAGATCAAAACTGGAGCTAGCCCACATGTTCTCAGCCTGCTCAATGTAAAGCTATTCAATATGAAATGAAATGATCATGCTACACCTGACCTCCTGTCTTGTTTCAAGGTGAAAACAAACTCTTAGTGAGTTCTCATCAGGAATTAGCTCACAATTTTTAGGAGAAAGTATATTCTCTGTTCATTCTGCTGAGAGTTGTACTTTCCTGGATTCATTACAGTTAATTGGCTTTATAGTGGCACAATACTGAACAGTTGAGTGTGGCAGCTGCAGCTGTAGCATTAGCATCAGCACGGGCTGAATAATGCATGGAGGTTAAAGCTTCTGAAAGCTTCTCCATATGATTTATTAATGGCTGCTTGCAGATAGGAATGGATTAGGTTTGTGGCAGGGATACCAAATGATGACACGTTTACAATGGTCATGACGGAGTTGTGTTACAAAACCTGATGAAAATCAAAGCCAAAATGATATTATTCCATCGACTTCCAGCATTTGTGAAACAGCGTTGCTCACAGAAAAGATAGAACAGAAAACTTTCATAAATTGTGTATGAGACAGACTGAAAAACGGGGGGTAGATCAACGTCTCACCGTAAGCAGCTCTGTTGAGCCCTGCTGAGGCTAGCTGTTTACGATATGTCACATTGTGATTTTTCTCTTTATTGATTGGCCTAGAGTGGCATTGTTCAAAATAAGACAAGCATGTTTTACATATCAACACACCAATTAGTGTACACGCTAAAGAGATGCAATGTTTTTTCTTTTTCTTTTTTGAAAATATTCATTGTATTTCCACTTTTAACCAAAATCAAAGGCTGCATCTATGTCACTACAGACATTCAAGTATCTATAAAAATCTGTTACACTCTCAACATTGGGCTACATTATGAAAATGGATGTGGTAGTTATGGCCTTGGCATATCATGACATGACCAGAAAGTTATGTGCAAAAAAGGAAAAAAGTTTCTATTTAGTCTATTTTCATTAAGTTTATCCTTTTTTTTTGAGAAAAAAAGGATAATACTGCCGGCAAAGCTCAGTCTCTGACAGATCTCAGAACTTAAAAGTAACTCCAGCTAAACCTCAGTGTGGAAATATTTCACTGAAGTTGAAAATTTTGCGATTTGTAGAAAAATGCTTCCTTAATTTGTGCTGCTCAGGTGGAATTCATATCAGCTCCCTCTCACATATTTCCATTAACTCTATATCCAACAGTAACCAATCTGTAATGTACCTTGTATTTATTAATTTATTTATTCTTTTTAATACACCCTGAGACAACACTATGAGTAGATTATGTTGACTTACATACACAAACATAAAAATGACATACATGTTGGTAGAAGTAAACACATCTGCTGTGATCACCTGTATGGGGTGATAACTAGGAAAAAAAATATGGAAAAAGCACGTTTTCACCACTAGTTGTCAGGGGGATACAGGAATATTAGACGAGGTAAAGTTAGTCTTACAAAAATGCTGGTATATTACTTCTTCTGTGAGTTGCTTTATGTATTGTCTTAGAGAATCTCAATTACTTATTCTCAAAAGCTCATGGAGGAACAATAACATAACTCAGACTCTATATAAGATGTTAATCGCAGTGTGAACAACTGTAAGGTTTTTGCAAGTATCATTATGACTGAACTACAAGTTGCATTAAAAGAAGTCATCTAGCAATTATTGCATTTCTGTAAAGTTGTGGTTTTCAAAAGGTTTATTTTCTCTATTTACGTATAAGGAGCTTTGACAACCTATATGACCTGATCCTTATATGTAAAAGTGGCAAGGTTCCCCCTAGGTATTTCAACAGGAAATTTTATATCTTATGTCGATTACATGGGCTAAACATATATTTACTGAGTGAATATAACCTGCAGAGTGAGAGATGTTGTTTTATGGTCTTTCTAGAAGGACATCCTCTGTAGCTTTTTAACGCAAGAGTGAGGTACTAATACTAAGGCACCTGAGCGATAAATGTACACTATAATCTGTGTTTTTAATCATGCTGCAAGTACACATCATGTACAGCCCTCAGCTCACTGAGCCACCAGGATCCCCTTACATCCTCAGACTCTGGTATAATCCTCTTGTACTGTCACAACGGTTAAATCTGCCACCTGTGTCATACACGATCCTATTATCTACCTTTTACAATCTAAACACCACTGGAGCTGCCTGACATCATGTTGAATAGATAGAGAGGTACATCCTGTTTGAGATTCCTGTCACACTGGCTTTGCTGAACTTTGCCTTCCAGCCTATTTCATGGCTGATCCATCATGCACGTCAAGTATGTGTGTTTAACCCAGTAAAGGACACAGTTGGCCTTCATTCCACTACTTCCTGTCTCCCAAAATGCTTTGCTCTCCAGTTTTTACAGTGATTCTGGTGTGTTAGGGGTTGTGTGTGGGGGGCTAGGAGATGTTGGATGTGCAGCAGAGCTTCAAATTGGCTCTCTTTGCCTCATGTCGAAAGCCACGGTTTTCTGAGGTAATAGACATGCAAATAACACAGGGTGTGTGTGTAAATTTCAAGGCAGTGTTGCGTCTCGGCACTCGGTCAATAACATTATGGAAATGTGCCGTGGATTCTTTGGGTCTCACTGTTTGAGCTGGATAACAAGGCAGTCCAATGAGCCTGTTAGCATGGTGACAGTGACAGAATGAGGTGTTTGTATTGTCACACACTGTATTACAGCATAAGACAGGTGGGAGAGGCAAAGAGAGAAAGATATACTGTAGACACATAAAGAAAGGCAGCTAGAGAGGTAGAAATCACAAGGTATGCAATCCTTTTCCATTTACTCTATCAAAGGAAATGTTTGCAAAAACATTTTCCCTCTCATTTTTTGCTTTTATTAATTTAATTAATTAATTAATTATCAACTGTCAATATCTGTTTGTTGAGTTTAATTGCTTACCAAAACCTCATAAGAAATAAAAAACAAACTCATACTGTGCTGTGAGTCAGCTGGCATACTTGCATAATTGAGCTCTATATAGTCCAGTTTATTTCTTGTTCAAGCATGCATGCACCTCGACGCAGCATCTCAGGCTCAGTTGAAGGGACGGTGTAAATGGTGTTTACAGAGCCCAGGCTCAGCCCTTCTGATTTTTAGATTTAACAGGGTGACGAATTGAGATGTGGTTTATGCAGAGCGTGTTTGCTTAATTGGACTGGCATAATTATTGCCATTCTCAAGACAATGTCTCAGCCTGAAGGTTTTTGTGTGCCATTTTGCCAGTCCAGAGGGAAATTTAAACATCTGTCTCTCTCCATTGGACTTTGCCCTTGAGAGAGCTGAAAATAGATGGTTTTTCCATAAGGAATCTGCTTCTGCAGGTAAAATATCAGAAGAAAAGAAATGATATAACATATGGTTAACCTAGCAATTACTTATACTTTTGTATAGCTGGAGCTTGCACTAATTGCACAGGAATAAAAGTGATCTCTGTAATTATGTTTTCCTTCATGGTAGACCACAAGTAAAAAACAAACAGACAACCAAAAAAAATCCATAAAGGTTTCCTTTAGGGCATCATCAACTGTTCTCAGATGCAGCCAGTTGCAATTTGGTGTAATGGTTTTTTTTTTGTTTTGTTTTTTTTTTGAGATTCCCCCCTGGAGCATATACAGTTGCGCAGCAAGAACTTAACTTTAAGAATCTAAGCAGGCCATTGCTGAAAATCTTGTGTCTCTGAAAAATGTGATTTTAAGAAACATTAGAACTTTTTTTTTTTTTTGCTACAATGTGTATATGATGGCAGATTTATGAAGGTAGATTTAAAGTCTCTGGAGACTTGACTGCTGAATCAGTTCAAGGAAAAAAAGGGTTGCTATTGCTTAGTGATTTGGGTAATCATTCATGTGACAAAAAAGTCAGAAGATCTTTATCTGTGCCTGCACCACACAGAAGGACACACCTATTATTTGCCATATTTTTTTTTATTGTTATTAGTCCTCCTTACATGTTTCAGTTCTTATCTCTGCCTGCTGTTCACCGCACGGATCAATGATCCCAGGCGTGGTCACCTAAGTTGATACTGTACGTATTCAAACTAAATTGTACTGGCAACTGCTGAGAGTATGAGAAAAGTCTAGACACGAAGTCATAAACCTGCATCCACCAACTGACTTTTATAGGGAGATTATATATGCACCCTGATAGAAAAAAAATGGACCTCCATCAAATGAACCTACAATTTAATGACAAAGGATTTTCTCGTTACACTACAGGAAACAATTTTGAAGTCTTTTTACTTTGTTTTAGTTCTATGAGCCGTTTTAATGTCAGAATCGATTCGAATTGAGGTCGTACTGTCATAAACGTTAAGCAAAGCTGTAGATTTGTGGCAGAGACAATCTCACAGGGGATTGAGTTATAAAAACACATGGATCTCAAACAAGTCCAGGTTCTTTATCCCAGTAATGAATAAAGAAGAACAATGGGACAATGCGAGGCAAGTAGAGATGACATGAATTCATGAACAATGGATGGGATTTTTGTACTTGATATTTCTGAATTTCTCTCTCAAGTGTCTGTTCTCCTTTTCCTGTTCAGCAGTCTTTAACAAGCCTGTTTTTTCTTCATGGGGTTTAGTCTTCTTGCCATACAAAGTGGGCTAGATTGAATAGCAATGAACATTGAGATAGAATTAGTAACCAAACCCTCTCTCTCTTCGCTACAGTTGCTTCTTTTGGCCAATTAAGCTGTATTCCATTCTTGCTTCTTTCTCTGCCTCTATCCTCTGTTGCCCTTGCTTCCTGCAACTCATTTGGGATGAGATCGCCACTTACAGTTAGTCAGACCAAATTTGAAAGCGTTTTACCCAACAAGGATTTGTTGAAAAGAAGACCAAGCACCCTTTCCCCCCAGAACACAAAGTAGTTCATATATGAATGTGCAATACAAGAGGAGAAGGGGTGACAGCTATCAAAGACATTTTACTTATTTTTCACATTGGGCTTCCCCTACAATCAAACTTAGAATATTTTTGAGCAACATACAGTAATTTGGAAAAAAGAAAAAAAGGAACAAAAGGTGAAAATCTACAATCTCCTATTTTCAGTTAAGATTAAAAATAGATAAATAACTGTGAATAGTTGATATCCCTTTTTCCAGATTTCAAACATTTTCCATTGGCTCTTTTTTATTTGAGTCCAGCTAAATTTTACCAACACTCAGTAGCCAGTTTATTAGGTATAGCTGGGTAAAACTAACGTTGTAATGACTCCTGCCGTAATGAGGGGTATAATGTTCAGTTTTTGATGAAACTTTTTAGAGAGGTGTTGATTTAGCTCTGTGGTGTTTTGGAGGCTGTAGTTTGTGATGATGTTGAATTGTGTGAGAGGTGTTTCTGTTATTACCTCTTCCCTCATTGGTAAATGAAACATTATTTTAAAAACATCTATTTATAAGTATTATTTTATGGCTGCTGTAATAATTTTAACTAGGTTTACCTAATAAAATGGGCACAGACTGTTCCATATATGCAAACTATATGTGCTTTACATTAGCATACTTATAACAACTGTAATACATAAAATAAAATCCATTCTCGCAAAGCAAACCTGTCATCTGTCATCCAGTTAGACTAAGAGTCTACAGCCACAGTAGTACTCTTGCAGTACTGAATGCAGATTGCTAGTTTTCTCAAACTGTCTCTCTTCTTTTTTTTCTTTTTACCTGCAGTATAATGTTTGTCACAATATTGGCGGCCTTCGTTTTCATGTACACCTCAGTGATCAGAAATGTGACACCCTCTCATTTCTGATTTCTTTATCATCTTCACATAACTGGCCATCACTACAAAGAGTGGGCATGAATACTGGATTGTTAGTTTTTAAAAAGCTCTAAAGACTGATGTATGAGTCAGAGAATGTCAGAGAATGTCAGAGAAGATAGTTCCCCTAGCCAACAAGCCAGGTCCACATAGTGACAATTTTTGTTTTCACCTTCTTGTCTTTGGCTGTTCCTTTACCATCTCTCCTTCTTGAGCCCAGGTCACCACAACTCTGGTAGACATTCCTTCCATGCGCTCACTTTAACATTACCAATCAATCCCATTCAAATTCCTCTCAGTCTGGCAGCCATATAAGGGAAGACTACTCCTTCTCCTACCTCTGGTAATCCTCAAATTGGCACTATCCATTAGCATGTGCCCGATTTACTGTCTCTCATTCCCATCGCCGCGTTTTCCCTATCTCCTCTCATCTATCCCCTTTTCCTGATTTGCCGGAATACTGTTGTGGGACTCGGTCCGAGCTAGGGCAGGGCTGTGTAGGAACACCAGATTTTTTTTTTTTTTTCCAGCACATACAGTACTGAAAGCTAGCTATAGTAAAGAGGTATTCACTCAATTTGACACAAAGCGTATGGGATTAGAATCGCTGTCTATACCTTTAAAGCTCTGTGTCTGTTTTGCTATGAATATCACAGAGACAGCCATTTTCTGAGAAACTGTAATTGTAAGAGTTTGAAGTGAGTTTTTTAAGAACTGCCAAACATACCTGGTTTTCATCTTATAAAATGTTAAATATTAAGGATGGTTTGTGACATCCCAAGCAGGACCCCCTGTAAACTGTATGCTCATGGATCACACACTCACACACACACATATACACACACACACTGATTCCTTCTTGGGTCAGACACCTAACCCCACACCCCAAGTGGAGGGAGGAAAGAGACTCCATCTTGTTTCTGAACAAAGTCTGTCAAATCAAACAGTGTGTGTTTATCCCTCTCTGACTAATTTCCCCTGTCTGTCAGTGTCATTTAGTCCTTTTATCTCTCGACCCCTCTCTCTCTCTCTCTCTCTCTGTCCCTCCCTCTCTCAATAAGCAGCTTTAGAAGCTCCACTCAGATGAAGCCACTAGCAGTGCATGTCTTCCCTCAGGCTTACACACCAACTGCAGCGGGTCAGACTCTTTAACTGTGAGACTGTGTATAATGCAATATAGTCCGTACAGTAGCCACTTGTCTGCACTGCAGGAATTAAAGCCCCAATCCATAATCGCAATGCAGTGGTGCCATCTTGTGAAACAGCATTACAGCCTGCTTTGTTTACGCTTCAAGACAGTATAATGCAAATCCATGTTTGAGAGTGACTGAGCATTTGACACAAGAACTCATATCACATACTAAATACTCTTTAGTTGTGGTGATGTAATTTTGATATGATGTAATTTTATACTAATATATATAATTTGAATCATAAATAGGACTAATAAAGACATTTCTCATGTACAGTTGAAATGTACAGTTAAAACTCCATGATCAAGATTCATGCCCAACCAAAGAAGTATTGGAAACTCATAACTAAGATGCCCAAAATTGCATCATAAAAGACAACACCAGAAACTACATTCCATTCGCATATTCTATATAAGAGGATGAATGGATGAGATAAGATGAAGTTTCTTGTTTGTGAACTGCAGCACATATATATAATGCATGAAGTTGTAACAACTGTTTTTATGCACAGCTGGGCACATGCAGAATATGGAAACACTGTACATACAGTTCATACATACAGTATATTAACCCATTTGTATTGCAGCTGCAGGAACAGATTTGGCTCATTCTTGAACCTAATTTATTATGCAAAGTTGAGGTTTTTGAAATCTGAATCAGTAATTCACTATATATGTGCCTCCATATTACCATGGAAATCATGTAATTCTATTTTAACCTGATTCTTCTCTTGGAGTTGCTCACTGTGCACCATGCTGTCAAGGCTTTCCATATTCATGGACTCTGTCAAGTTGAAGTAATTGCAAATGGCATGACCTGTGTCTACATGTATGAGTATATTAACTGTGTGCCTATGTGCATGGCTGTGTGTAACCCTGGTGCATAGTATTTGTGCTTTCTCTTCATTTCCTCATAACAGCTAGTAATTCTGGGCCACAACCTCTTTATTAACATTTCTGTAGTCTGAATAATGTACCCTGTTGGTATCTGATGACTTGTGACTGGCCTCATATCTCGTTATCTTTCCTAATGTAAATGGAAAAGGAGACCTCTGGCACGTTGCTCTTATTTCAGTCTTTGTATATACATTTAGATATCTGCACCTATAGTAGACTGATATATTTTACAGTACACCCAGAAAATGGATTTTTTTTCAACTGTGTTTTTATCTAAGAGTAAAGAAGAAAAAATACTGTTATTATAAAGTGTTGCTTTTGGACACTATTTCCATTTTAATGACAAATGTACTTGTCCTTCATTGTGTAATTTCTTTCTTTATGGGTGGATTTGGACTATTTTTTTAATCATCCTTGTCTTCAAAAATAGGTGGGTCTTAAACTGAGTCATGTAGCAGATTAAATGAGGCAGCTTGTGTAGCCCAGTAAACCAAAAGTATGACAAAAGAAGCCCAGTAAAATGTTTTGTAAAGGGTAAACAGATTGGGCATTAATCCATTAAACTTAAATTACCATGTTGGTTTTTTGTCTCTACCCTTGGATATGACCAATGAGAGTTTACTAGTGGCAGGTGTACCAGACTTTCTTTGTCATGCTACCAATAATAACCATAGTTAAGGTTATCATGCATTGGTTAGGTTTAGGCACAGAAGCTACTTGGTTAGGTTTAAGAACAGACTGTGGTTTGGCTTAAAGAAAAGTTTGGGGAAATTATTTCATTCTGATGGACTTGTTAGATGGCATATTCTCTCAAGTAGGGGAAATAAATCTGCACACAGATGTTCATCTTTGGTGAGCTGTTCCATGTGGATTGCACTTGCTGACCTGAGGGTGTTCAACAGTCTTTCACCAACAAGCCTTAAATGTAATCACTACCGCACCTCCCCAAATGCTTTTACCTTCCATTGCACATGGATGCATTTCATTTTGTCACTTTCTAGTGTGACCAGAGCTTTCCACTTTGTATTACCTTGATGGTCTCCCCATTCTGCCTCTTTTTCTGCCATCTCAAAAAGTTATGTGTATTTTGATCACACTTTTTCAGAATGTTTGGTCACTTTTTCTGAGTGGAAAAAAGGGGTTGAGGATGTGGCTACTTTTGAAGAAATACAAGCAATTTTTTTTGTTAGTGTGGCTTATTGAGAAGCATGCTGACAGTTTTTAAAACACATGGTACAGTGGAGGAAGGACAGTAGTGGAGAGAGCCAGTAGGAAGTGGATACTACCATTTTAGATTGCCATGAAAACTTGTTTGTCCGCTAATGATAAGAAAGAAGCTGATGAAGTTGAGGAGTAATAGAGAATGGGATTAATTAACATTTGTTGATATCCTCGTAGTAATAGCTGTACATATTTGAAAAGAATTCCAAGTTCAGTGTGAACAACCAAAAATACAAGTTCGAGAAATGAAATGAACGTGGAAAAAAAGGAAAGCATTGGCTGTGCTGAACGATTTAGAAAGAAACAGAAACTACGTCAACACTTTAAGATGGGGTTTTCCCCTAAATACAGTTTAAATATTATAGGCAAAGTTAAAGCTTTTGTTTTGTGTTTATTGACTAAGTTATAATTACTTGTTAAATATCCAGTGTGACCTCTTTTGTTATTATGTAGGGACCCCATGAGCCCATTTTAGGACTTGCAAGATGACAGGAAATCACACATCTCAGTGATTTTCCTTCTAATATTTGCTTTATAATATGGTGATATTTGCTTAAATGTTTTCTTGACTCTTGACATATTGTAATACTACAACCACATAAAGGGAAATAACTGTTTGGTTAGGTAGTCTGCACCTTACTGTGATGAGGGCTGAAACACAACGTTTGCTCTTTTCTTTGCCTTGTCCTTTTTTCATCATCTTATTATTATTTTTGTCCCCTCCACTTATGGTCATGCATAGCAAAAACTTGATAGATTAACTGAGAAATGTACTGTTCTGCAGTATCCTTTTACATGGCACAAACATCAACGGGGTGATCGGTTATGCCTACAAAACCCAACGTAAATAATCTTTTTTAAAACTGAAAATTCAATACACAGTCTAGCCACACACATTTTAAAAGTGTACCGGTGAAAAATGGTCCTAAACCACATTTACTAACCCCTTTATATCCCTTAGCTAAATCTGCATTGGTAGCAAGTTGATTTACAAATTAAAGTAAATTCCAATTCTTTCAAAACATTGATTTTGACTGTTTTTATTACTGTAAAAGTTAGTCGTCCCTGACAATACTTTGAATTTGTACCTCACATTTTTTATTTTTTTTTCAAACTGAAGTTCTTGGTAAAATTATGCTTTCCACAAGCACAGGTGATGATATACAATTTCCAGATACAGTCTGGGTTGAAAAACAGATACCTGCCCTTTGAGAAATCACCAGCCTAAAAGCTGGGACCTAGAAGCTTTTGACACACAAGTTTTGGCAAAACATCACATTGCTCTAATGTATGTAGTATTGGGAGAGAGCTATTCCTTTTAAACATTCAGTGCCATTTGGCCTGATGTCTGGCTCATATTGAACCAAATGCCAAACTAGTACTGAGATCTCTTAAGTGTCTGTGGAATGCATGGTAAGAGTTAGACTACATGGGAGGTAACACAACAGTTTCTATGGGATTTGGGAGACATGAAAGGGCTTCAGTGCTCTTCATCCCAACATATCTATAATTTTGTCTCCCCTCTTCCCCTTGTCTCTCGTCTTTTTTGGCAGACACTGGCAGTAAGTACACCAGGGTGTTAAGAGTGTCATTAAGCTTTCATTAAAACACCATCATCATTAGAAAAGGATTACTTATTCCCTCGATCCACCACTTCAGCAGTTCAGGAATATCAAAGTCTATTAAAACAACAATGTTGCTGGCCCAGAGAAGCACCAGTTGGCTTCCACCAGCATTTTCTTTTTCCAAGTGAGAGGCAGTCTAATTGTAGATGTGCCTAGAACTGTCAATATGTGCCAAAAACTTACTAGCAATGAGCTTGTTAGGATGTAAAAAACTGTCAGAGTAAGCTTCTCACATATACTCTTTTTCACAATAGTAAGAGCAATGTTGCTTGAGACAATGTGGTACACACATATACATATTTTTTTTTTAACAGGGTCTCTGTCATGTATATGGAAAGTTTCAAACAAAACTTGAAATTCTCAAGTATTATGTCTTCTCAACACACTCCAGAGGGATCTCTTTCCTCCTGCTCTTTCTCTCTCTCTGCCCCCCCCCCCCCCCCCCCCAGGTTTCAACAAGAGTTGAGCAAGATTCCAGTTTTTTCCAGAAGATCCTAATTGCATCAATGCATCAATGGTGGAGGAAGATTGGTTTTAGCCTCAAAATATGTTTCTGCAAATTTTTTGATGCTTGTTTAACAGGTGTTGATAAGTTTGCTCTGCTTTCCCTAGTGGCGGGTCTTGGTGCACTTCTGGCAACAAGCTTTGTTGCTGACTGGCATAAAAAGTAACCGGACTTTAGACTGCAGGGTTATATCAGGATCAGAAACTGGTTCCCATCCAGAACCATGTTTTGGGGGGACATGTGTACTTTACACTGACATAATGAACTATCAATATGTTGTGGTGGCTTTTAATAATTTTTTATACAAAAACATATCATTCATAACCATTAAGATACCCAGCAATGCACAGACAACTCACCGAAACCACTGATTAAAATGTCTCATAACACCTCCCTTTCCCATAATTGTCTCAGAAAAGAAACTCCATTGAAACCTCATCAATAAACTTTGAATGATAAAGGTGTTCAAAAGTTGTGTAGATGAAGAAAAAAAATCAATGCAAATGATTCTAAGAATACAATTTGTCACACTCTTCTTAAACAGGAAAGAAAGAAGATTTGCTGAATAATTATGTCAAATATTAAATTTGTAAGACTCAATTTGACTTTTAATGCAGTGGCCTGAAATCAGATATGCAGTTCCTATTGAGTTTAAATTAAAGCTTAAATTCATTTTCTTTATTTAGATTTAGCTCCATGAAGGGCAAATAAAAAAGGCTTTTCTTTTTATTGGCAAAGTTGAATTTATAACTTTAGCCCTTATCACCCCTCAGTTTCATGGTAGAAAAAGCAAACAATAAATATTGGTCCCCTTTTTACCAGGCCAGCTCAAGTCCCTTTTTTACTTCTTTTACTAATGTCCCCTTTCTGATAATTTTTATGCCAATGTATATAGTTGAGGGACAGAATAACTTTGGTTGATACACGTCTAGACAAAGACAGACTTTTATTCCCTAAGGAACTTTAAAGCAAACGCAATCCTGCCTGAAAAGCCGCCAATAGTGAACTAAAATATCGCAAAGCCTGAATTAAAATCATAATTCGGAACAGTTAATTAATTATTGATTAGAATTCATAACCATAATTTTCTGCATTTGCTGAAATAACTTAGTTTGCTCTTGTTGATAAACTCACTGAACTGCCAACAGAGTAACATTGCTTTGGAAACAGATGTAGTTATAAGTCTATTCTCAGCTGAGCAATATAGCAGCTTCAATTACAAAACATTAAAAAGTTACTAAAGTGACATCTGTATTTAGATCTATGGGAAAGACGTCAGTAGCAGGGTTGGAAACCGTGGTGGACAGCGAACATTTGATGACCATGATGCTTGTGCATTAGTGCAATTTATGAGGAAACACAGAAGAGCAACTCTTCCTCAGGTGGGTGAGAAACAGTCCATTGAGAGTTACATAGAGGGGGATTTTATAGTGGTATTTCAACATATAAACAAGTCATCACAAAGATGAATAGACATGTGAGAGTTCAGTGGTGCAAAAACCACAGGCACTGGTCTGCAGAGATGTGGAAAAAAGTGATGTGCTCTGATGAGTCATCCAGTAGAATACAGGCCTTTTAAAAGTATTTTGCTGGTATGTTCCTGGTCCACTTGTCCCCTTAGAGGGTAGGGTCACTGCAAATCAACAAAAGTGCATCGGACAAGTAGGTGATTTGGTTTGCCTGGAACACGCCAAGGAATAGACCCAGTCTGGATTATTTGGATTTCTTCCTCTGTTAATTTCCAGCGGACTAAGCATGGGAAGTGCACTGCTGCCTCAGACTGGTTAAAATAACAATGCATTTGGACTTTGCAATTGGAATTGATGTATGTCTTTATTTTTGTATAGCACAGGGAGGTCAGAACTGATTGTGAGTTGTCACCCAAGACCCGTGTGAAGACATATTCAAATGCCAGATGTGAGCTATCCACTTCCGATCAGATCATCCAAGATGCATGACAATGCCAAATATTAACAGGGCCTTGTCTGAATGACAGTGTCTCTATTCATAGGGCACAGGGGGTCACTGAATTGTTTGATGAGTTTGAAATGAAGTGAATAATATTCTATGGCCTTTACAATCACCAGATATCATTCCAGTTGCACTTAGATGGGAGATTTTAAACAAGTGTGTTGGACAGTGCTCTCCACCACTATCATCAAAACACCAAAGAGGAAATGTCTTTTGGAAATTGGTGTTCGTCCCTCCAGTAGAGTTCCATTGAAGTGTGGAATCAATCCAGAGTTATACTGAAGCTCTTTGTGCATGTGGTGACCAAACACCTTACTAGAACTCTTTGTTGTTTTTTGTTGTTTTTTCCTATGATTTAATAGTGTGAATGGAAACACTGAATCTGCACAAGAGGCAAGGTGTGAGCAGCACATTAGCAGAGCAGCAGCAGCAACCTTAGGTCCTCCACCTGTGTCTACACAGGATGCGTTCAGGCACAGTATTGAGTCAGGAATAAAGTCTTGGAATATAAAGAACAATCACCATAGTTACAGTATATGCTTGAAAGGGAAGAAAATAGACTGCAATCCTTAAAATACATTTTTGCTTGTGTTTATACGTGTACAGTGTCACTAAAATGTGAGCAGTTAGATTGATTGAAATAGAAGCACAGCTGCTCAATCATAAGCACACAAGAATCATGGCTGAAAAATGGAGCAGGAACGAGAGAACTGGAGTTCTGAGCTCAGTCAGAGGCTAAATTAGCTGCCAGCACATATGTTGCTATCTAGCAAGCTAGCTACAGCAGCTTACATCTGTACAGGAGTTACATTGGCTGTTTAGGGAAAAGCTGTTTACAAAGTAAATCTGGTTGACGAGAATTGACATCAATCAGCCACCACATTAAAAAAATAATGCATTTTGATCATTTCTATTTTTTTTTTTTTTTGATTTAGTCAAGCCATGAATAAATTTAAAATGATAGTAGCCGCAAAATAAGTGTAAAATTCCTTTACTAATGGTTTCGAATGAATTTTTTCAAAACACCTGTTGTAATGTTGTGACTGATTGGTAAACATCTAATGTCAAAGGCTGCGGAATAAAATGTCAGAACTAATGCCATCTAGAGTCCCTTTGAGGCCAGCACTGACATCATAAAAATACTATCATTGAATTTAAAAAACAAAAACTTAAACAATATTCTGCACTGACTAGATCAGAGGCAAAGACAAGAATGCTACTACAGACTGGATGAACCAAAAAGAATATTTTGTCCTAATCACTGAAAGACAAAATTGATTTGATTTTGGCATTATGTCAAAGAGAACATGAATCAGTTTGTCACTCTTCTCTGAATATACCTTTCTCCTTATGTCTCCTTTCCTGTCTCTCACTCTTCATCCGTGTCTGCTTGTGTGAGCTTAGTAAAGTGTCTAATAGTGAGGTGTCATATATTCACAGAGATGAGAGGAGAGGACCCTCCTGTAGTGCTTATTAGCTGTAATGCATTCCTCTCCTCTGCTTTGATCACTGAAGGGAACCGTAAGATGCATCCTGCCATTTCATTTTGTTTCATGTCTAAAATATTTTGTCTCTCTATTATCTGTATTTTTTGGTCTCTTTCTCATTCTCTCTTAGAAATATGCACATGCACATTCATACTGACACATACACAATGAACTCAAGACCTCACTAAGCTAAGTCTTGGGGCAACATGTAATATCCCATGTCTGTCTGATTTGGTATAATATCTTTCAAATGGCATTTTTTTAGAGTACATATCTCTTTTTATGAATGTGCCTTGAATGGCTCTTGGGATTTGCAGTCTCTCTATCTGTCTGTCAATCAGCCAATCGACCACTCTAGTCAAGAGGGAAATATCTCAATAACTATCTGATAAATTGCCATTAAATTTTGTACAGACAATCATAGTTCCTAGAGGATACATTCTACTGACTTGGATAATCCCCCTGAAAATTCCAGCAAGTCAAAGCTCGCACTTATCCTGTGCAATATCTCAGCATCTTCTAGATGGAAAGTTATACAAGGGTAAAGTAGGACTAAGCTTTACCAATTCTATGTCTCTCATAATCTTAGTGAGATGATTTCAAATCACTTTCATACATCCCAGTTATATCATTCCAGGGGCAGAAAAATACCAAGTGACTTTTTTGGAATCGTTTTGAAAGTTACTTTTCTTACCCTCATATTTAATTGAACTGTTCCCTTTGTATTAACAGTTAGACTGCATGTTCACATAACTGACAGCAGGAGAAATCGCAAGAGAAATAGATGTAGTTATATGTCACTACTCTGTCTCCTATTGTGAGTCCATCATGATTTGCTTATGAGGAAAAAATACCTCTGTCTTGTCCTGCACAGCATTTCAGCCTTGTTGCCTATTAGTTACAGTGGACAACCAAGTCACTTCAACCAAAACATATCCTAGTGCCCAAAACGCATCCCCATGGAAAAAGCACACTTCTGAAACTTTCACAGGATAGCTTGATCTGTAAACCATGTGAAATTTTACTGTTTTTATTATGATATTTTTTTTAAACCATAAGGACTTAATCTTTCTAAAACTTTCTTAGAGCCAAAAAAGCTAGTTATACTTGTTTGACATCCTCCCAGTGTAATGACAAAGGGCTGAGCAGAGCAGGAGTAGCAACTGGAAAATCACTGATACACATGTTTAGTGGGCCACACAAAAAGGAAGCAAACCAGGTTGAGAGACCTTTCATACTTCCCAGTTGAGAGACCCCTTTTGAATTTGGCAAGAAACTTTCATTGAAATGATTTACGGTCATCTCAGAGTCTTGTATCTTGTTCATATAACACATCCATACTTGTTCCATTTTTAATTTCCAATTTAACACACTGTTTTCTTACTACAAAGATATTAGCAAAAGGAGAGGAGACTCACTTGCGCATGCACAAAGATAATCTCCAGATCCAAGCTATGGTAAAATTTATTGGTGATTTTCTGGGGATACAGATTAAAACTGCATTGCATTAAAAAATATAAAAAGCTTTTTTGAGGTGATTGTGTTGCTAGGGGCAATCGTGAGAATAGTAAGTATAATCCATGAAGGTTGCTTTGAGTAGTAGACCCATAAGTTTAAAGGCTTTTCAGAGGCAAAAACACTGCACAAAGGTTGATAATATAATGAGATGGGATTTTACAGCTCTAGACATTTGTCATGGCAGCTATCATTTTATCCTTTATCTTGAAAATCACTAGGTCAGTAGTAAAGACTATGTTACCTAGGATGTGGGTTTGCACATATTCGATAGGTCAATGCAGTTTTTGTCAGATATTTTGGTCACTCTCGCAGATGCAGTTATTGACATTGCCTGATTTATTGGTTTATCCACTGGTAAAACATGGATTATATGATATTCTATTTGGATAAGGTGTATTAAAGTATAGTATGGGTGAGACAGCATGGTGTGGTATGGTATGGTATGGTATGTCACCGAATTCCATGATATGGTATTTTAGTGTGTGGTCAAAGTAAATTATAGTTCAACAGTCAGTATGTGTTTTACGATTGCAGATAACACATACTATATATATATATATATATATATATATATATATATATATATATATATATATATACACACACATATATATTAGTTTGCACTATCATAATATCAACAGAATGTATAGAACAGCTCACTGAAGATGCCAAGCATTAATAAATGTCCACACTACAAATGAACAGCCCAGTTATTGAATTTCTTGAACCTTGTTGGCACTGAGGTTTTTGCATGTCAAATTACAACATTGTGTACTCAATAATGATCCTTTGTCAATATTGCCCTACGAAAATATCCATTGTAATTCATTATTAAGTTAATCTCTTAATCTACCTCTAAAACATACTTCAACCTGAAAATATTCTGCCATAGGGGTCAGATAATTCCACTTTTTCTCTCCGTTTCCCTTTTTTACTTTATTCTATTGCAGAAATGATGCATGAATGAACCATTCCCACCCAAGTGACACTTTTTTTTTCATCTTTTTAAAGAAATTTTTTGCACATAGTCAATGGCCAGATATTAGTTTGCATGTGGTAGATTTTACTTGATTTGAGAAATAGGGCTTAATTTATCTCAGAACAAGTTTTTAAATGACCACATCACTTGGCCACTTAGCAGTTTTAATTAACAGGCCCAGAATACCATTTGTTGGCAAGCTGCAACACACCTGAACTCGGCTGAGGATTGAATAAATAATTATATTAAAAATGACTCTGCCCCTGTGCATAGTACTAATTAATACAAACTTACTCATGCAAAAGTAGAGTGAATGCACAGTGTATCTAAACTCAAAAGGACAAGACACGTATTTGTAAATTTTGAGACATTTTCAAAAATCTTGAAACTAACAACCCTTCAAATGAAATAGCTTTAAATGCTGCCTCAGTTGTTTTTATACATAAACACAGAAACACATGCTTCAACATCCTTAGTCATATTTAACACCATCTCAATTACGGTCTGTACTGACTGCTCACATATGGAGAATGTTCCTGAACCAGGGTTATTTTTACAGAACTCTTCAACCTTTATTATGCTAACTTGGTAGGAAATAATTATGTAAAAATTAAAAGAACAATATGCCTCCTTTACCAGTCAGTTAATCCAATAAAACAAAACAAAAAAAAATCAATAAATGACCATTTTAATTTGACTTAATAGTACTCTGTCTCTTAATACAAAGCCTGATATATCTTATTCTATTGTGCCATTGAGCTCCAATATGTCCATAAGCGATTAGAAACAAATCTGTGTCCAGCAGTGTTGAAATAGGTGACATGTTCCTTCATTACAATGACACACCCACTGTAGTTTATTTGCACTTAATCCTACATATGTTATCTGCTGGTGTAAATACTCAGTAGAACACCAAATATGCATCATTCAACTGCTGAAAATAGTTCCTCATAAAAACACTATTTCTTCCTTTTGAGTAATGTTTGCTAAAAACTACAGTCCAACTGTTTTAGCATATAACTGAGTCCTTTTATAAAATTAAACAGTATATTTTTTTTCTTATTCTTAGTGTCTCTATTTAAGAAAAGTTAAAGAAGCTCAAGGCCATATTCAGAGATAGCCCTCTAAAAATGACGTAGGGACGGTTGATGTGATCTCTTAAGACACAATGCAGTGTGATGTTTTAGATATGATTTTGGCATAACAACACCTATGTACTAATAATTTTAAAACAGTTAAATTTTAGGTTGAAAACTGCTACATTGGCCATTTTACAATACATTATCTATTACTATATATTGCCAATGATACACAGACATCAACTGGGAAATCAAGCAGTTTCTCTCAGTCCCTCAGACAGTTACTTCCTGACAGTTTTTCACCGAAGTGATTTGATGATTTTTTGCCCTCCCTGAACATTATGGAGTCTGCGGCTCGTCTCGCCTCTGTGAATGTGTCAAGATGTCAGAGGCCTGCACTAGTCTGCACACATACAAAGAAACACTGGACCTAAAGAGCCAGCCTGTCGATCCAGGTATCAGTTAATATCAGTGTCCAGTAATGGAAAGACTGATTTACAGAGCGTGGTCACAGCCCGGTATTGATTTGTTGAGTTCTCGCTTTACTGAGGATTCAGAGAATAAAGAAAAGAAAAGAGAAGAGGGGCTGGAGAAGGTTAAAGTACAAGAAAAAAGTAACAGTGAAAGATGAGAAAGCGAGCAAGACGGTGTGTGAGGAATAAGGAAAGATAGGCAGAGAAGTCTAGCACTTCAGCTCTTTAAATAATTTTTTTTTTTTTTTACTACATTGGATTGAGAGTTGGCCACATGAGTTTGAGTTCATGATTGATGGTTTTAGGAAAGGAAAGGAAAAGAAAGAAAAGGAAACTAAAAGGAAAGGAAAACAAAAGGATATGGGGTAGCAGAAGTCATTGGAACTCACATTTCTTTTTTAGTAAAGTTAGATAGTTATCCTATGGTAATTCCTTTTTTTTTTTTTTTCTGGAAATTATTTTTGTTAGTATGCTGATGACAATTCAACATTTGAGAGTTGTCGGCTGAACTGACGTGTTTAATATATGTCCAAATTTCAAACACCTGTTGTAAAATATCGGAATTTTCTTCTTGGTTTTCATCTAGGATGAATATCTAGGTATTATATATCAACATAAAACTAGGTATTCTTGTAAATAATATTTGGCTGTAATCCATATTAAACAATTTTTGGCTAAGTAGAACATAGGAACATAGGAATGACCGTTATTCTCTTTAAGATAGTGTTGACAGTTAGAATAGGAAGCCTCCCAGGTAACAGACACAGACATCACTGACTAGCTCATACTTAATTTTTCATGAAAGCAAGCAGCATCCACATTCATCTACATTCATCAGTCTTGATAGAAATGAATAAGGAGGATATTTAAAAAAAATATCAAACTTTTCATTTCCCCACAACTATTTAGCACATTCATATCTTGTTCAGAAAAAAAAATAAGGATTTGAAGTTTGGATGTATGAGTATACAAAGTTTGTGACCCACTCACCAGTTTGCATGTTGACTCCCAATAATCCCAAATAACTACATACAATTCAATTTGTCAAAGTTTTTTCCTAAATGACAAGTGTTTGGAGGGTTGTATCAAGACAAATATTGTGGCCAATGTGTTGCACAGAAGCCACACTGTAGCAAATGCAAAAGCTTGGTCAGTTTCCATGATAAATGTTTACATGCATAATACTGACATCCGACAGTTAGTATTTGCCAGTAAACAGAAAGATAAACTTCTAAACTTCCCTGACACCCCTCTTCTTAATTACTTCAAGCCATAAATTAGAATTAATTATGTGCAAAAAGCTTGTCAAGACACGATATATGTGCAGTGGGAGAAGAAGTCCAACATCAAAGACAATCATTCTCAATAATCTTATAATGAAGATTGTGCTGGAGTATGTGGTAATGAAGTGCTGTGAATCTCAATGCAAAGTACCACATGGGTCCTCTTGATCCCTTATATTTTGTTGTCAGAAAACTACTCTACTTTTATGTGAAAATCAAAGCTTTTCATGGGTACAGGAAATTAGATATTGTTTTCTGAGGCATTGATTTTTGAAGCTGAGGGCAAGGTTGTTTTTTTTTTTCATTTATTTATTTTTTAACATATATATATATATATATATATATATATATGTTAAAAAATATATATAGATAGATATATGTATATATATAGATATATATACATATATCTATATGTATATAGATATATATATGGATATATATATATATATATACAGTTTTTGACAAATGCGATACTACTGTATATGGTTAGCATTAATTATAGCTGTATTTACTAAAATATTATATTGATGTTAATATTTTGAACTAAGATCAAATCACATCACAACATGGCACAGTGAAATATTTCCATTTTTCTATTGGATAGAATATGCAGTACAAGAGGCTTTATAACATAGAGGCTACTTGCAGGGCTACTTGATAAACTACTGGGGTATTACAACTAACAACTGAGAACATATTCCCCAAGTTTCTTTCCTTGTGGCAGTTTGTCTCAGGAGCTTTGAGCTTCGTAGTTTACTAACTGCAGCCTTCTTATTTGCTGTCTCATAACTCGCTGTAAACCAGTCCTCCGTTATGGAAGACCTATGCTCCGGGAAAGGAAAAAAAACTGTAAATAAAACTGAATGTTGCAGCACAGTTAACAAGCTATGATAGCTTCCTCTGTTTTGGACTCTCTTGGTCTTTGTGCATTCAAAGGTCAGCACTGTCAAGACAGTTTGCAATAGAGTTGCAAAGTGGGAGGGCCACTCTTTCAGAATGTGTATTTCTTTCACATTCTGTTTTTCCCATTTCAGTTTATTTATTTATTTCTATATTATCATGTTACTTTAAGGCATTATGTGGATGAAACAACTTATCAACTTTTGGTTATCAGAAATAGTTAATATAAGGAGTAGAATTTAATTTTAATTCATTAAATCCACCTCAGGGTACCACCCTTAAAGGTAGAGTAAGCGATTTTGGGGAAAGAATGTTGATATTTGAACTCAAATTCAATTTGAACAGCAAATGAAACAACAAGGAACATACACATGCAAAACAAACTGAAGACATGCACACAAATACAGCATCCAAAACACAACAGAGTAAAACCCAGAAAAAAAGTTAGTTTTTTACAAAACTACAGTTACAGGACACCAATCATGGGTTTGTAGTGAAGTTAATAAGCTAGCATAGCATTTTGAATGATACATACAACCAGTTTAATCCAAATGTGTTTTTAGGTCTTCATGGTTATAAAACCCCTGGCACGTTGTACAGACAAATTCCGTGATATAGAGGAAACATTTAGATTCAAACTGTAGCTACAGTTGCAGCTAAATAGCTAACATGCAGAGCGGATGAAATGGTTTCCCAGAGCCAGCACGCCAGCTGCAGACAGCGGTACTCACAAATCTCCTGCTACTGTTTCTGACATCACACCAACAACATAGCTCGCTAGAAAAAGTAAGCCCAATGGCCATGGGCAAGTTGTTTAATTATACCAAATGTACAAAGGTGACACTGGTACCTGCTTGCAACATTAGCAAATTGGACAAAACACTAACCCACTGGGTCTGTGAAACCCAGCAAAATTAATGTTACCCACTTGTCAAGCAGAGACAGAGCAACCTCCACATCTCGTGGGCCACTGTACCTTGGTGGGCTGGTGGACTGTCAAATGGGTCACCACATCAGTGGGCCAGTGGACCATCAAAACATGCATATGGTTTTAAAGGTTTTTACCAGAACTTTCACTCTCTTTACCAGGCCTCTATGTATGCCTGTCATTCAGGGTGTAGGCTGGTCCCAACGGATATAACCAGGGCTTAATTTCTTTCCAAGCCTGACCTTGCAAGCTCCACTGTTGGAAAGCCTCGCCAATGTTAACACAGGTCTTAGCCTTTGCCTGATCATAGCCCTTATATTAAAAATTTGATGTCCTTCTGACCTCCTCTTTGGCCGGTCATTGGCTGTCTATCCTTTTTGACAATGTGATTATGTTGTGGAGTATACACTTCTGTCACACAGCTGCCAGTAGATGTTACTTCCATGCACTCACCCTCTTTTCCAGGCCAGTCTCTTACCATTCAAAACTCCACATGATCTGGCAGCGACAGGAGGCTCAACTACTTCTTCTCCTTCCCCTGTTAATCCCTTAGCTTTTTACTTTTGTTAGCATGTGCTACATTTTACTTCTTGCTCCCATTGTCCCCTTTGTCCCATCTCCCCTCTTCTCTTCTTCTTTCCCTTGTCCAAGAACTCCCCCTGTTGCTGATTGGGTGGATTAGTGTTGTGTGACTGGTTCCTAGGCATTATGTTTGTCTCCCATTTTCAGAGCCAAGGCTGTATAGGAACACCAGATTTTTTTTTAACAAACACACCGAAGATATTCACTGAATTTGACAAAAAGTGTTTTGGATTAGAATAGTTTACTCCGCCTTTAAAAAGGGAAAGCAAATTCACTCTCAAGTTATACAAACTGTCATTTTGGAACCTGATTAATAATTAATCTAACAGCAACAGCAAAAATTACCATATCAATGGCAAGTAAAGGGTTGGGAGTTCTGAAGAGCAGAGGATGGCAACATTTAATGTTTTATTCAATGCGGATTCTTGTGCACCATTAAAAAGACCTGCAGGTATGTTCAAAAGTATTTATTTACAGATAACTAAAGTGAAAACACAAAATTTGTAATCTAACAAATGATACTATATAAAGGTCTGTGTGTCTGTGTGTCTGTGTATGTGTGTGTCTGTGTATGTATGTATGTATTAAACAAAATGTTGAATCAAAATGGCAGCTAGGACCTCATGTTGTGTGTGAGAGGCAAACAAATGTAACTACAAACAATTGATAGTGGACTCAAAGATGGCTGCTGGGACCACGTGGTGTGTGAGGGGGGAGAGAGAAAGTGTGTTTTATTTTGTTTACGACCAATTACTGTAGGATAAAGGTGCCAGATTCAAGGAGGTTAAGGTTCGTTATGTGCAAGACATTGTAGTTATGGATATAGCTCCGGTCCTTGAATACATGTGTGAAACATAATTACATCAACTTAGCGGTGTGGCTATCCAATAACTATAAATTAACGGATTATAACAATAAAGCTCAGTGAATACATTAAACTAAAATCGCTAAATATACATTAAAAACAGTCATGTGCTTAGCCATGCTGTAATGTGCTATGATATGCTGTGCTATGCTATGTTACTAAATCCATGTAGGGTGACGGTTGCTTTTAGCATGTTGCTTTGTCAAGTCCAAGCTTGCACAGTTGGCTTCATGGGCGGAGTTCAGGTAGAGGTATGAGACATGAAGAATTCTGGGAAGTAGAGTTCAGCTTAAATGAAACAATGAACACATTTCTCTGTGGAGTCCCAGGAGGCCCTACATTACTTAACACTAAAACACAACTCTTTCACTTTCAGAATTTGAAGTGCACTGTTTTAAGCTACAGAGTGGGTTTTTCAGTTTTCTCAGTACCGTCATCTTTAACTCTCACCTGTCGTTAATGGTTCATGTGACAGAATTATAAGCTGGAGATCAGATGTTTCTTGCAGAAGTGCAAACTTGGGAGTCATAGTTAACCTCTCCCTTGAAAATCTTATGGAGAAACATTTGTATCTTGGCTTTTTATCATGGAGCCTGTAATTCAGTTGTTATGTCTAATGCAGTCTATTGGAAAAATGAATGTGGCTTTTATTTTCGGGAAAAGTATATCAAAAAATAGTTCCACCACTTCACAATACTAAAAAGAATGGAAATTATTTTTCTTTCTGTAGTCTCTGTTACACTAGCACCTGTTGATCTCATTCATTCTCTCATTCAATAGTTCTTTCATCCGTCTTTCTAAAAAAAAATTAGGCAAATTCCAGGGGTTTTCTGTTCAAATTGATATTCATTATAACAGTTACTATAAAAAGTGGAACCTTGGTTATTTTTACTCAACTTTTATGAGCACAGGAAAAAAACAACTCCCATTAAAAAAGTCAATTTTTAAAAGTATTTTTTCCTGAAGTAATTTTTCAGCTTTCGAGTTGTAATCTCTCTGTCTAAAAACTTTGTTCATTGTTCAGTTCTCTCTGTCCTGCTTTTATGTATAGACATGTCTGAGCTAGCTATTAACTAGAGATTAATTTTACTTCCAAAAGCAAATCCACCAGTGGCAGCAACTCTATTGAAGTGAATTCATTTTTCTGAAAAGCTTCTTGAATTCTGCTCTGATCAGATCTTTTATGCTACCTTGTTGTTTTTATAAAGGTAGGAATAAGTGTGATGCTTTTCAAGAGTGGATACAAAAATGGAAAGAAATGGTCACAACATTAAAACCAGTTACCAGCTTTAATCAGTGATGACTGCTGATCAGTGTACAAGTTATACTCTAGCTGTCTTTCCTCGATCCTAAGTTATTATGGAGATACTTATTATCAATTATCATTTATTTCTTAGTTTGCTTGTTCCTTGGTAAATGCGTAACATTTTTTTATTTTCCAGCCTTGCTGTCACACTTTCCCCTTTACTATCATTCCTTTTTCCCTCTAGTCCTGCACTCTTCTCCTCTAAATGTTTTCTTATTTCTTAACCGAGCAACGCATCTTCCTTCCACTTAAACCTCTCAGGTCTTCTCATCTCTTTTGTCCTCTCTCTACCCTCGCTTGTCTTCTTTCAGCCTGCCCCTTACTCGTCACTTCATCTATTAGTCACTTCTTGCCTTATCCCCTCTCCTCACCTCTAACCGCTCATCTCTAACCCTGTTGCCATCTCTTTCTCCAGTCATCCCCCACATGTCCTGATCTTGACTTTCATCTTTACTTTTTTCCTTATTTCTTCCCCTTGTTTCTTCTCACCTCTTCCTCTTTCTCCCTTCTCCCCCTTGTCTTATTTCCCATCGCATTCATCAGTTATTAATTATCTTGTGGAGCTGGAATGCTACTGTGATGATCCAGGCCAACCACAGAACACTATTTACTAGCAGTTAGGTTCAGAGTAACCACAAGGGATTTTTCAAGGGTTGCTGAACTTCTCCTCACAGCTAAGATTTTGGTATAGATTATTGACACACTTGGACAATGCATGGAACAGCTTTGAGAAAAGCAGAAAAGTAACAGAAAACTTAAGTTAATGGAGTATACAAAAGGCAAATGACTGAGGAATTTTGATATTAGAGACAAAAGATGCATGCCTTTGTAGTGAGTTACGACTTTTTATTTATCTTCCTTTTTTATCTATTTTTTTATTTATCTAAGTATGACAAAGGGCAAGAAAATGCAATAGAGCACCTTTTTTACACATCAGCAATATCGTTATTCCTTAATCCGGTAAATAGATGATATTAAAGAGATTTCCTGAAAAAACTAGGCAGTGTAATTATAGGCTTGTAAAATTATATTAGGATACTATAAAATATAGAGCTCTGGTGGGGCGAAGGGACACTTGGAATATAAACTGTGTCAATAAAGCTAGTTTATTGTATATATGATAGGTCATCTGTGAGTATTTATGCTTCCTGTACCCAGCAACTTAGTTGAAAAGTAATTTGGGGAAAGGTTCTAATTTCAGATGTAATTTCTCAAAAGTGAATAATTACTAGGGTAACCATACTAACCCTTTTTTTAATTTTTTCAATTAACAATTAACACAAAATAATTAACACAAAATAATTTAGGGCAGATACTTTGCCTTTTATGTCACAGGTTAATTTGACCAATTTGTGCTTTTGAGTTGCCTAAAATGCTAACCACCCTCTGTTTTACCTGGTTTTCTTCCTACGTTGCAATCCCATCTCCAGACAGAATTTGGATCGACCACTGAAGTTGTTGACACTCTGCTGCATACAATTGACAGGTTGAGCAAAGTTGTCATTGATATGCGCTTTGCAGCTGTTTATGAATATTGAATATTCATCAGTCTGTGTTTGGAATGCACTTAGCTTTTCAGTTATGGAATCTGTGGCAGCTGATCGAAGTGCAGGCCATGGCTCTGGATAGCAAGTGTGTTATTATGCTTATAATCCTACAGAGAAGAAAATTAAACAGACATTTCATATTCATGTGAGGCAGATCAATAGAACTGATTAATTCCTGTATTAACACAGTTTTTCAGAAATGAAATCCCGCCTGTTTACACATTAATGCAATGCAACATTATTGTAGCACATCTGGCATAAATCTGGTATATATTGTATTATATTGTATATTTTATATTTTAAGGAAAGGGTAAAGGGTAAAAACAACAACTGTGCTGTAAATAGTAAATTGCACACACAGGTCATCTCTACCTGTGGAGCTATCTTTTCATATGGCCTTTTTTTAGCATTATCATTATGACATTCCAAAAACTTAAACATTGACTTTATTAATTATTTATTTTTCTATATCTGATTTCATTTTATATAACTATCAACAGTTTTACAGTTCATGACAGATTTGACAGATGAACAAGTTAATGACAATAAAAGACAGGAATGTACAAACACAATGCACTGATGATAGAGCATCTGTTGTCCCTATGCCAAACCACAGAGTCCCACTGTTATTGTTCACAATGAATCCGATCCTAAGTAAGTCGTAAAAGGACTCCAAACTTTACAAAACTTAGAAGATTCCTCTTTCGAATAGAAGCTGAGAGCTTCAAGAGGCATGAACTCCAGCACACTACTTATCCACTTATCTGATACTAAGAGGTTCTTTCAACACCCACTGAAACAAAATACATCTCTTAGCAAGAGGAGGAGGATTTTCAGGACTTTTAATTGATTTGGAGGAATATTTTGGGAAATATCTATACCAAGAATGCATGATGAAGGAAAAATGTTTACTATTTGACCAATTATTTCACAGATTTTTTTAAAAACATCTTCAGAGAATGTGTGAATGTAAACATATTCTTGTAAACAGTGAATGTATATCCCTTTTTTAATCTTGCACTAATAATACAAAAAAGATGGATAGCTCTGGGTTAATTTTATTCCATCTCACTGTGGTAATACATAGTCTATCATTTATCTTTTTATTTGTATGTGAAACACTATATTGTATTTCTTATGCTCTTTTAGTGGTAAAATAGCTGGAGAGATGGTTTCACATATCATCCCACTCTTCATTTTCAATTCATACACCAAAGAAGGTCTTCCTTTTTTTTTAATTTAGTTGTATTTTTTTTCACTGTCCAAGAAAGTTATAAATAGAATTGTGTCAGTAATTTGATTGAGCCCTCATTGTTAATGAATATTTGTTTTAAAGAGGAGACTGCACCCATGTATTGAGACCCATTAGACTAGATATGCCATAGTTGCGTAACTGGAAGAACCTAAAAATTTGTCCAGTATCTTTTAACTGATCAACACTCAAGATTCAGCCGTTTTCTCTTCATTTTCATTTCTCCCATTGTCTTAATGCCTCTTTCAGACAATACACAGGAAGAGCTCTGTTTGTAGACCAGGGGGGATTTGAGTATAAGGGCATCAGTGTCGATGTAGTGTTGTCCAGTCTAGGTAGTTCCTAGTTCCTAGAGTATTTTGTATAAGAAAAGTACCCTTAACAGCTGAACAAACCCACTTCCTTGAAGTGTACAATACATTTTTTTCTGAGATGTAGGGGATACCGGTTCTGGTTCATTATCAAGCCATATAGACTCTGGGTCTTCCTGAAACCAGTCTCTATTTCTGCAGAGAAATGAGAGTTGGTACAGTCTGATGTTCAGAACAGCTTTACTTCCCTTCTCCAGCAGAAGCTGTAAGTGGGCCAGTTTTAGGCTTGCACCTTTGTTTCATCACAGGAAGTCAATGAGGGCAATATTTATTGTAAGCGATTTAAGTAATAATAATAAAGGAGCCATTAGGAATGGAAATAATAAGTGTGGTAGAACATTGACTTTAGATAAGTGTACCCTGCCCAGCAAAGACAAATGGAGACCTGACCAATAGGCAAGATCCTGCTTAATTCTGTTATATTTAAGGGGTTGATTTGGCCTTCTACACATCAGGTAAAGATGGGTTAATGTGAATGCATAAATAAGTAAATCCTGATGGAAATCATTGAAAAGGAGAAGCATCCGTGGGTACACAAGGATCCTGTTTGGCGAGAGACATTCCCTCAGATTTTGTTTTTTTTTTAATTTTGTATCCAGAGAATGTAGGGAACATATTG
Organism: Istiophorus platypterus; assembly: GCA_016859345.1. Classification (NCBI taxonomy): domain Eukaryota; kingdom Metazoa; phylum Chordata; class Actinopteri; order Istiophoriformes; family Istiophoridae; genus Istiophorus; species Istiophorus platypterus. Next base: position 3,247,963 of record CM029123.1, read on the forward strand.
ATAAGATCAATAAATTGTTTATTAATAGACCTGACAAGTACACTTAGCTAGAGTAATATATCATCAGCATAGAACGATATTTTATGCTGCTTCGCCTCTGTTTGAATACACCTAATGGAAGGATTTGTGCGTATGGCCTCTACAAGTGGCTCTATTGCTAATGCAAAGAGAAAAAGTGATAGAGAGCAGCCTTGTGCAGCGTCTCTTTTGAGTGGAAAAAGGGGACATTGCCATTTGTAATTACAGAGACTTTCCGAGCAGCTTAGAAAACTTTAAACCATTTAGGGAACTTATCACAAAGTTGAAAGTTAGAAAGAACATGAAATAAGTATGACCTTACTATCCCATCAAAGGCTTACTCTGAATCCAATCTTACAAACACTGCCTTGTCTTTTACCTTAGAACCATGCTGTATTATTTTTGATAATAGCCTAATATTATTCCATGGATTACTTCCTTGTATAAAACCATTCTGGTCTGCAGAAACTAAGTGTGGTGCCGCATCCTAAAGATACCATGCTAATATTTTGGCTTATATTTTCCTGTCTGGATTCCATAACAAAATAAGTCATATATAAGATCACTCATCTGCTGGCCTACCCTTTTTGTGAATCAAAGTAATTGTTGGAAGTACAACTCTAAGCTCTATTAAACAGTCTCTAAATTCCTTATAGTATTCTGATGTTAGGCCATTGGGCCCAGTGGCCTCATCATTCCCAAGTTCACTTATCACAGCAACCACTTCCTATGATGAGTAACTTTCTTAAAAAAAAACAAAAAACTGTTTGCCCTCAAATGACATGGTCCAGACTTCAACATTGGATCATGTGAGGGGAAAAGCTCCAAAAAGTGATGTTTTGCCAGTTTTTTGGTTGGAAAATGCTTTGTGATATTTGTGGCTGTGATCATAGCTTTTGAACTTAAAATATCCAGTGGGTTCATCTGTATGGATCTGGGCAAGTTCCACTATCTCCAGTAGACCCATTTTTTTTTCCCACACTGGTGCACCATGTGAACCAGTTGGAGTTGCCATATTGGAGATATGACATCTCCAATATTACATTTCTCATTGAAAATTTTTGTGGCAGAATATATGGATGGTTAATCTTCTCTGTTGTAGGGAAAATTGGGAATCACCTTATTTAAAGTGTCCAAAGAGGAGTATTTTTTTGGCTATGAACGTGGCTATGAAGACACTGCGCCAGTTCCACTAGAACAACACCTTCCAATAGATCATGAAGTATGTCAGGGGGATATTCAGTTATTACATCAGAACAAGAAAGATTTTCTGTCAGAACACATGGCCTTTTCACTCCAACACACATTTTCCCCCTCTCCACTGCATGTTTGACATGTTGTTTGTGTCTGTCTAGACTAAACTCATCTGAAAGAACCTGCTTGGTCTGAATGTCACTGAAACGTCCTCTGCAAAATCAATATAAAGGGTTACACTTTTTTCAATTCCCCTGCAGATAGAAACTGATTTTGTTCGAAAAACTCACCTCTCTCATCATCTTTTTATTATTGTTGCGTAGGTACATTTTAGTCAGCACTATATTGTTCTTCTACATCATGAGTTATACCATCTTTGATGAGGAGTTGCGGAATGACTGCAATATTGGTGCATATTTTTAGTTGTGATAAGACTCCTGATTCACTTGGAATTTGTCTTTGAAGTCCTATTTCTTCTTAAAAGCAGTGCCAAATGGGCCCTGATCTCCAGTTAATTTTTTAAGGTGCTAGAGAGGTTGATTGCAAAGGCTGGTTCTTCAGTTTCTGTCACAATGAGACATGATGCTTCGTACAAAAATCTGAAACTATGGCGCTTAGGCTAATGTAGTCAGGGACAAAGAACTCATCAGAAAGTTTCAGTCCTGTAAAGCTCATCAACTGCACTGCTGGTAACACGGAGTATGTTTTTCTATCTTATGCAACACCACTGTAGAACTCTTACCTATCATTTTCTCTGTGTCTGTCTGAAAACTAGCCTGCCCATCTAAGTGTGCTTCTTCTCAGCATTCACAGTTTGATGTTCACATAACAGACTTTGGATTTCAAAACTCTGCAACTATTTCAAGTTTATCGTCACTTTCAGAATAACAAAGGGGCTTTCTATTTTTATGTGATATAAATGTTGCAAAGATGTTTCTGCTACATGTAAAACCCTTGACCATGCAGGGCACTGTTTCATTGGCTTTGAGATGCGGATTTATTGAGTACTCCTTCTGAAAGGCAACTTCAGAGAATCCAAAAACATGATAATTGAACAGTGCCAATGAGAAAGTTGCAATGGTTTCTCTCTGTTATGGACTCTACAGATATATTTCAAACCGCAAATCATAAATTAACTACGAATGCAAGTCAGAGATGTGAGAAACTTTATTTACTTTCTAAATGAACTGTAGATATTTTTCAATGTGGTCACTTCTGATGTCTAACATTTATCTAGGCAGTGGATTTCTGTAGCTTGAACTCAAAACAAAACTCATAACAATGGTGAACTTGATGATAACTACAGTAATTATACTCTTCACTGATGGCAGTACTTAACTTCTCATTAAGTCAATTACATTGTCTGTGTCACATGAAAATTAAGGCTAAAGCCCCTTTAGCTAAGTATTGTAAAAAAAAATTAAAAAATAGAATGTCTCGCCTTTAAGAAAATGTATGGCCAATTATGGCTCAAAATGAATACAAGGTTGAAGAGCAGCCCTATGCTCTCGTTAACATGCAGAAGGAGGGAGGGTGCAAATAACTTTTGGAAATTCAGAGAGGGAAAAAAAGGCACACTAAATTTTGTAATTTTTAGCACTAAAGTTACCTAAAACTCGTGTCTGCTCAGTGAGACAGCATCTATTTCTCTGTTTTACTGCATAGCTTTCACAACTTTAGACCAATAGCAGTTTGTTAAAGTTCATAAACATTAAAAACATATTGTACTGACAGAATACAAGACTAATTACGTATAAAATGTGAGAAGGTTATACTGACAATCAGTCTACTAACCTAATAGCCCAAAATATCAATACAAGCTTCTAATATAAAGCAGCAGCAGGAAGATGATGGGTTTGTATCAGCAATAACTTTGACAGCTCTGAAACAGCTGATCAGAGATCAGGGATCAACCACCCGTTAAATAGCCTTTTATCAGAAAAAAAGAGAGGAAGAAAGAGGAAAACTAATCTCCAAACCATAGAAAATTGGTTAAAAAAGCTAAGCCCAGATGGGTAAAAACAAAACTTTCTCACTGGTAACCATATAAAGTTCATAAACCACATCATTCACTTTTTTGAGTGGCTGCTGTTTTTCACAGGACTCTGTGTCATACCCAAAGCTGACAGATGTCTATCAAAGGTGTCACGTGCTGCTTAAAAAATGTAAGCAATGCAAGAATGTGTGTCGCATACAAATTAATCTGTAAACTAATTTTCAGGTTACCAGCAAGTTTCTTTATTTAAATTACTGAAAATCTCCTTATACTGTATAAACTATTGTGACATTGTGGAAAATGCACTCTACCCTGCTAATGCCCGTGCAACCTAGATTGCTTGCAGATGGGAAACCTGTGTATGTGCTGTTGATATTTATCAGTAAATTAGTAAATATATTACTATTTATGGACAGTAATAGATAAATAATAGCAGTAATAGATCAACATAATTGAAGGGTTTGCTGTTAATAAAGTAAATACCACATAATAAAAACTGGAACAACAGTATGTCACAGCCTTGGTCAACAGATTTTATGATTGTGTTGAATAGCTTAACCTCAGCAGACCAATTCCTACAGAGCCCTTTGACAGTGGGTCTGAGCTAGTCTCTCCCAGTCCACTGACATTTTTTTTTAATATTGTACCAGACCAATATGATTGACTCTTCTCAACTGCTGGTCTTGCTTTTCAGGATGTACTCGAACGAGCACACTGTAATCTTGTACTTCAGTATTGAAATATTTCCGTGACATACAATTTTTTTTGATCCCTCTTATTTTCACAAAACTTTTCTAAACTTCTTTTCAACATCGACAATAACTGATATGTTTTGCCTCTTGAGCTTGACCTTTTTAATTAGTGTTTGGAATTTTGGATAGGAAATAGTCTTTAAACAATGGTCCAATATGTCACTGTAAATCAGAACTGCTTGTTAGAACCACAAAGACTGTCTGTCAGAGTTTTCATTTCATTTATCAGTTGTGCTTATGTGGTCGATAAAATGCCAGAAAACTGTGAAAAATGCCCCCTAAAATTCCTAAAGCCCAAGGTAACATTGTTAAAACAATTCTCTTTTTCTAACCAAAATTTTCAAAGATAGTTTACTTTCCCAAAGATACCTAAAGATTTTTTACTACACATAAGGCAAAGAGAAGAAGCAAATTCTCATACTGTAAAGCTGGAACCAGGCTGGCCTTTCAGCTTCATATTACTTAAATATAATATATATATATATTATCTGTTTACCTTATACAGGTTTTGCTGGTATACTGATTAATTCATCCAATTCAGTTCATTTTTATCTATAAATATCAGTGAATAGGAACTTCTATGCCAAATTATTGTTGTCTATCTACCTATTAATGGGCAGTTTGAACCTTGACATGACATGTTTGTTTGTCCACTTGCAGTTCCTGGTCTTTATAAGCTTGTTTCTTTAAATTTATTTGTAGAACATATCTAATGTGCCATCACAGGAGCCAATACCATCTGATTCCAAGGTCAGCCCCCAAACCTGAACTTAACTACAGATAACACATACTCTCATTTATGACATCATTTAACAGTGAATGTAACTAATGAGGCCCTTATCACCCATCAGTTCGTTTATGGAGTATGCCAAAAAGATTTAATCAGATTTTAGGTTTAGTTTTCTTTGTTTCTAGTTGTGTTGCATTTTCAATAGTATGTGAAAAAATGTTATTTGCGCTATATAAGGGAACTCCACTGATACTGGTTAGTGTTTTACTCATGTCTATCTGGCATGACTGTCCTTCCATTTAGAAGGTGGTAAAACCATACTTCTTTAACTTCTGTATCTAGTACAAGTATCTTTTGTTAAAACACTTGCATAAGCAACACAGGGTTTTGTATAGGAGAAGTAACTTTAATTTTTGTCTGTTCGCCATATGGACTTATTTATGTTATTTTAGCATCATTTCAAAAGCTGAAAAATCTATCATCATAAAATCCTGTGAGAGGTCTAAATTAGTGTTAAACTTCAATAAGACACACAGATAAATAAATAAATAAAAGATATACAGATAAATAAATGAAAGATATAATTAGAAATATAAAAAACAATAAGAGATCATTTATATGTCACACGCAAACCAGTAAATTTACACATAAATGACCTTCATCTCTATTAGCAGTCAGTTCACTAATTAAAGAAGTTCGAAGAGGGACAGATGAGAGAAAGACATCTGAAACATATAACACTGGTAATGGAAATGGCAGATTCCCAGAAACATGCACACACATTTTCCCTGGATGAATAAGGGCTGTGAATGATAAAAAATATCTCTGGTATCTAACGAACAACACTGAGACAAGAGAGCATTGAAGCATTGAACGCCAAGGGCTTAATTTGTGTCAGATCCTGCCTGAACAGGACCCCCCCCCCCCCCGACTAGGACTGGTACCTATTTGATTGGATCTGGCACCTCCTTTATCATCAAAATCTCTCTTTAAGTTTCATGTATCCGAAAAAAACAAACAAAAAAACAAACAAAAAAAAAAACCCTATTGGCCAAGATACACATGACTCATAATTAGTTGTTTCAGACCCATGGACAGCAGTGTTTGGTGTGTTTGAGGGCCACACTCTGATAGTACTTAAATGGAGTGGAGGAGATGGATAGACAGACAGAACACATCACTTAGTTTGATTTCTTAACTTGCTCGCTTTTCTTGGTTGTAAATAGAAGTTCGGCCCTAATGAATTCCTGACTTCCATTGTAGCAATCTACAGACAGAAGAGAAATGACAGGGAAGTGAAGGGACAGTCATTGAGAGAAAGAAAGACACATAGGGAGAGTTAGAGAGTTAGAGTGAGACCATAAACAGCTGTTCTATGCACTTCCCCTTGCTAATTTTGAATCATTTCTGCCTTGACATGAACAGCATATTGTGAAATATACTGAAAGAAAAGGGTTGTATAGAGAAGTCAGTCTGACATTTCCATTACATTGGACTAACTTACAAGCTGTCGACAGTGACAAACTGTAATGGTAGCTGTGTTCTACCAGAGTAAATTCACCACTTGCATTATCCCTCTTATACAGCTAGGTTTATAGGTATTTGGACAGCAACACAGTTTTCACATTACTTTTGAGCCTCTGAAAATGATGTACTCTATAAAAATAGATGTAAAATAGTTAATGTAAATTTTTTGTTAAAGCCCTTGAATTAAAGCTGAATATCTACACTTCATTCGAATCTTGATGGCTTTGTTACAGATTCATTGTTTCATTATGATGGTGTGCAGAGGCAAAATTATGTGAACTGGGTCACTGTACAATTTTATAAAAGATAAGAACTAATTGTTCTGCTTCCTTATGAATTCTTGTGATCATCTTCATGTACTTTTCAGCTGTGTCATTTATATGCAGGACCCTTGATATGTCACTTCACGGGAAACGGAAAGACAAAAAAATAAAGTATTATTGTGTATTACTGTGTATTACTTCGGCCAGCTTTTAGTGTAGGTAACCAACAAAATACTATACATCAATCAGCCAGAATATTAAAAGCAGTTACCAGTTTTAATGTTGTAGCTGAATGTTGTAAATACAGTATATATTTACAGCATCTTCTCAATTGACTAGATTGTATGCCACAACTTTTATGTGCCCATGCACTTATGAATCTTTCTTAAATTTCTCAATTTATTAAATATGGGTATGAAATTACCATTTTAAATAACTTTCACAACCTGCCTTAGGATCAAAATTTATCCCCAAATTTCTGATTTATTCATTTTAATCTACATACTATATATATTATTCGGAAAGAGAAAGTTTGATCAGGATTTCTTGATTCCATCCATATATTTCTAAAAGAGAGTCAAATCTGTAATCACAGTGTTTCACAGGTATATACAGGTATATAAAATTGGCTGCCATTGCAACAATTAAAAACTCTATGAAAAAATCTTGGCATTGGAAACAGATGGGGACCCAAAACAGAACCTTGAGGATTTCCACATATAGCCTCTAAAATGAACTACTCTGATTGACAAGGACAACAGAGAACTGTCAGTTACATTCTGTAAGTGTACAGTCGACCATTCTTTTTCTAAATCTTCTTTCATTCAGGCTATCGCCTTGATTTCATCTGATTCTTTTCTTGTATTTTTTTGTGTCTTTCTAGCTGGGCTGTCAAGAGAAGCTGGAGGGAGTCTGACATCTATGTTGGTTCAGCCAATCTCTGCCTTCCTGGCCAAGACGTTACTGTCCTCTCCATCCACAGGGCAGGGAGACTTCTGTATTCCTCTAGCCATGCCCCCTGACACAGGTACTTAGGTGTTGGTGCTTTATTATCAATAATATTTTCACATGAATTAGTTATTTTTACCAATGAAAACTTATAGTGTACATAATAATTACTGAATAATTACAACAATTATAAATTTAAGTATTCCTCTGTAGCTTCAGTCTACTGTATTCTAGTTAAGTGTTATATAGAACTGTTGTGATGAAGAATAAAGTGTGTCTTAGGGCAAGGTTCTTCATTTAGTAGTTGATCTAAATATCAACCCTCCCCTATTGTCATGACTTTTTTTAGTGGATATAAAGATGAAATGAGCTTCCATCATAGGTTGGCTGGGCTCAACATTAGCCATAACTTGAGAAACTTAGATATCTCAGCCAACATCAGATTAAACTGCTGATCATTTGCACTGAAAGGAGCTGGTTCAGGTCATTTGAGCACCTGGTCAGGATATCCCCAGGATGCAACCCCATGGATTTATTCAGGAAGTGTCCAACAGGGAGAAGATATGCATATGTACAGTATCTGTACATATTAAACCTAAGAATGTCTCAGGAATGCTATGGAAGAGCTGTGGGGCAGAGCTGAGGAGAGAAATGGCTGGACTGCTTTGCTCAACCAGCTGCTAGCACATTCTGGAGGAAGTGATGAAGGTTAGATGGATGGATGAAAGGAAGGGATCCATGTCTATTTGTGTGAGCATATTAAGGTCACTATAATGTCATTTAACGACATCAGCAAAAGACGGAGGTAGGGATAGATAGATGGGTCAACAATACATTAAACTTTGACATTGGAGACCACTTTTCACTTTTCAATTTCCTACGGACTGCTCTCCATTAATCACGGCCCCAATCATCCCTAACTTTAACAAAGTGGTAATTATATTAACCATGATGAAAAAGGATGCAAAAATTCAGGTTCCCTGACCCTGAACATGTCATTTTGTGCCTAAGTCTTTCCAAATGCTACCATAGCAGAGGTGATCTGCTGATAGGTCCATCAAATCAGGCACTTAGATGTGTCACTTTAGCAGGGATTTACAAGTAATTCATTTTGCTTTTTAATTTTTTTAGGACTTTTTGACGAACTGTACCAAGTAATAGGAACATTATATGTATCAGTTATAGTTGTGGTGGTGACATTATCATGTATTCTATTCTATCCATCATCATCATTTTTTAATGCCTCTTTAGTGTGTGAATGCTGCTTCAGAAGCTTTTCCAAACAACAAAATAATAGCTCTTAGCAACTTCAATCCAAAGTGTTTTGGTATTGAGCATCAAGAGTTCATTTCTGTTGACCCTGAGTGTCGATAAAGAAAAAGCGATAGGAATAAAGGGTAAGGAGGCACGCAGACATAACATTTAGTATATATGTTATAAGAAGTTGTGCCGGCATGCTGGTCAGTGACTCGTGTAGAATGCTTTTCTCATTCCATTATTCCATGTCTCTCCAAACACATTGCAATCTAAAAAAAAAAAAAAATCCTCCAAAAGATTAGCAGTCATAGGGCCTTTATATATAGACCTGATCTCTAACCCTTTTTTTATTACATTTCTGTTTTTATTGTAGCTGTATGCTGTCCTTGTTCTTGTTATTTTGTGCTGTTTAATTACTTGAACTATTTTTATTGCAGTACAGTTTTGATTGCCTTGAAATGTGACTTGGCTCTTGGGTGAGCCTCATGGTCAGGTCATCATTAATGAGATCCAGTTGTTAATTAACCTGTTGTGAATGAGGTTAGAGAAGAGATTCAGGGACAAGATCTTACTGTAAGAGTCACCAAGACCTTCCTTCAAACAAAAGGAGAAGCAATAGATAGATTTCATTGAAGAAATATTTTCTGTGAAATTTCTTGATGATTGTTTACCCATTCCTCCTTGAAGGCAAAGAAATGGAGGAAAAACGAAATTAGGGCAGGGCATTACTGGCCCTCAGAGCAAAAACATTTATAAAATTGCTTGTAAAAAATTGATAGTGCATAGAAACCCTCCTAGGAAGGAGGGCAGGAATCAGCTTGTGCTTTAGTGTCTTTAACAGGAAACCCTCATCTCTTTTTAACCAATTCACATACAAATTAAAGGAGAAAATAAAAAAAGGAAAGAAAAGAAAAGAAAAGGAAAGAAAAGAAAAGAAGAGAAATATTTAATGGAAGTTTAATTTCCTTTGCCTGGAAAGAGATGAATAGATGATAAGACAGCAGCTGGGATATCTTCCTTTCATTCAAACGGGAGAGTACTGGATAGAAATATAGAGAGAGAGGAGCAGAAAAAAGCCAAGAAGGAGAAAGAAGATGGAGGCAAAGAAGGTGAAATAGGTGATGAAGGATTGACTTTAAGGGCTTCTTCTCATCTTTTCTCTCTTACCACTAGTGGTATGTAGCCATGCTGATATTTTAGTTTCATAATCTCAGGTTTTGAGATATGTGGCTGTGAGATTTCTGACACTACTTCAATACAACTGAGGAATTTATAGTGCACTCGTGGTTTTCGCAACACGGAAAATGATATTTAAACCAGACTAAGAGTGTACAAAATGTACTTAGAGTGTGTGGTAACATCTTGATGTTCAGCAGGTTTGTTGTTCAGGTCCATGTTCAGCATTTTATTTTAGAGTTTTAATATGCTAACATTTGCTACTGAGCACTTAACGCAAAGTACAGATCAGGCTGTGCAAAACTTCTCAACAATCCATCCAATAGTGTGGTGGTTATTTCAATGACTACCAAAAAATGTCAACTTCATTTTGAGACAATAGGAGAAGCTAAGGGAATTCCAAAGTCTGGAGACCATGCAGTTCTATACAACATTTTATGCCGTTCAAGATATTTTACTGAATATGTGAAAACTTCAACCTGCCGGTTGTGGTAGAGTTAAAGCCAGGGGATCACAAAAATGATCAGAATTCATGATGTTGAATATCCTCTTGACCTTGACTGGATGTAGCAAATTAAACATATGTAGCAGATTGAATGTCCTCTTGACCTTGCAGATTTTTAAAAAATCCATCCAGTGGTTTCTGAGATATGTTGTACCATGAGTGGTTAAACGCATGGTGGTGCTAGGAAAGTAGTCAAAGGATCGCAAAGTCGGTGAGTTTCATAGCATGTGGGACATTGTACAAAAATTACCGATGATGATGATAGCAATATAACTATAAATCCATATAAAGTCTTCATTACAGCAACACAATACATTCATCATATGACTCTCCACTGCAGAGGTATCCAGTAAATGCACAAATGATACCTCTGTGGCACTTACATCTTAACTGAAGCTTCATGAATCATCCATGTCCAAGCTTTCTCTGTTGGAGTTTCTCTTACTAATAACTCAAATCACTAGTTTCAACTCAGCTGTGTATGTTACAGTATGTTTAATTCATCTTAAAAGTTTTTTGGAAGGCAAGGAGGGACTCCTGAATCTCATTTCAAGTCTATATGAAGCCTCTACATGAATCTACAATCTGTGTCTTTGCCAATAGCCTATTTAAATCTTTTCTTTTATACCACACGTTTGGTGGAATCTTACAATTTTGGCATGATCCCCTAAGGTACTGTTCCACTAGGATCAAAGGGCAGTAGCCTTGGCATAATGAGGTGTATGACTGTGTATGCTGGTGTATGTTGGTGTATGTTGTTTGTATATATGTGGAACAGAAAGGGAGATGAGATGGATACAGTATTAGGGGGTAATTCCTACTTTTAAGAGTATAAAATCCCCTCTTATCTCAACATCCCCATTGCAGGCCTCTACCACACTGCCACCTTCTGCTTCTTCTTTCCCTCAGTCCCTCAGTCCTCCATCTTCAATTTAAGCCACTACTCCACTCATCCCCCTCCCTCTGTTCATACTACCCCAGCAGTTTTTGGGGGATGCAAGGGAGTCATCATCCCTTGCTGCCAGCATGTTACCCCATTGTATGTGTGTATGGTCTGTCCATTTTCATTTATTCCCCAATACATCCAAGCAGCTGGTCACTGACTGGAACACTGCTTACTGCTGTTTCCCATGTTGCACAGATAACAGTCACACACACTCGCTTGCACACAGTTTATCACCACCATGCACCCATACTGCCTTAGCTAGTCACACAATCAGTGATGCACGCAAAAAGCCTGTGGCCACAGACATGAGTACAATTGATCCCTCATTGCAGAGGGGCAGATTGTGAAAATGTGTGCCACTCTTGCCTTGGTATTGTTTTCATTTGTGATCTTTAAGCCTCAGGTGTAAGTGGTCTTTCAGAAAATTTCCATAGTATTGGTTTTTAAGGGTTTTTTGTTGTCAGGTTGTTTTCTACTTTATTCACCTTTGCTTAACGCTCTTGGCCACCTAATGGTTTGTATAATCTTTGGTATATATTCAGTGTATCTCTCTTTCTTGGTTTCTTGATTTTTAGTGGTCTTGGAGTCTCTCAGTGGTATATATGCTGTTTTTTACTAGTACTGTATGTTTCTGTCATTGGATATCTTTTGTGTATCGCCTCATCTAAATAGTGTATCAGATGCTGTTCCAGTTCTGGCAGGGGTACTGTTGGTTTTTGAGTGCAAAATTTGAATCTGTGTGTGTATGAGATTGTCCGTGCTCTCTGAAGAGAGACATCTGTGTACACCAAGCTTAATGTACATCCAATGGTTTTGCAAGGTAGGCTTTTTGTTTAAGTGTTTCCATTACATCACATGAGTTTGAAAGAGGGAGAGAATGAATAAGAGAGAGGGAAGACAAAAGGGAAGACAAAGAGAGAGAGCATGTGAGAGAGATGTAATCTGTCTCCAATCGATTGGCTGCACCTCTGACCACTCTTGGGATCCCACTATCATTTGTTTCCATCTGTTGGCCTCCTTTCATTTTTTTCTCTCTTTTTAATTCCTTTTCTCTTTATTTTTTCTCTTTTAATTCCCATTCAATTAAGGCTGGCTGTATTGACTGGCTGTTGGTTAATTGCTCCAGGGGCCTCCAAGGAGATAGCTAGACTTTAAAGAGATGACATGTTCACCCTCACAGTACCCTCAGCACTGTATGTACATGTGTAAAAAATTTTTTGCAATAATTTAGTACTTTATATATATATATATACATATATATATATATATATATATATATATATATATGTATATATATATCAGGTTTTGTTTCCACCATTCTTATCTCTTGAGTGGCCTGTCTGTTGACCAGACATTTTCCAAGCTAGTCTGTCAGTACCTCTAAGGCATATTGGAAACCCATGTTTACCCTAGCAAGGCTGACTGATTGTATACACACATCTATACGCTCATACATGGACATAAACACTCACACATGTTCCTGTCACTGAGAAGCATGTTCATGTTTCTTCACTGAATTGAATTTGGATGCTTCACTAGAGGGAGTATAGGCTGTGTGACGAAAGGAGTGCATGGCATAGGGCAGATCTGCCACAGTCATGTTATCCTGCCTGCCTGCAGCTCATAAACTAGCATGTAAGCTTTTATTTGGATAAGTTGGCTCATCCACAACCATTAAATATTTATTTGTGGTTAATTGTGGAGTTCTGATGGACCATATTCACTAAAAAATAACTTGCCAAGCTTTCTTTTGGCTCCTAAAAAATTACACTTCAGATGAACTCAGCTCAATTTTACACATTTCATGTCCAATGTACTGTATATTTGTGTGAAATTTAGGAATTTTATCCAATTCAAACACAAGAGCATTAATGAGCTCAGCCAGTGATGTGAGACGATAAGGTCTGGTTTGCAGATGGCCTTCCCGTTAATCCAAAAGGTGTTGGATGGGGTTGAGTTCAATGCACCACATTGGAAGCACATTGTTTTCTTAAGTATCACTGTGCCCTAGCCTACTTTTTTTGGAACTATGCTGATTAAGAGTAGGCTGGCCATCTGTGGCACGTATCTAAGCATCATTTGTGTATTATATATGATTGTTTCAGGTTCTGAAGCTAAATGTAATGGCATTGTGTAGAATACACTTTATGTGCAGAGAGAGTACATGAACTTGTTCAACTCATGTTGGTCAGAGCCATGGCTCTGATGATGAGATAAAGTGAATTAATCATGTTAATGTATCAATAGTACTTTTTCTTGAGACATCCCACGCTATTGAATATTGTACATAATAAATTTGAGGAAGAAGACAGACTTGCTTTGTCATGCCATAACTCAGCTCAGCTCGGTATGTACAAATGGCTAGAATAAATCTGAATATTGGGTTATTTGTAACCATATGTAGTATAATGTCTTGAGAGTTGGCTGTATAAGTGAATGAACTGCCATGTGGTTATTTGCTCTTGTCCTATTTAATCTCCTTGTCAACAATAACTTCTAACACAACCTTTCCTCATGAAATTTTTAATATTTAACTGAATGCAGTTTTTTGCGCAAATATCTTTGCATTTGTAAGCTGACTGCAATAAGGGGAGAGTATAGAATGAGTTTGTGTTCATTTTTGGGGGGCTTATGTGATCTACTATCAACATTTGTTAGCATAAATAGTTAACATTGCATGAGGATTAACTTTGGTCAACGAGGAGTACAAGGGCTTTGCTGCAATCATTTTACAGTTGGAGCATTACTTCATTAGGCATGTGTCATTTAAGTTTAGGCTAGCCAGTCTTGAAGTTTAAGGTTGGTAACATAATGTTGACGTGCCTGCACAAAACAGGAATTTCTTAAGGCTCTAGTGCTACTACCTGGCCTGGGTAATGACATGGCTTTTTCTTAAAGAAGACAACATTCATATAGACTGTTCGATTTTCAACGGTTTTGTGACCGTTAGAAAATTGTGACCCACTCTAATTAATTCTGTGTTCTTTATTATATATCACTTTTGGAGGGTCCTTTTATTTTTAGTTATGTTTTTCAAACATAGTATCTCTTTTAGCTACAGCAAATTGGTGTTAGACAAGTGTCATCACTGTGGCTCAAGGTCTGTGGTGATTGTGTATACTTTCTCAAAATAACTGAATTAGATGTGTGTCCACCTGAAGTTATAATTAGAAGAAAATAAATAGTGAATTAATGCAGTGACTTGTGTGTGTTTGGAACCGCAGCTCACAACCATCCTCACACTCTTTAAGTTTTTGTGTTGAGTTTAACTATTATATAAATGTAAATAAAATAAAATAAATAAAAAGTGAACTTTTACTCACTACAAACTAAAATATTGTAAATGAGTGGCACACTGAAGCATTTTGCAAAAAGGCAGCATTGTAATGCTGTTAAGTAGCTGTCAGTAACAACTGGTCTGGAAGAGAAAAAATGGTGGTAGCAGCAATTCTTTCCAGCCTCACCTGCTACTGATTGTAGAGAAGACAAGCCAGATGAAATGTCCCTTATAACACATGCACACATACATTCATACATTTATGTGTGTGTATATATATATAAATATATATATATATATATGTTCCTTCATCATTTCGTGACAAATGAAACAGATAAAACGGTCTGGAGCTGATTCCAATTGTTTTGCATTCGTAGCTGTTCATGGGATCTCTCAATATGTGGTGAAGGAGGTATCATTAGCTAAAGAGACATCATTAAAACCATTAAAACCATACCAAAAAGTCTGTTTTTCAGAGACATCATTAGCTTAGGAGACAAAACAAACCTTTCAGACAGATGGCAGACACTTTGGGAGAGGCCAGATCAACAATTTGGTTCATTCTTTACTAAATAACATTACTAATAGAAAATATCTCTACAGTTATGTGGTCTGTGTTGGAATAATAGGGAGTGAATATTATTAGGATAAAGTTTTGAAATTTTTTCAGAGTAAAATGAGCAAAGATTTTATTTTATCGAAAATTCAATTACTTTGTATCAGCACAATTTATTTGCGTTGATTGAACATAAATAGTTGATTTAACACTCTTCTGTAAGTTGCTGCCACAGCAAGAAACCTGTGTGCAACCATCGTCCGCTATTTTAATTGAATTAATCCAATGTGTTATTTTCTTCCAATGTAGGGGGCCCTGCCAAAACCATTAAAACCATACCAAAAAGTCTGGTTTTCAGAGACACACCAAAAGGTCTTGAACCTTAGACTATGTAGTGGCTGTAATATGTAGAATGCAATACCACAATTTGTGTGTTATGTTTTGGGTTATGATATATCTTTACAATAATATTAAAACCACAGCACTATATTTAATTTGATATGTTTTAATAATGGTAGCAGATACAAACCTTTAATATTATCCTAATTCACAGAGTGCTGGGAAAAAAATTGTGGAGAGACCAAAATTGCAAGCAGCAAGCCATTAAGCTTCTCTCTCTCTCTCTCTCTCTCTTTCTCACACACACACAAACACAGAAACACGTACACACAACCATGCAGTCCCACACGTTGTATTGAACCAGCTGATGCTGTAGAAAAGTCATAGCTGAGGAATTTGAATTCTGCAAATCAGTGGTGCCTGACTTCCTGCTTTGTCTCGTTTACTTCTCTCTTAATTTTTTAACCCATATAATTCTTTCTCTCTATCTCCCTCTCTGTCTCTCTCTGTCTCCCACACAGAACAAATGCCAAACATATAACATATTCCATGGCAATTTTATTGCAAGGCTGCAGAGGGAGAGGGGAGCGAAGCAGAACAACTTGAAATGGCTCTATAGAAAGGACTCCCAGGCCTTTAATTACACTACTATTGATTTCTGTATGCAGGTTTCCTATATTCCCTTAGTGATTTTTTTCCTCTCAGCTCTGCATTTTAATATCCTGCAGAAAATGGTACTGAGACGCTTCTGAATGTAGACTCTGATTATTACATCAGCTCTTTTCATTAGGTGGCACTTATGGTTTAAATGTATGGGTCCATGGGTGATAAAATCAGCTTTCTTTATTACATCCGCAGTGGAGGTTATGTTTTCACCC
Source organism: Istiophorus platypterus (assembly GCA_016859345.1). Lineage (NCBI taxonomy): Eukaryota > Metazoa > Chordata > Actinopteri > Istiophoriformes > Istiophoridae > Istiophorus > Istiophorus platypterus. Next base: position 3,264,325 of record CM029123.1, read on the forward strand.
TTGTCTATTTGTCAGTTTGTTTTTCAGTAGGATTCCACAAAAAGTATTGTACTGATTTGCACTAAAGTTGATGGAGGGAAAGGTCATGGAAAAAAAACAAATAAGTTTTGGGTTTGAGTTTTTCTCCAAAGTCTGGTGTATGCTGTTTAACATTGGCTTGTCAGAGGCATGTGATCTCCTGAGTGCCACTGCAATCGCAGGATGTTTAATTTCTTGTGGCATTTAAGTGGTGTTTTCAGAGTCATTGTGCCACAACCATTAAAAAATGAGTAATGAAAGACAATAAGATGTACCTTAATTGATCCCCCATAGAGAGGATTAATTTTTTTACAATTGATAACGGTGTACATGTTGGTGCTAAAAAGGGTTTCTCTCTATGTTCTTCTTAAATCAATGATTCAATAATTTGTCTTAGTCACTTTGTCTAAGAATGACTATCATAACATTGCTAAAAAGTCACAAATCATGTGTGTCAGTGGAGGGTATATGACAAATTTAAGTTTGTGCTTCCTACTTTCTAAGGGAGAATGCCTGACTTTTGTCCAATGAGACTAGGTCTATGGATAAAGATGAAGATGTAGCAGAAGTGCATGATCAACGCCTAACCTGGTGTAGAGCAGCCCATGATTTTCAGTTAAATTGCAGGGCCTTTCAAGATCTGATGATATCATGACACCCCTCGAGTGCTTCAAGCAGTTATTCCCTTTAGACATTCTGGTCAGTTAAATTTATATGCAATACAATGTGACACAAACAAGCCCCGTAACCTCACAATAAAGGAATTGGAGCAGTTGTTGGGTACTTTTTTTTGCCCCCCCCCCCCCCACACACACACACACACACACATTTAGTGGCACCTACCAGGCTCTCATCACAAATAAAAAAATAAAAAAGTTCTTAATTTCTTGCCCAGTAAAAAGTAAAGCTGAAATTGAAATAAAAAAATAAACACTGCTGTGCAACCATGTGTTTCACAAAAAAGCTTCCTAGGTGTCCCAAGTAGCTGACACCAGGACACTGAATAGATGCGAGGCCATCTCAGATTCCTGTACTTTAGTAACAATGATAAGGGACAGGAGGAATTATTCACTTCACAAGATCCAATCACTTGTCACTCATCTAACCTAATAACTTATGTAAAACCCAGTAGGTGAGAAGCTGGTTGTTTATGAGTATTCTAGTAAGTCCCACTGAAGCTAATTCCATTGAAGGGAAGCAATGTACTGAAGTAAACTTGCCAGCAAAACTAACAATATGGGGCTACAATGGAGCTATTCGTCTTAGCTAGCTCTGATGATGTCCCACGCAACTTTGAAATTTACACAGGGAGAGTAGCACAACGCCCTGAGCTAGCAGATACTGGAGCAAAAGGAAATGTTGTCCTCCAACTGGCCCGCCTTTGCCCAAGCAAGAGAGCTACAAGCTCCTCTCAACAACTGGTTAATGAGTATCACTCCTGTGCTCACTCTGGCTCAGTAGGGAGTTTACTGCACCATTTTTGGCAACAGACTACCACGTGTCAACTTGATGTGCAATGCTGAGCTGAGAAGAGCAGGATGAGTATTTTTTTAACAGAAGAGTTCAATGTTTGAAGAAACCCCCTTGCACGTTGTAAAGTGGTACAAGTAACCACCCTGAGTGATTTCACTGCAGCCCACCCAGTCACAAGGTTAATAAATGCAATCGTAAGCGAAAGGTGATGACCAAAGTCACCACCCTGCTGAGGTGAAAGAACAAGTGCTTGTTCTCCACTTCCTATATCATAACCACCTGACTTCTCTACCGAAGAGGTTATGAAGGCTCTGGCCTGAGTAGGAATGAACAATCTGGAAAAAAAGTTGTCCCTGTTGGTGAGTATGAGGAGAAGAGGAGAAGAAGACCCAGGACCCGCCACTCCTACTTCATGTGTGCCAGACTGCAAAAGCCCTCTGGATGATTATGGTTGAAAAGAAGGGGGCATTTTTCCCCACCAAAATAAAACCGACTAGACCAAACTACAATCCAATGAACCAAGGTATAGCATAGCTAAAAATACACCTACCAAGACCTAATGTCCTATAAATTGTGCATATTATGTGTATCTGTTGATACATATGGATCTTTTGCCCTTGTACAGGCAAGATGGTGCCATATCTGGGCACCTAGTGCACAGTCACACTGTTCACAAAGACATAGCTCCAGCATGGACAGTCACCAACCAAACTATTAGATTTTTTCGAGATTGATTGATTAATCTTCATCATCTCCCAAAAAAGATAGATATAATCTTTGTTAAAGACTTGGTTGTTTTGAAAGGCAATGACATGGCCTGTAGTTTTATCACAAGGACTTGTTAGAAAAATTTCAAATTTTTCAGGGTCAGCAAAGTTGATGTTCCTTGGAGCAGACAGAGGTTAAGTATCTGTCCATGAGAGGTAGCCTGTCTGGCCACTCTGCCATCCTACCACAAAATGGTGTAATATATTTGGGACAGCAATGTTAGTCACATCACAGTTCATTTGGGACTGATACATTTGATGTAATTAAAAGAGACCCCACCATTGATATTCACTGTTTCATTGTCATTCATAGTTATTTTAAGAGCAGCAGGTGAAAAATCCTACAATCTCTTAATAAACACATACAGAGAGGAGGTATTAAAATATCTGCTTTCACTTTTCATATTTCATATTTTACTCCCATTAAACGATTTCATCATCTCTGAAAACTTAACTCAGTCACCTCTTACCTATAGCAGCAGCCCTCTCTCTAAACCCATTCATCATGAAGGGGAATTACTCTGTGACAAATTTCTCTCGCTGTGTACATCTGCAGATTGAATACACAAACGGGCCACATGTTCCATCCCTGCTCTTTAGCCAAAGTCATTTGTGCCAATGTCAAAAGTGATAAATGGGTTATGTGGTGCCTATGAGAGAAAGCAGTGAATTTTTATAATGTATTAAACAGGAGCAAGAGACCAACAGGCAGGCAGGCAGGGATGAAGGACGGAAGCAGAGCTGGAGAAGTGGGCTGTCATGCTGTAGTGCATAGCTGTAGGCAGGGGACTTCTGTCACATACAGTTTGAGCCCCTGCTTCACATCTTTACTGGCACCTCGTATGTATTTCCCTCAGATATGCAGCCATCAACGCCCCTAGAGCTCACAGCCGTCCAGCAAGGAAGCAGAGCTGGCAGGCACAATATCGAGTGAATGCTCTGTCGAGTGCATCATGGTACTATACAGTGTGTGTGTGTGTGAGTGTGTGTGTTTGGGGGGTACTGAGACACTTTAATGTCTGAAATTCAGCCAATCTGAATTTCAGATTGTCAAATATAGGACATTGTTACTATTTGAGGTCATTTTAATTATTAACTTCAATACTAGATGAATTAAGAGTGGAGTGAGAGCATCTACCTGCTTTCATTCATCACCACAACACATTGTGCAGGATAAAAACTTTGTTGAATGTATTTTCTTCCTCATGAACCCTTATTTTGCTATAGCCTGCACATAATACACCTTCACATTACCATCCTACGCAGTCAGAGGGAATTTGTATGTGTGCATGTATACTTCTTTATATGATTTTGTAATTGTAAGAATTTGAATTTCAAAAGAAACATCAAAGTCTACAATGAGACATGAAGCTCTGTGAGGGGGGACTGTAATGCTGAGGGAACGTGTGAAAATGGATGTAAAGGCCGGAGCGTGACCTCAATAAGTTGCTCTCTCAAGTGACTGTTGCTGCTTTTAAACAGAGATCCCACTATATTGCCACTAAGAAGATGCTGCATCAGATCGTCTCTGCTTGTTTACACTGGTCCGAAGAGAGCCATCATAATGCCACCCTAGGGTGACATCTTAGGTAACATGCCAGCATTCCAAAATCAAAGATTTGACTTGTAACACAACAGTGGGCAACTGTCACGCCGTGTTGGCTCTCCCTTTTACACAGATGTTGATCTGGCTCTTAGACTACCTCTGCTGGAGGCTCAAAGGCAGATAAACAATGCCCCCAAATTCCATGTCCAAACCTTTCATAAAGAACAGGACCTTGAGCAACCCCACCAGGGATGAAGAGCTGCTATGCCATTTGAACTGAGGGAGCCACTCTTGAAAGAAGTTGAGGATGTGGTGAGGAAAGCAAGGTCCATGTCAGGAGCCAGACCATGCGGAACAACCTACGGGGCATACAAGCATTGTCCCAAGCTGAAGACCAGCACAGCAGTGGCTGTTTGCAGAACGAGTGTGGATTGCTAAAGCGTAAAGGCGCCTTGACATGATGGGAGAAAGGTGTGGAGAAGATCTCGTGGGCTGACCTCTGGTGGGCAGAGCCACACTGCACATTGGCTGCCACAGACAAGGCTGGAAGGCAATGTGCTTGCCTGTGGAGGTTGAGGCTTTGCAGTAGTCTTACTCCAGAAATATGAAAACTGAGAAAATGCACACACACTCATGAAGAGTCATTTCCTCTTAAAAATTAGCTGCAGTATATGTGTGTGTACGTGTGTCTGTGTGGGCTTACATTTTCTCTCATACTAACATCAACTTGACATACTCAGTTATTCCTTGAGACTGAGACAGAGGAGATCTGAAAGGTTTGTGTGTGAGTTTGTGTTTGTACTTATTGTACATGAACTTTGTCATTTCAGCTTATCTAGTTGCTTTGTTCATATTTATCAGTAATAACATGATAACATAAAACAAAACTAGAAAATCTGTATTAAAATCATATTGGACATCACTACCACTGTCTATACGTTTTTTTTTCTATTTTTTTTTTTCATATGCCTATCCTGCATATAGAAATGGAACAATGTCTCCTTAAACATATATGTTCATATTCAACTAACTAATTTGCTGCTGTTATGGGTTTCATAGGAAATGTAATACCACAGGAATTATGTTTTATTTCATCAGTATAATAAGGAAGCATTTATACTGAACATATCTGCAAATTGTTCTCTTTCAACAAATTTATTTATTTATTTATTTTCCTAAATGCTATAAAAGTTGATCTGCTTCATACTATATGAATTTTGTGTAGTAAGAGAACATCAGACTTTCTGGAAAAAAAAAAAAAAATCGCAAGTTTACGTAATTCAGGCAGCAATTAAGTTTCCTCTGAAACATGACAAAGGATAGAGGTGATATTATAAATGTCTTTTTGAGGCAATAAGGACTGAGATATAATCACTAAAAAACAAAGATTTTTGGGCTTTGGGCCTGGTAGACTGAATTTACCAGTCAGCACTGCCTAAATCTAACCTGTGGATTGGCAAACTCCTTTTTTTCTGCATTTCAAGAGTGTTTTCACCCCAAGCAATCACATACTGTGGATGACTCTTAAATTGCTCACTACAACTTTCCTCTGATTTCTGTCTGTTTTTCTCTAGCTATATTCCTCTCAAATCTATAGTATAGTTTGAAAACATGATTTTTCAAAAAGCATCTTTGACATTTATGTCCCCTTTCTGGTTGATTACTATCATAATAAGTGTTCATTATTCTCCTCTATCATCATGATTGAGAGAAGTTTGGATTGAGTAACTCTAATTTACTGACATCACTTAGAGGGCATTACAAACATGTTTTTCCCACAGTAGCTCATCTTAAAGTTTGTTTCATTCTTTTTCTTAGAACGAAAGAAGATTACACTGACTGTTGGAAACCAGCTGTCCTATAAGAAAATCTACAATGTTGTGGGATACCTGAAAGGAAAGAGGAACCCAGGTGTGTACAAATACCTTGAAGTTTTTGTCTGAATATTTTCATAAGAGTAGTGACAGGCCGAAATATCCAGGGTGTGTCCTGCACTCCATTCTGATTGTTATTAGTTTTAGTCTAGTTTTTGTCAACAAAATCTTTAAATGTTTTAGCTACTTTCTGTCAATTTTGTCATCCAATTTTTAATTTTCATGCATTTTCATTACTATGAGGGTAGATGTTTTACCCCTGATATTTAAAGTTGCCATCCTATGATTGTTTATGGAAATTTTAGGAGAAAAGGCACCGTTTGATCGTTTATGCATATGTTACTCTGCTCTGCAAAAACACGATACACTCACTCAGTATCTCAAGTTGTCATTTCCAAACTATGGCTGTTTGATTAGAATTGCTCACATACTGTAAGTCTTACTTTACATTATTGTAGCTACTTGTTCACTTTACTGCAAAGCAAAAGCTATATAATCAATTGCATGCTAAAATACTGTTTGCCGACTTGGTTTAGCTTAAGACAAGCAGCAGAAATGATAGATAAAATTACTGTAATAATTCAACGTTTTGGGAAGCAGTGTTCATTTTGGCAGCTGGTTTTTATTTGGTTTTAGTATGATGTCTTTTGAAATGTGTATTAGTGTTTTAACCAAAATGACATTTTAGTCATTTGATTTTTGCTTGTCTAATTTTAGACAAGCAACAAAAACTAAAGATGTTTTAATCTCATTTTAATCTTAGTCTCACTAGTTAAGTAAAGATATTAGCCAGGGATTCATATTGAGTCATTTGCGTTCAGTTTACTTTAGTGCACAATTATAGTGTGTTGTCTTGTTAGTTTTTTCATATATGTATGTGTGTGTTTTCTACACAATATTAATAAGTGGAATATTTTAGATAATTAGATCAAGGTCTCAGAGTAATTAAAAGTCTTACATGGTATGCAGTAATCTGATGTCCACTATACTTGATAGTTAACTTTATATTTGCAGCCAGACATCACTTATTTAACAGAATTTAATAAAACACATTACACCTCCTTTGTAAAGGGCCTGTGTTCTACTGAGTGCATTTTCTTTTAATAGAAATATTATTCACAAAAATGCATATTTCATGATTACCATTACCAGGACTGATGGTTTATCAATTGATCATTAATAACTGGTATTGTTGATCCGCATACCTGTGAACACCTAATTTTCAGCAGCTTGTAAGTTAAAATAAGTTAATGTTATAATAAAAAAAATAAAAACAAAAAGATAAAACCAAATTAATAAAATAACACTGCCCTTAATTGCCTTATCAAACTCTAATGGTTAAAAAAAGTTTGCTTGTCACAAAATAAATCTCACTCACAAAGTCATGGGCATGATGTAGTTATGTTATCACTACCTTTCACTCTTTGAATTCTTTGAACAGGTTGGTATGTCTGTCGGCAAGAGCCTTTGCCACATTGGATGTGTTGGCTCCCTTGGTGGCTTCAAATGGTCTCTTACAAATGGGCCTTGTGGTGTCTACAGCCTTGCCCTGACTGTTGGCTATGTACACAGAACAACGCCACATTTCACTATTTCCATCTGCTTTGTCAACAAGCTGTGGCCAGTACTGTTGTTCCCTCTAACCTAGCCTTACTGCAGTTACCTGTGCTTTTAATGGTAGAGCTGTGAGTCATTCACAAGCTAGATACATTCACTTGTTCTCTAAAATACCGTTCATTTTCTTGGTTTATTTTGTGAGGAGAAGCTACATTGTCACAAAACATCAATACTGTGATTTTGGTTTACTGAAAATCTAGAGGATGATTTTGATGGACCACCAGAATTAATCATGGAAAGCATAATTTTACAAGGTTGTTCTTATTAATAGTAGTGCAATGGGTCAAGTGGCTAAATCATTCCCTGAACAGTGAAGGCAACTGTTTTAATAATCGAGAGCTACAGAATGTGATACCACAGATTTAGGTTGTTAAGTAAGATTTTCTGTTAAAACATGTCCACTGGTCCTTCCTTTACATCATCATCATTTAGTTTTTATATGTTGATGAAAAAAGTAATATATATCCTCATAGTTCTCATTTTTAAAGGTTATCTTTTATTTCGTTATAGTTTAACATTGTTTTCGGCATTGAAAGAAAAGCACAGAGACTGGAAATGGGGAAACGGCTCGCCTGGAGCAGTTACTAAGAAACCAGTGGATACTCCTGATACTGGAGATACTGCTTTCACCTAAAAAAAAGTCCAGCACATAAACCCTCATACAATATGAAACAGAATTTTTTTCCAGTTAAATATTTGTATGGATTAAACTAATAGAAGTGTTTAATAGGGAGCTTTCTTACCTTCAGAGTCCAGCTAGCTGTTTTCTCCTTTTTCCAGTCTTTTCTAGTTCAACCAGAAAGCAAAAAAAACATAATCCAAAATGCTCAACTAGTTTTTTGTTTATTTTAAACTCAAAAAATGTTTTCAAATAACGGGTTGAAGATTTTCAAGGTTGACTGCATTTCTGTCAATAAATACACAAAATAACTTATTGTCATCCTTGCTTGCCAGTGTTAGTTTGGTTAAAAATCAGCAATTCTTTTTTAGAAAAGGTGCAGTACATGTTGTATTTATTCCCACTGACTATTTTTAGAGAATCTGTGACTGTATTTAGTATATTAAGTGTGACATTACCCAAAAACACTTGCAGGGGAATAACATTGTGGAAGTGCAGCATACTGCCTATTAGTGCAACAGCTGAGGCCGTTATATCAACTCATGAAGAAGTGCTGTCCTAGTTATGAAAGGTGGAGGGTGTTGTTGTACCAGTAAGGACCATATCAGTGTTGAAATTATCCCTCTGTAAAAAACAAGCCCGTACAGTAGGTTGTACATGCAAAGAGCTTATTAACAGCCATAGTCCACAGACACCATAGTAATGACAGGAGCCGAGGGAGATGTGGTATGGAGACAAAAAGTCCACATCAGGATGATTTTGAGTTGAGATGGATGATAAAACACAGGAGACTTCTTTTTACAATTCCACGGTAATGGAACCTTAACTGAATGTTTATTATTGCAGCCATGACAACGAAGGGCCTCTAGCCTTAAAGAAGTACAGACTTTATCCCTGACCAGAATGTTTTCCTAGACCTGATCAAACCAGAACTGTTTGATAGCCTTAACCACAAAGGTCCAATGCCTGCTCCCTATACACTCCAGTGGGTTGTGTTCGAGGTTACGGAAAAAGTACTTATATGGTAATTTATGTTGGAGGACTTGTTGAAAATGTCCTTTCTAGATGCATGCAATAATTAAGACTTTGCTTTAGTAGTTAATTTGTTCGTATATTTTTCATTTTCAAAGTCTTCTTTTTATTTAAGTTGAAGATGACATATTTCTTTATTATTGTAAAAAAACATTACTTTCCTTACTTCTCCTTAACAGTTTCAAAGAAGCAAAAAAGTAAAAGGGCGCAAGACAAAAGTTTAGGCACCCTGTATGGTCAGTACTTCACAACTACAACTCACAGTTTGAAAAAGCTTTTTTGTAGCAGCTAAGAGTTTTTCACTTCTTGTTTGGGGGTTATTCACCCATGAAATAAGGAAACCACTACCTGATCAAACAATTTGCTATCTTATAGTCTTTTCCTTGTTATGTTATGTTATGTTAGCATAAATTGTTTTAATTTTAAATTGCTATGCTTGGCAGCTGTTTAGAGGAGCCCATGGCTGCTGATTGTTGGGACAAGGTTTGGGGAGTCAGAGTATTTATAAGGCCTAACAAGCTAACTACAGGCTGAGACCTTGGTAAACAGCTCAAATCTATCAGGGTGCCCAAACTTTTGTATGGTGTGTTTTTTTCTTTTTCTTTTTTTAACTCTAAAACTGTACAAAATAAAAGCATTCACAATTTTTTTTGATATATAAAAAATGTTGCACCTTTAGCTTTTGAAATTAAAAATTTGAGGATCAGCTCTATATTTACTATTCCAGTGTTCCACAAATACCTTCATTCTAAGGGTGGTGGTTAAATAGAAAAGGTAACTAAAATGACTCAGTTTACTGTGTTCACAATCAGACCTGTGATTCACTGTCCGGTTAGAGAAGAAGAGCAGTTTGAGACAGTATTAAAGGGCTGACAATGAATTCTGCAGCTGATCACGTGAAGTTCCTGCATGGAAATGAAGAGTTTGCATGTTAAACAAATTAAAACCTTTCTTAAAGACATACTCAATGACGTTTTACTCGATAAGCGTGCCTTACAAAATTTAAAAAAAGACAAAGAATTATTGCAAGGGAAAACACTAAAGCTACTTTTAAGGGGAACACATAGGCTAATAAATAATAAATATGAATACATTACTTATTTAATGGGCTATGAATATTTTATTACATTAAATACAGTATGTATAGTAAAATAAGGCACATCGCAACCCACAAAACAGGCTGAGCTAAATGTGAATGTGAATGACTTTGGACAACTCCCAGCTTACCTAATACTGTTAGAGGAACTCAGTGACAGAGTGTGTGTATTTTCAGATCTTTATGTATGCAGTGTTGGTGCCAGGCAGCTTTCAATGATCTATGGTAACTAGAGCTGAAACATTAGCTGCCTAACTGAACAGTAACAGTTTTGATAAGGGATTATTCATCAGTGCTATTTTGTTTTCTAGCTACTTGATAGTGAATATTCTCTTTTTTTCTTAATCTGTTATGGTTGTAAATGGAATCACTGGGGTTTTGGACTGTGTAGGCTGGATAAAACAAACAATTTATTGTATCTTAATATGTCACCTTGCTCCAGGAAATTGTGAGGGGAATTAAAATTGCAGGTTGCAGCCCAAGTGACAAAGCATTTATTTTGAAGGGGCAGAAGAATTCTACAACCACCTGAAAAACACAAACTCTTCCATGTTATTGATATATAAAGTTGTTAGGCCTCAATGATGGCAAATAATTACATTTTAAAACAGAACACACAAAATAATTGCATTCCTTTGACTCATTCGTGTTTCTATCCATTTCACCTGATTAATCCAGAAAAACAATGTCTACTAACTTTTTAGTTCAGTTTTGAACTCCACAAATTAATGAAAGAGATATGGTAGATGGTTCTTTACCTGATGAATGCAGACTTTGTCTGTGTGCCATATGTTGATGTACAGTAGGTTCATCAGCACTTTTTCTTTTTGTGCTGAAAATGGTGGCCCACTGTTGCTGTAACATGGCTGTTGAGAGTGGAATTTAAAAGCAGTATATGCAAAACCACGAGCTTGAAGAAGTTAAAAAGCTGTACAAACCATTAGAGTCTGGGCAAACTTTTCTGCAGCTTCATTCGTATGAGTGACTTCTTTCGAATGACTGGCAGTCATTTGATTCATTGTTACTTAAGATATTTTGATAGAGGCTTTAAACAATATCTGCAGCCTTGTGGTCACTCTGTTCCTTGCTGTCCATGTCTTTTTTATAGTTTATTTTGAGTCAGAGCTTCTTCATTAAAGCCCATTGATGGAAAGAAAAAACCCTTCTTTTTCAGTCAAGGAAAGACTAAAAGGTATTGGTGGTAACATACTGTTTTAAATTTATTCTCTTTTTTTTTCTTTCATTCCTCACTAGCCCTCTCCCTTGTCCCAGTCCTGTGTCGGCGCAGGTCAACTAGAAACATATTATGTCCTTTAATATTTAAATGGCAACCCAGCCTCTTTGGCAACCTAGCCCATTCAGTCAGCAGTTTTTGTCCTTACCCTATTTCACTTACCATTCTGCTGAGAAGACCCTTCATTGTACCCATGCCTTGCCCCCACATCCATTCTCCTGACCAGCCCTCCTCTCTGCTCGAAGCAGTGCCTGCTACTGTACCTGTCCTGCCCAGTCACTGGTGGAAAATTACCTTGCTGATTTACCGTGTGATATTAGGCAGCTATAATGGAACACTAAAACAGATAATATGGACCACAAATCTCTGGAAAGAGCGACCCTTTAACTGGTTGCTGGCATTTGATCATATGTCTGTTCGACATTCATTTATCTCAACCCTAAACAGAATGAGTATTCACACACATTCACAAGGATTTTGAGTCATGGAACCCACAATAATGTTGAGGGCCAATTTGCACAAAACTGTATTACTCTATGCAAACAATGCTTAAATAAAATGATGTATTGTGACTATTGCTGCAGGCAAACAGAATAATAATGAAACTTGAAAATGCAAATGAAAGCAGCCCTATGGTTTGACATATTTCTTGTTACAAAATTTTTATTTACAACAAGAAATGTAAGAGGTGCATCAATTGGTTATAAATAGAGGGCATGTTCATAGTGTACTTGAATGATATTTCTGTCTGTCCTGCTGTTTCATTGGTGGATGAAGTGACTTCCCATAACCAGGAGGGTTTTTTTGTTTTGGTTTTTTGTTTTGTTTTTTAAGAATGCTGACCATTAACTATTAGTTTTACATTGGCATGAAATCATTTATCAAAAGATGCCAGCTTCACCTGGCCACTCCCTACTAGTCTTGACATGATTGCCTCTTTTGCAGTGCAAAGCTGTTTTTCACCACAGAATTTTACTTATCTTTACCATCCCCATACCAGAGGGGTGCTTCACAATGAAATCTATGGAAGAAGGAGGCTGAAACAATATGATACAAAAACAGTAACTGTTCCAATTTTCATTTCGACTGCCAGTGTATGAAAGAGCTTTATTGTTCACACATAGAAGCACAAATATTACTTGCATATTTCTGTTGGACATGTCAAAGTAAAGGAGGAAAGTGTAAAAACTACAAAGGTTTAAAGAGACATTACATCTGTGATACTCACAATACTTTTTAAAGTAATACACATGTCAACTGAACAATTCCTACTGAATCCTCTATAAGGGAGCAATAAAATGTATGCATAATCTGGCATGAAGCCCTGGATAACAAGGAATGGGAGGATGTAAAACATTATCTTCAAATACCAATACCAGTTAGTACTCTTTACCACACCAGATTCTCCTAGTACCTGCCAATGTAAAAAGCTAATTTTTACAGAGAAAAGCAATTTGCGTGGACCTAACCTTTAGATAAATCTAGGGCATTAAAACGCAATCCTGTGTAAGTTCACTGACCCTGGCAGGAAATATAACAAATGATGCAAATATTTAAAGGATGGCGATTTTTGTTATTGTTTTGAGATTTTAGATTCACAAAAAAGTTTTTGTATCAAGCATCAATTGGGTTTAGGACAAAACCAATACGGACTTCGCTAAACCTCAGTTGGTGCTTGTTGAACCCTAATCATTTGTCATGGCCCAAGGGCAGTGAGAACACAGCTTCGTGTATTTATTTATTTATTTATTTATTTATTTATTTTTCTCACTGTGTTAATCCCCTCTGAATACAATTTAAAAAAAAAAAATTGCACTTTCGCAAATGACTGATCTGAGGCAGTTTACAGTAATGGTTGTTTATGTGATTTATCCTGGGAGCTCCTCACAGTACAATAATATATTGTTAGATTCTTAGGCTAAGCTAGCAGGCTTCTCTAAGCACCTCTTTTCTCAAACAAAGTCATCAGGGCTTTATGTTCGAGTGATGAGGTTTGCTCTTTTCTTCTCTTTGCCTGCAGGAAGCTGCTTTGTGCATCCATACTCAACATGCTGTCTTTGTAGAAAATGTAAGGCATACAGAGGAGCCTAGAGCTTTTGTGTTCGTGTGTTTCTGTGTGTGTGGATTTGCGTGAAAGTGTTTCCTCGGCAGACCACACTTGCACGCTGTCCTTGAGTATCATTTTGTTAGATATTTACTGAGTTATCATATTATACCTTTTCATTTAACAAATGTCTAGTCACCATTTTCTTTTATAATTCTCTATTAATATCATATCATTGGTCTTGGTACACTGACCTTTCTGCTGAGGCTTCATGTCTTCTTCTCAGACTGTCTGAAGTGAGGATCAGTTTTAACACAAAAAGAGGAAAACACATCTTTTCAAACAAGGCAACATTTAAGTGAAATGTGTGACTGTAACATCCTTTTCCAATTTGTCCATTGAGTTAAATGGAAAGAAAGTAAAACTGATTCATAGATATCAATTGACTAAAAGGTAAGTTTTAAAAAGCAGTATGGAAGACAAGGACCAAAAAGAGTCATTGGGTCATTGGTCACAGGTCTTTGAAATTACATGATTTCTGGGTTCTGAAATGACTGGGCACTGACAGGTTGTGGGGGAAAAAGGAAATACTGTTCTGCATTATGTGATATTCTCCTCTGTATTCTAAGTTGGTACATTACAGAGGATACAGAGGAATTTTAAAACTTTGTCTATCATTGTTGTCTCAATCTAGCTGACCTTATGGTAACCTGAATGGCCTGCAGGTTCCAGTAGGATGAGGCTTAGAGGATAAAACGATATTTGCTGGTCTCTAATAACATGAGAGTAGTTTGCAGTTTGCTGTAAGGCTGCAGGTTATACGTGTTGTTTCTTTTTTTTTTTTTTTTTTTTACCCACAGCTTTTTTTTTTTGACTCCCCCAAATTTATATTTTTTCTTTATTTTTAGAAAAGAAAAAAATGAGCAGTTATTGACCTCTGCCTACAGATCTACTCCCTCGCAGAACTACATCTGCTTTGACAATAAGGAGACATTGGAAATAAAGCCTAAGTCTTGGGACATCTCCTGAGATCTCAGCTGTGATTTTATATACCTACATGGGCATTCAAGTTTGTGGACAAGTATTTGGATTTGTTAACCAAGTTAAAAAAATATTCTAGGAGAGGTCAAAAATCAAAAAATAATTACACACGTAAACACTTAGCGTAGATTATTAAATTTGGCTAAAATCTTGAATTGTCTTAACATGTAATTTATATAAGCAGTTGAGGTGTACATCTGTACATTTACATTTACATTACATTTACTGTAGCAATTATGGTAAGTAAATGCTACCTTTATGTTCAAACACTGTGTCAGGATTACATCCTCTGCCTCTCAACTGCCTATTTACATAGAAAAGCCAGGAACTCCTGAACATTATGCCGCCAAGCACAGTTGTATTGCTTGTTCTGACAACTGTACTGTTTTGAAACAAAATAACTCCACTTTTTCTTCTTTATTCATTTTCAGATCGCTATGTACTTGTTGGCAGTGGTCATGACAGCGACCAGGGAGGTGGGGCCTCAGCTATAATGAATCAGCTCATTGCCGCACTGACAGAGCAGACCAAACAAGGATGGGTGCCAGACCGTACCACGGTGTTTTGCTCATGGGGAGGCTCAGCCCTGGGAAACATTGGGTCCTATGAGTGGGGAAAGGTCAGCAAGCACAAGCACATTCGCTATATTAAATGTCAGCTGAGAGAACCAATGTAAAAACACAATAAATGAAAGTAGTCACTGGA
This sequence comes from Istiophorus platypterus, assembly GCA_016859345.1. Lineage (NCBI taxonomy): Eukaryota > Metazoa > Chordata > Actinopteri > Istiophoriformes > Istiophoridae > Istiophorus > Istiophorus platypterus. The sequence continues at coordinate 3,279,391 of CM029123.1, forward strand.
AACATGTATACTGTACCATAAAACAGTACAATACATTACAAGGATCACAATGCACATTGAGAAATCTTTTCAACTTTTCAGAAAATTTTCTTCTTTCTCAGACATCCTATATTTTACTTCTAGGGCCTTTATTAGGGCCTTTACATGGATAATTCTCTTATTATTGTTTATGTGTGGGTGTGTGTTTGTCTGTGTGTGTGTGTGTGTGTGTGTGTGTGTGTGTGTGTGCGTGTGTGTATTCCCTGCAGGATAACAGTGTTGTCCTTCAGAGCAGTGCAGTGGCCTACATCAGTCTGAACTCTCCAGTTAGAGGGACGGAGACTCTCAGAGCTACAGCTTCCCCGACTCTTCTGCAACTCACCTCAGATATACAGAGGGTAACTTTTACTACTGCTTGTACTACCACTGCATCTAGAACTAAAATCACAACAAAAATCTTCAAATGTACAGAATAAAGGTATCTGTACATGTCTGCTTATAGTACTATCCGACTTGAAAACACCCCTACCTGCATTACTATGAGAGCTAACATAACTGCAACTCACCAATAGTTCTAATATTGCTGCTGCCTTTGCCGCTAGCATTACCCCTCAGATATTGTGAGTGGCCGATGAAATCGCAATCCACTCCAAATATGGCCAAAGCAATAGAATTGATTACATGTTTCTGATATCCACCACAGAAAAAGACACATTACTTAGGTTTAAAGTTCCAGAGACTCAACAGTTTAACATAAATTCAGTGGGTTTTCATATCCTCTATATTTGCGATTGGTATTGATCATAAATATATCCTAAATATGTCTGGATCTCTGTCATTGGAGTTTTTTGACAGTGCTAATAAGAGGTCCAACAAGGAGTCAGACCTTTCTTTGGTCTATAAAATCATAAATATGTTGCTCTTTTGTATTATAAGATACACTAATGGTCAAAATTGCTGAATCTATGTGGATTAGGGTTTCTTAATATCTGAAGCTTTCTCTATACTCTGATCAGTTACAACATTAAAACCGATAACTGGTTTTAATGTTGTGGCTGATCAGTTTATAATCCCTTAGTACACTTTATCACTTTCCACACATATTTTTCTTTTTACCCATGTTTTTGAAGGCACAGCTAACTCATTTTCCCAGCTTTGATACCCCTATACTTGGAGCGCCGCTTTGATTTTTCTGTCTATATCATGCTTATTTTACCTCTCTCAGTGTTGCTAATTTTACTCCGCTTTTCTGGTTTTCCTCACATTCCCTTTGTGTTGCAGTTTTTTTCATTTTTTCTCCGGGTAACAGACTGATATTCTAGTCAGTGCATAAGGAATGAAAAGGGGAGACTTTGACTATGCTTTTATGTATGTCACCTATTCTGCGGAAGGGGAAGGATAACATTCTAAATAATAATTCACTCTCACCCCATCCTGCACTTCACATTCACACACAATCTGCAGTGGCCATTCTACTGATAACAGTATAGCAGCCCTATGATTCTGCGAACCAAACTGTTTTTATTATTCCAACCTGGGGGTGTTTTTCAGATGTGTTCAACCCAAGCAGACATTTTCTTCACAATTTTCACCATCTTTTTAAACTTTGAAAACTTTTGCCTTTTGAAAAAAAAAAACACACCTCATTGTCACTTCCTCTCATTTCCATCCTCCTCTTCCACTGCCTCGTCCTTCTTTTATCTTCTTTTCCTTCTCTCTAAAGCACTACATCCCTTTCTCTCCACCTTGCTGTTTCTCTTTGTATCACCTCTTAATCTCCTCTTTCATTAGCAGCAAGCACCGCATTTCCCTACCCTCTAATTTTTCCTCATTAAAATATCCCTCTCACGTCTTCTCTGTTGTCTCTCTTTGTTTCATCAGGTTATGTTATACAGTATCTTTATTTGTGTCTAAGTTAGTCTTCAGGTATAAGAGGTCACCAGTGGACAGCACAATGCATTCCCCTTTATTCCCTTGCTCTTCCATAAACTAAATAATTAGTAGGAATGATCCAGTCTACCAGAGACATTCAGCTGTAATGAAGCTGCAGACCATCTCTGCCAAAGTCATATAGAGACTGAGAGAAAGTAACTTCTACTTTTTTTGATCCCTAATGAAAAAGGAAAAAACTCAGCCAATGTGTGCACATACATGGAGCTCTGCTCTGCTCTGTGTTTTTCTATTAAATTCATTTATCCTGGCAAGCTTATCATGCCTATGGCAGCAGCTGCAATATTGTCTTCTTTTAGGAATCTGATTTATGCAAACATTAAGCAAAGATATCATTCTCACTGGTCATAAATACCCAGGGAACATGAACGGTTCTGCAAGTACTGCTGTGGGAAGAAGAAAATTTACAGAATCTTGTATACAGTATGCTTCAATCTGATTGGCTTCCTCTTCATTGCCTGAGGACATTTTTCACTCACCTCAACACTTTTTCCATTCAAATCTTTCAGTCTAGAGTGTAATTGCTTATGAATTGCTTCATATACAAACTTCAAAAGGAATCACATTTAACCCCTTGTGAATTTTACTTTGGTATGTCTGAAAGCCTGTTTTGCCCCTGAGAAGATCTGGAAATACCACAATGCACTCAGAACGAGTGGATTATTTAATTATTTCCCAGACTGACTCGAGTTTGGTGTCCTGTCCTGTCCTGAGAGGACAGAGGCTACATCGTTGCTACCATGCTTGTTTCCATTAACCTTCTATTGTGACTACTTTGCTCATCAAACCTGACTGAAAGAAATAAATGAAACTGTAATAATGTAGTATACAGTTAGAAATTTTTCACGAGATTAAATTTATCTGATCAGTAATCACTCCTATACATAAAGAATTTTGTTTGCATAAAAGTCATGAAAGTGAAATAAAATGTCAAAGTTGTCAGAAGGCTCAACTTCTGCCTGATAATGCTGACAACCCTGTATTCGGAAACCTGATGTAAATGATTTCTAGGACCAGTTGGGGCAACAGAAGCCAGCTACGAACACTGGTGATGTGGTGAAGTTGATATGGCAAATTCAAAAGCAACCAGCTACTTATTTACACATTCAGCAGCTATAGATCATTATCATTCATTTGCTGTTGTATTTCTGTCAGCCAGATGAATTTAAGTCCATTGTTATTTTCTTCTCTTTTTTTGCTCTGTTTTTCGTCTCAACCAACTCTGGCTCTTTAGCCAGATGTTTACCAGCTACTGGCTTACTATGTCTGTCTGCTGGTGCTGAGCAGGTAGGGTACTGCTGGTTTTTAGAGCTTCTTCATTAAAAAAAGCTGCCAGTTGTGGAAGTTAAACACAACGAGAAAGTTGTGGGCCAGCTGGCTAAACAATGAGCTGAAGCTCATTATTAAGCTCTGTAAAAGACCTGCAGTTTTGTCAAAGCAGAAATAAGGGAACTGGAACATCCTTCATAATTACTGTGTGATAATTCTCTCAAGATATATCACCACAAGCAACCCTTTCATATTGTCATTTGATAAATGGTTATTGATTATAGATTTTTTTTCTGTCCCAGCTCTTCTAAAGCTAATTGAAAAACCATGTTCAGACATTTTCTTTTCATCTATGAGAGGGTATTATCATTTAAGAACTTTTAAAATCGCCTTTTAAAATTCTTCTTTATCATTTTACTTAAAAGCTATAGATATATTTGCATTTTGCACCAAAAACAATACAATTTTAAGACAAATATAGTTTTTGGACATGGGTTTTCTGAATTTTACGTTTGTATTTAAAGTTACAGTTGTTGTTTTTCTTTTCCAGCTTGGTTAAAAATGTATAGTGTAGTGAACCATAGATGCTGTATGGTGCATCATAATAAACCGTGAAAGTGCCATGTGAATGTGCCTTCAGAACTATTTTGATTTAAATGAAACTTTGATATAGGCCAGGCCATGTTGACCTATCAGGGCATTTTCAGTCTTGAAATAACCAATTACATCCCTAATGTAAACAGATACTGCGCTAAAAGAAATTAGGAACCTATGTCCATAGATCATTAATGTGGTATTACCATTCTGTTGTAGAAGCGGAAAAATTAAGAGATGTTTTCTGTAACCTAAGGGAGTGACTTTTAACTGAACTTTGTGGAGGTGAAGCTTCAATAATTGTGAAGCTCAGCTGAAGGAATGCATGCACTTGTACCTGAATCAATGGTGTAAACACAACACTCTCACATTCAAAAGAAATAGTGAGGTGAGAGATTATTATTATTATTAATATAATAATTAATAATACATCATTAATATATATTTATATTAATATTCATATTGATATAGTATTATATTATAATTATTATTATTTTCTTGTAATTGAATCTTTTACCATATATGCAGGCAGTGGTACATTGATCTCAAAAGCATCATACAGACAATGAATCACTTAATCACTTATTACTTCAACAGAAATATCGGCAGCTATTTTAATAATCAGTTAAGCCAATACACAGCCGTGACACCTCAGTCTAGCTTCTTAGTTGCTCCTTATCTTTGCCTAATGTAATAGTAAGTTGAATGCCTTTGGGTTTTATGGCTGTTTTAACTATTTGGGCCATTGTATATGGTCTTTGTGCACGCAAATGCGCTCATCCACAAACCCAGTGATAATTTAGTCCCGAATAAGACATTTTATATATCACCGCTATCTCTCACTTTTTCTATCTCTGTTTTAGCTTTGCTAAGAAAATTGGTTGTTTGGAGAACCAAAAAACGTCTTTCCCACTGCAGAATCAGCATTGTTTTTATGATGATACTTGAACAATGAACACAAATATTTGTGTTAGAAAAAAATATATGCAACACCTGTAGATCATTCAATTTGAATTACAACAAAATCCCATCTGGTGCTGTGACATTTGATTGTAGGAAGCTCTCTACATCATTCTGCTTAAATCTTTCCATGTAGCAACTACATGGAAAGATTGTGTTGTGTAAACAATCTTTATGGTCCCAACCAGCAGAGTATTTTGATGTGTAAACAAATCAAAAAGGTCAAATGTAAATCATCACAGCTCTAAAAAGTACTACTGAACTATCTAAAGAATCCTGCAACTGTACCTCCACTGGGTTTACTCTTTATTTACCCTCTTGTCTCATCCTGTTTCATCTTGTCCCATCTCTTTGTACCTAATTGTCCTTTTTGTTGCAGCTGTCCCTGGCACGCTCTATCACTCTATTCATCATCTCAAGAGACTCTGAGCTGTCCCTGGTATGATCCCCACCTCCCAATATTTAGCATGTCATTAATCATGTTTGCGCAATGGCTGTAATACTTCCTACTTATCTTACTTTCCTGGGACCTGTCTTTCAAATTGAGATGCTTCTGTAGTGATAGTTTTGGAATGGGTGCTTGGGAACCAATTAAAATACAACTAGATGCTCCTTTCGCAGGAGATTTACACAAGGAGGGGGGGCAACGGAGGGATGAATGGACAGAAAAAAGGCAAAAGGAAGATAAGTAAGGGGAGTTTTAGTGGCCAGAAGAATACAAAAATTGGAGAGGAGCTTTAATAGGGTATTGTTCCAGAGCGTGGGTGGTTTGTGGCATTTCAAAACAAAGGGTCACCAGTGAACACTGCATTGTTAGAGTGAAAAAAGACCACAAAGGCAAATCCCTCATCTGCCCTATCTCCATGAAATGGTCATGGAATTGTGTAGCTGTCCACAAGTACACTATTCTTTGTGTGTGAGAATACCCTTATATGATTTTACCCTGAATTTAGTCATTGATCTTTTTTAAATTTAGTTTCATTAATAAAGTTTGTAAACACTCCTCATGATATGGTCCCAGGATATTTCCAGACATTACAATTTTGATGAATGACCGAAATGTACTGGACTGGAGGACATTAAGAGCCTCCAAGGATGCATTGTCCATGCCTGCAGAACTCCTTAAAAATAAGCATTCCTTAACTTAATTTAACTAAAACTTAATAATAAAACTGCCGCCATACTTTAAGTGGAAGTAAGGCTAACTATGCTGTATTGTATGTTTAACTAATAGTAAGTGCATACAGAGAGTGTGAACATCACATAAGCTTCACATAAGTAAAGATAATCAATTGGAACTAAGTTCTTTGTCTTAAGAAACACAATAGAAGATGATAGTAAAAATATTTTTTATTGAGAGGATCTCCTTTTACTTCCTGTGATTGGGTTTGTTTGTCACCTATAGCGTAACAAACTATATTTTACTTTAACCCTAACAGACTAAGCCGGAAAAAGGTGAAGTCAGGATTTAGCAACAGTTGAATGAAAAACATCATAACAGCTGTGGGGTTTTGGCCTATGAGTTAAACTCTTTTAACAATAATAGAATAAAGTTGTTGGGTTACCTGTAGAAATAAATGCAAATTAACTGATTTTGTATGGTGAAAATTAATTGTAAAATAATGCAATTACAAATCTACCATAGACACAGTTATCGGTACCCTTCATTAATATTTAGTTAGAGGACCTTTGGCGACAACGGCAACATCTAATTGTTTATTGTGGCCATTTGGAAAACTTTATGCGCCTGTCCGCTGGTAGTTTCTGCTGCTCTTCCGCAGCTATAAGTTCAAGCTCTTTAGTGTTTGCATTATTTCTTTTTGCAAAGGCAAATTTCAGCTCTATCGAAAGGTTTTCAATGGGATTCAGGTCAAAACAGTCCATCTTTTCCTTTTTAAACTATTCTGTTATTTCTCTGGATGTGTGATTTGGGTCGTTGCCCTGCTGAAAGACCCAAGACCTTCACTTCAAACCTAGTTTTCTGAGACAGAGATACATTTCCCTCTAATATGCCTCAGTAATCTTCTGATATTCATCATTCCTTTGATAAATTCAGTGCCTCCAGTACCAGAGGCAGCAGAGCAGCCCCACAGCCTGATAGAACCTCCACCATGTTTTACTGTAGGTAGGATGTTCTTATAATTATCAGTTTCATTCCATCTCCAATTAAAAAAATTGATGCACTACATTTCCAAAAAGCTCTACTTTGGTTCCATCTGTCCATAGAACATTATCCCAGAAAGACTGTGGCTTATCTATGAGAGTTGTTGCAAACCTCAGTCTTTCCCTTTTTTTCCTTTCTTCAATAGCTGTCTCCTCCTTGGCCTTTGCCCATTGAACCCTGCTTGGTTTATTGTGCAGTGTATGGTACAGGCTGAAACCACCAGTGTAGATTGATCAAGCTCAGCCTGAAGCTCTTTAGGTGTCTTGTGTGGTGTTGTTTTCTGCAACATCAACCTTCTCTGACCTTCTCATTGAGTTTCTTTTTTTCCAAATGTCCTTGAAGTGTCTTAACAGTTTTATGACTGTGAAACTTCTTGATAACCTTATATTGAAACAGGGATTTCAAGAACTTTCTCGATTATCATTTCTGATGCTCTCAGACAGTTTTCTTATGTTTGCCTCTATGACAGGGAAACTGGAAACAACCAGCCTCTTTTTGTATAGTAAAATCATCAATCAGCAGAGAACATTAAGCATAGGTTAGTCTTACTTGTTTAGTTTTTGCTTTTTGTTTTTTTTAAGGAACTACAAAAAATTCATCAAAAGGGGGCAATTACTCTGTCAGGTATATATTTTATGTCTGTATTTTTATTTTGGTATATGAAAATATTTTTGTTGTTTTTAAATATTCTGATTAAATACACCTGGATGAATTTGCATTTATTTCTGAAGATTTTCTACGTTCTGCACATAAAATTCAGTGGGGCCAACAATTTTAACCAGGACCATACTACCCTTTCTTATCCATTATACCACCTAATTCACAGTCAAGCTGATTAATGTTATTAGAGAGATTTTACAGGCAATATAACGATGCAGTGAAAACACGCATTGTATGTGGATACTGGTGACGAAACAAATATTGACACACTATGAAAACTAACCACACTGGTGGCATTAATTATCTCCCTGTGAGTGAAAAGTTGAATTTGTTACCCATTATACATAAGTATCTCTTATCGATCAACATTAAACTACATAGACCTTGACGAAAAACTTAATCAATGGTATGTAATCTAATTAACATATTAATATCACACTATTTCCTTAAATCATCCTTAGTTTTATACTGCAGTAAATGACTGTTTCTTGGTGTCTATATATAATTCTTATCTTGTCTCTGTTACTCTCTGTGTTTCATTTTCTCCCACACCTTTTTGTCTCTACTATATTGATATACTGTATATAGAGTTTGGCAGGCTGAAAGTATTTGATGCAGAAACCTTCAGGAATAAATGGGTGTACTTGTAATCCTCTCAAGTGAGTCAAGGCTGATTAGAGCAGCAGTGTAGTCCAGGTTTTTTTCTTTTTCTTTTTTTTTCAAGGTCTGGTTTAGACCAAGAAAGCAGGGCAACTTTGGGGCATATAAGAGATGGAGCACAGAGTTCTCCTAAACTGTCCCAAACATCTTTAAGTAAATGCCCCGATCAGCCACGGTAATACCAGTTAAAATGTATATTTTAATGTATATTTATGTATATGTAGTGGGGTCCAAAAGCCTGAGATCACTTACCGATCATGTGAATGGTAGAGGGTGACAAATTAAAAGAAAAATAGACATAAAGTGTTATAGCAAGATGTTGGTCCAATACACTCTACACTATAATAAATGAGTACAAATACAACTCCATAACTAGTGGTCAGTATATAAACAGATAATATGGAAACAATATAGGACAACACAGTTAAATATATATATATATAATATATCTTCTATAATAATTTTATATATATATAAATATATATATATATATATATATATATATATATAGAGAGAGAGAGAGAGAGAGAGAGAGAGAGAGAGAGAGAGAGAGAGAGAGAGAGAGATTTTGTTGTTATTGGAGAAAAAAAGGTGCTAATGATAAATCACTGCCGTCTTCTTCTTGAAAACAGGGTTAAGTTTCTATCTTGGCAACCTCTTCTATCTGAAAGTTACACTACCTTAAACATATAGTCACATGAGAATGAAAATGTAATTAATCTTTTATATAATTTTTTGTGTACAATTTCATATTGTATATATGCCTTTGTTATATATAAACAAATTCATCAATATTCTTCTCTTGCTCTTCTCATTTGCCGGAATAAACATATTTTTGTCAAATTCATTCCATATGTTTTCAATCACAATTGAGGCTGTCAGCAGTAGATCCATAACAAGTCTGAGACAAGTAAGCTCGGTAGGACTGAGGGAAAGACCAGTCAGATGTTTTCTTTTTTCTTCTTATATTTTATCTGTACAATGTGGTCATTTCTGTGGATGGATATGGAGATTTGGACTGCTTCCATCATTTACCCATAAGAGAAACTTTTTGGATGCGCATTACAGATGCAAATCTCTTCTGGCTGAAACTGTTTAACTCATCTAAAGTCTCATATAAAGGCTACTCCCTGAAAACGATCACCATGCATAATTTAGATCATCCACACAGTGTATCTCAAATGCCATAAATCATTGCATGTTTCCAAATACGCTGTATTTCAAACATAGTCTGTACTCACAAATTATCCTCTTGTACTCACTCTTAGAATATGCACAGACTTGAAAAATAACGGCTGATATTTTAATTGAAATATGACACCATGACAGGCTTATAAACATGAGGAAGAAATAACAATATGCTGGCAGAACTACACTGTAAACGGTAAATATGAACATCATCCACATTAGGTATTGTGCAAGGAAGTCTAATTTATATGTTTAATTTATGTTTTCACATATAAAACCTGTGGAGAAGCAGCTGACGATAAATCACCAGAAAGAGACTCTGACTTTATGGCTGTGCAGCCATCTATGGTGTTTCAACAGAATACTCGGCATAATGTTTGAAAATGTTTGTTGTTCGCAGTTACCACAGTTCTTTTATTGTCAGGAAAGGCACTGGGTGACTGCAGTAGTCTCCTTAAATCTGCATAATGATAAGAGGAAGCTGTTTGCCCTCTCGCCTGTCCTTGTGGCCAGTTTCATAACATAGCAATAGCGTACAAGTAGAAGAACATGTGAAATGTGCGTCAGGTGAAGATGGAGCACTGCTTGTGGCTGTGACATTCGTCAAGCACTGCAGTTTGATGCATTCATCAGCAGTTAGAAGAATGCCTGGCCTGCAGATGCCAAGTAAGACTTACTGTTTTTAAAAGATTAAAGCAGGTTCAGTCATGTAGCCAGAGTTTCTTGGGATTTATGTCTACTTAACAGATGGCTGCTAAATTAATTAAAGACAGATTATAGCCTAATTTGTGTATAACCTATGACTTTAGAATATATATAATTCCTCTTAGCTAGGATTAATTTATGCCTATTTCCGAAGTGCACTGTTTCTCAATGGCCAATCTTCTGCAAGGCTTACTTTTCACCCACTCAACAATCACTTGATCAGCTGCAAGAAGAGAGAAGTACAGAAGACCTCTTTACTGAGAGTGTGAAAAGGCACTTTGAAAATGAGATGATGCATTTCAGGTGTTTATCCGCTAATTAAACCTGAAAAAAAATTAAAAATGAACAACTATTATGCCATTTATCTTTTTGGGTGGATTATATGACATCTCTTTTAAAATACCATTACCAGTCCCTGTATTTAGCATTTATACTCAATATAACAGCATTTAACTGTAAAAACCCTATAAATTAATTGTAAGGATATGTAAGTGGCAATTAATATATTTGTACCCCTATGAACACTCATAAATGGAGGCTGATAGCAAATTAAATTATAGAAAAACACTTTTGTAATTATATTAAATATTGAATAATAAATATGAATAAAAGTCTACATAGGAAAAGTTGTAACTACTGCCAATTACTGCATATAACTGCTTATAACTGCATTAATAAACTATAAATTCAAATAAATGGTAAATAGAGAGACATAAAGTAAAATATTGCCCATTACTCTTTTCTAAATTTATTAATATATTATGTGGCAAACTTTTTTTTAGAACAGTAGTTGTTTTATCCTGACTCTGTATTGTTTTTTTCTTGGAACATCGAACTCTAATTTTTTTCTTTAAGATCACATTAATGTGATCTTGATCAGCTCTTCCTGTGTTGTGTTTCTGTGGCTTACCCAAAGAATAGGGTCAGAAACAGAGTTATTATTATAATCACATACATAAAGTTATTTTTGTCGTCTGGCACTTTGTTGTATTCTAAATATGGTACACCACTGCTCTCTGCCACCGCCTGCTTATTTAATGGGACATAATGCTGATATACAAAATGTTAAGCCCACTTGCTCTTTTTGGATATTTGGAAGAATTATCAAATTCCACTCTGTTCATGAAAGGAAGATTCTTTCAAATAAGAAGGTTTTCAGAGCATGCTCATCCATGTATAGTTGTCTTGGCTTTTTATATTGCATGTTTATTCTGAAATCAAAAACCTCAGTGTTAACTCTTACATATCCTCAAGCAAGAATAGCCTCAATATACTCACTCAAGAAGATTATCTAGCAGCAGGCTTTTAAGTCCAAGTCCACCAAGCCAATATGTTTAATGCACATGATTTTGTAGACTGAAAGATATTGAGTGGTAAGCTGAGATCTCAAATTTGATTTCACTCCCTTCTTATCATAGCAGACAAAGAAATTAAATATTGATCCCCGGTGCAGCACAACAGGCTGAAATTACCCATTTTCTCTGCTCTCCCTCACTCCTCTCCTCCCTGCCTACTTGCTTATTCTCCCTGTCCTCTAATTACAACCTTTTTTTACACCTCTCTTTTTGTTATTTCCTCCCCTAAGGACTCTCCTCTTATTTTGACCCCCTTCAGCACTTTCTTGTAATGTACTGTATCTAGTTGCAAAAAGAAAAGAACAGAAGAGATTCTGACTTTAATTCTTCTCTCTAGCTTATTCGATCAGCTAGATTATTTCCATATACTGTATGATCCTACTTTGTAACTTAAGTTGATATTTTTTTTTCTTTTTCCCATATTAATTAACACCTGATACTCTTCCTTGCATTCCCACTCATTGCACACAGTTAGTCACACAAAAACATCAACACACCATTCAGTCAGTAAGTGTAAGTGCGCATAGGCAAGCAGTCTGAAGAAAATATGTACGGCATAGAAGAAAAAGAGCATAAGAGAGAGAGAGAGAAAATGTGTAACTGAAGTGGACCAGAGAAAGAACAAATTAAAAGGTGAAATGCCCTGAGGAAACTAAATACTGCAAAATTACAAATATGTTCGAGAGCAAGGGACATAGTTGGTGTTACCCTAAAAAAAGTGGCAACAGGCCTGCTCTTGGCAAATCATAATATCACAACTACCCTTCCCAAGTAGATTCCATATCTTATCTAATAAGTGGCATCAACTAATTGACAAATCATTGTATATAGGACAGCAGGAGATGTGTGTGCATGTAGATAATATTTTAAACAAAGACCTATGTACTATTTTGTTCAGTGGAAATTACTGCCATAACAGTAAACAGAGAGAATATTTCAACAAAATGGTAACACTGCACACCAATCAGCTGACATTAAAACCAGTAAATGGTTTCAGTGTTGTGACTGATTGGTATACATGGTCTGTTGTGAATGTGTTCCTGGACTAATGTTAGATTCCTGGCATGGATTGTTATCAGTTTCATGCAGAAAACTGGAGCTTGTGTCTTATTACAGACTCTCATTTAACATTTACATTTTTATCAACCCTATTAACACTTCCCTGTTCTTAACCCTTAGAAGACTTGGTCAGGACCCAGTATGTGGCTACAGAAAGTAACTAAGGTTTTCCCAAAACGATCTTTTGTTAGGGGCTTTTGTGATGAAAGTCTCAAAAGGGTGTGAAAAGGGGATAAATATCGGACAAAGGTGTTCTGATTGCAACACTGCCTGTAAATGCTCCCTGATGTCACAATAGGACTGTTTGAACCAACTTATTTTGCAAGAGGAACAGCCTATGGGGAAACTCTGAAGACTGGCTGGCTGACCAATGCTTTATCTTCACAACTCAGTCACACAGCATTTGGCTGACCATTGGTGTAACTTCACCACTGTTACTGTCCAGCCAAAAAAAACATCCCTGAACGCAACACAAGTTTTTAAATATCAGTATTATTGTATCACGAAAGAACTGTCAAGACTAAATTAAATCAACATTTGTGGGTATTGAGAAAGGAATCCATTAAAAGACATGGAGGATGACAAGTTTGGAGAATCAGATCATCAGACTGTGTGGGTAGCAGTATACCTGAACTAGAAAAAGCTGGACTTGAAAACTTGACTTTACAGAGCATGTAATGTATAACAATGAGAATGACATTGATGTGGAGAATCACTTCTACAACAAAAAAACTGCAACTGTTCTTTACAGTATTTTTACAAAAGTTAAGGACTATATGTGATAATACATCATGTTTAATGTAACTGCTGTGACAGAGACTTAAAGAGAACTGGAACTTGAGGGCTATGAGCTATTTACTATGACTAGAACAAAAAATAGGAGGAGTTGCCTTGTTTGTAAAAATGATTTTATCTGCAAAATAGTAGACAGAATATCAACAACAAATAAAAAATAATATGGAATGTGTTACTGTAGAAATAAATGGGGTCAAATCTGAGAATATTATAATAAGGTTTGTATCTATACCCCAAAGAACCTAACTTGACACATTTAATGATAAGATCGTTGATGTGTTTGATAAGATGAATGAAAAAAAGAAGGTGGGATTTTGATATAATCTGTTAAACCCAAATGAAATGAAATGAAGAGAGACTTTATGGACACAATGTAGGGCATAATTGTACTACCTACTATCTTAAACCCAACCAGAATAACAGGTGAGATTCCTACATTAATAGATGTTTTTACAAATGAAATTCAGAGTAGAGTAGTAAGTGGATTGCTCATAGGTGACATAAGTGAACAGCTTTCTGTTTTTGTAACCCCACAACACTTTTTTTAGGATTAAAACTCATAGATATTCTGATACTAATAAATGTATTTGACACAGAAAACCAGAGGCCACTGGGGCTCTTAAGGGCGACTTAAGAATGCAAAACTGGAATGAAGTTTAAAAATGATATGAACAAAGCATATGATGAAATTCTTTCCAATGTTATCAAATTATATGACAATCACTGTCCTATATGAACACATAGGAAGCACATATATGAAGACAATGAGGTCCTGGGTCACTAGAAAACTAGAAAATGTCTGTAAAAAGAAAAAAAAATGATAAGGACAGATAATGTTCAAATAGATAGAGTTTTATATACCACATATAAATCATACATTGCTTTATTGCACAAGACAAAAGACATTCTCAATCAAATTCATTACATATCTTTTAACATTCTTTAACAATCCATACGTTAGCTACTTTGAGGAAGATTGGGGGAAAACATACAATCACAAATCCAGCCATTATACTTCAAAAAAGAGCTTTAAGAACAGAGTTGATTATGATGAAAAAAACAACATATTATTTATAAACTCAAATGCTCTCAAATTTAGAGATTTCGGGGTATTCAAAGCTTATGCATAACTAATCCATAAGATAAAATATGAGATGCTTCCAGACTGCATCTCGAGGCTTATTCAAATGAGAATCACTCAGTATAAAATAAGAAGAATTTGCATTTTTACAAAAAAAGCGATTAGAAAAGATTCAAAACAAAAATGTAGTCCCATCAAAGGGAAAGTGGTGTGATTATTTATTTTTTATTTATTTATAATTATATTTCAATCGTATAAGTTAAAAATTACCAAACTACACTAAACAAAACTAAACTGCTTACAGTTAGGTACATAATGATTTGGACATTTGCACAGTTTTCTTAGTTTTGCCTCTGTACACCACCATGGCGGACTTGAACTTAACAAATCAAGGTTGAATTGAAGTGTCGACTCTTAGCTTTAATTCAAAGGTTGTCACAAAGTTATTACATTAACCATTTCGAAATTACAGTCATTTTTATTCATAGTACCTCATTTTCAGAGGGCTCAGAAGTAGCTGGACAAACCAACATAATTTAACATACAAGAATTGTTTTTCAGTATGTGGAAGAAAATCCTTTGCAGTCAAAGACTTAACTCTGGAACCCATGGACATCACCAAATGCTGAGTTTCCCCCCTTCAGAAGCTCTGCCAGGCCTTTACTACAGCCGCCTTCAGTCACTGCTTGTTTATGGGTCTTTCTGCCCTATTTTTGTCTTCAGTAAGTGAAAAACCTGCTCAGTTGGGTAGAGGTCAGGTTACTGACTTGGCTGTTTAAGAATATTCCAGTTCTTTGCCTTTAGAAGCTCATGGATTGTCCATCAGTTTTGCAGCATTTGGCTGAATCTGAGCAGACAGTATAGCCCTATACACCATAGTATTCATCCTTCTACTTCTGTCAGCAGTCACATCATCAACAAACACCAGTGACCCTGTTCCATGGCAGCCATATATGTCCAGGCCATAACACTGACTCCACCATGTCTGACATGATGTGGTGGCTTTAGATCATGAACTGTTTCTTTCCTTCTCCATTCTTTTCTCTTCCCATCATTCTGCTACTAGTTCATCTTGGCTTCATCTGTTCAAATAATCTTGTTCCAAAACTGTTTGGGTTTTTTAGATGTTTTCTGGCAAAGTCTAACCTGTTCGCTGTTCTTGAGTGTTACCAGCGGTTTCCAAGACTCTGTATTTACTTTCATGAAACTGTCTCTTGATCACAGACTTTGACTGGGTAGTGGTCTTGACCTGGCCAGATATTGTGATATTGTTTTTCCATACCAGGGAAAGAATCCACTTGAGCTGTCATCCATGGTCTTCGAGGCCTTTGGTGTTGCTGAGCTCACCAGTTCATTCCTTCTTTTTAAGAATGAACCAAATTAATGATCTGTCAACTCCTTAAGTATCTGACAACTGTCTGACGATTTTCCATGAACAGCTACCAAATGCAAGGACAAAACTTGGAATAAACTCCAGACCTTTTTAACTGCTTAATTTATCAACAAGGGCAACAAGGCATGCATTAAAATGGCTGTAATTCCTGGACCATGCAATACTGTATGCATTACTATATATAGATATGGAGGAAAAAATTTGCAGTTTGCATACAAAACCATTTTTGTGCTATTCATCAGAACCCACATGGCCCATATTCCTGCTACAGAGAAACCCTGTATACTGATCACTAATTTGGTTGAATGGCCTCATATATTGTGACTAGAGTTGTAATGTTTTTCCTAAGCACTGAACCTGGAAGAAATGACTGCACGTTGTTCTAACTTGCTCACTCAGGGATAGTTGGACAGTCAGTGTTTGTCGAATGGGATACTTGCTTGCAAATTGGATTGCTCAGTGTTGGTGGTGCTTTTTCTAATCACAGGCATTCATGCAAATCGAGTTTCAATGAAGTTTATCCAATATCTTGGTTCAGCAGTAGTGTTCCAGGAGCACAAACAACCAGTAAATGCAGAGGGGGTAACATCCAGTTAAAAGGGATACAATTAAAGCAAAAGCTGCACACTGTAATCCCATTCAACATGAAATCCAATGCCAAAACATCAAAAAACTTAAAAAATGTTTATAGAATTGTATTAACACATCTCACACAGATTATGAACAACACTGTGACAAAAAAGAACATATAGGCTTGGAATGGTTATATTTGTTGCATTAATATATAATTGGATTTTATTAAGTTGTACAGATTTAACTTTTATTGGGTCCACACCATGTGTTGCGGTTTCAGTAAACGCAGACTGCATTCATCTGCCTCTCTAGTGCTGAGCAACACAAGTGTGGACTGGTGTCATAATGCTATACCTTATGAAGATACACTGTTGTTGCTCACCAACAGACTTTAGACAAAGAAGGCCTACAGGCTCACCCAAACCTGGAATCCAGCTAAGACCACGTGTTGATAACCAAGGGAGACAAAGAACTCAGTGGAGCAACCCCCAACACGCGATCTCAGTTGAGTGACTGACCAGATGAGCGACCCCCAGCACACGCAGCCTCAGCCGACCAGCGGCGTTCCCCCAAAATCCACGGCTCCCATTGGGTGAAACCCGCCACGGTCAGTCCCAAAAGCATGACGTCACCCAGAGTTTTATTAACGCAGAAACACCTGAAACTTCTGGCTTGGACCTCTGCTACTAACAGTGAACTCCTCCCTGATAGAAGTAGCAACAATAGCCGCTCCTATGATTAGACCCCATCCAACGTGACGAATGCTCTAGTCATAGTTAGGAGTTCCTGTGTACACGATTAACTTTCAGATCTACGGATTTCCCTCGCTGGTCGAGCTGATCTCCTCTCTCCCCCTGTGTGATGAGAAAACACAGTACAGCCCAGTTCGAGACCAAAGATCGACCCTCTTGCCCAGATGCACGGATGCCCGCTGATGCGAAACCTGGTAGCTAACGAGTCCTACCCATTTCAAGAAGAAGGAACATAGCCCTTGATTGACAAGAGATTGACAAGAGAAATTCTGTTGTGCCATTGAGTTGCAAAACAGCAGGTTGAGGCAAGGTTAAAAGTATTATTTCCTGGCCTTAATTCAGTTAGAATGGGAAAATGTCACTGCAGCAGTTAATGTTCAACAGCCCCTGAGAAAAATCACACCTTAATGTATGGCTCATGGTCAATGTGTAACATGGAGGACATTATTTGAAAACTCTTGCTGAACTACTGTAAACAAACATTTGGAAATGGAAAATCAACTTAACTCTGCTCGAAAAGTTGCTAAATGATAATATAATACACTAAATAGCATATCCATGATGTCATTGCATCTTATTCTGCCTAGTGTCAGCCAGTTTCAGCCCTTTAGCTGTTTGCTTCTCTCCAACTTTCTGTGCTCACATATACATTAATTTAATACAACCAATTTCCCAAAGAAGCTGTTCTCATTCACACGTTTTTCTGTTTGTGTTGTTGGACAACACAAAAAGTATGAAATGATGACCAGTAAGATGACATGTTAACCAGCAGTCCCTTCCAAGCCATTTCCAAGCTGCTGCTCTGCTAAAATTCTAGTTTTATAACCACGATGTTGTCTGAAAAGACAATAGCAGTGCTGTAATGTCAGCTATATTAATGAAATTTAAAAAATCAAACATACAAATAGAAGAAAGGATATCCAGGATATTATATATGATTTCCAGGTGTGAGGGAGCTGCTAATGATATGTGGGAGACTCTTGAAAGTCAAAGAGAGCTGGGATATTTGACATGGTAAAAAATGATAAAAACATGGTTAAGGTTGTGATTTTTGCACAAAAAGTACTTGGTTAGGTTTAGAAAAAAATATGGTTTGGATTAAAATAAATACATCCTTAAGGTTAGACTGTCATCATGATGGTTATGTCACTCTGCACTCAGATTTGAGGATGGGAGCCTGTGTCTGATTAAGTAAATTTATTGAACCACCTGCACAGTTATAGTTATACATTTTACATTTTTCAGTTACACTTATTCCAAAAAAAGAAAAGTGTTAATAAGGTTTGAAAACAATGTCTTTGTGTTAGTATAGACAATATTTTGCGGTACATAAACACACATGCACACAAAGACATGCATAATAAATGCCACTCTGCTTACATAAAAGCTGTGAATTCCCAGGAAACACCAGGATCTCAGTTTATTCTATTTAACCCTTGTTGAAACCTCCAAGGCTGTTAAAATGATGTATATGAAAATGCAATATGTTTCACATAGACAATGCATTGTCTTTTGCTATTATAAAACTATAAAGAGTCAGTAAAACATGAACAATGAGGTGATGTTTCGGGCAGCTGTAGCAAAGAGTTACCAGGAGACACTACACAAACCCACTGACTTTTATCTGTAATTAATTCATTAATTTAATCGATTAATCATTTAAATGGCAGCATCTAGTTAACCTCTTTTATTCTATTAAATCCCAGTCTATCTCCTTCTTCTTTTTTCCACCAATAAAATTCTCTCTTGAATTGTTTTCTTCCCCTCATCTTTTTTCCTCTCTGTTAGAGACAGTTGCTGAGTTGCATTCGTGGTGGGAACTGCCCTGGACCCAATGTCAGCTCACTGCAGTTGCCTGGAGGTGTGAGTTTCTTTGCCAACCAACTGGCTGTGCCCACCATGGAGTTTGCCTTTGAGCAGTCCAAAGCAGAGGAGGTACGTTTTTATCTATACACCAGACTCTTTCTTCCAATTCCTTGCTCTCATTTTACCTACTGATGACTGTTATCAGACAACCCTCTCATTGACTTAGTTGAATTTTATGCTAAGGTGTATGGACAGAAGCAGAAGAGCTATTCTAATACATGCAAGGTAAAATCATACCTTGTTTCTCGCTTTCTGACAGAAGGCTGGGATTGGATTCATTTGGATAAACTGCTGAGGTTACCATAGGCCACCACTTGCTTATCCTCAGCTCTTAATTGGAAGTGAAAACTTTCTTGGTGAAGACACACACACCTGTGTATGGGTATCATATTTTGAAGAAAAATGTAAGAGTTAAAGAAAAAGACACCTACACTATGTCACTGCAGTAATTTTTCCAGTTGTGACACATTGGGGCTTCGATGTGATAACAACATTCTACAGCCTATAAGACTAATGGTATTATTTTTGAAAAATGGATTATGTCTTTATGCAAGCAACACATACACATCACACAGCTTACAAATCATGCATGCCCCCATTTACTTCCATTAAATTTGCAGTATTGATGTTTGTTGTACTGCCTTGGGGTGGAACCACAGAGACTTAGCCCCAGCTAAGTCAGCCCACTCAAACTAGGAACTTCTGGCTAGGACAGCAACTTTAAGCTTAATTAGTGCAAGAGATCTTCACGATGTTTATCCACCCTCAGGGCATCTTCACAACCTGAAAATAAAAGGTAGTGGAGGGTGAAATCCACAGCACTGGCTTTATTTAGGAGGGGAGACAAAACCCAAATTGAATTAAAACAGTCTTATTCATAAATATGCGTGACTATTTTAGGGGAAAGTCCTGTATGCATACATTAGCATTATCTTAATAATATTATGACTGAACTGTAGTGGTAAGTGGGTAATCCAATTTCCAGAATTTCATTTCTTTACTGGGACCTTAGGAAAGCTGAGAGAAACAGAGAGTAGAGGTAATACAGGTTCTACATGGCCATCATCAGTAGTGGAAAGTAACTAAATAAGTTTACTCAAGTGTTGTAATAGTAGATTTTTTAAGGTACTTGTACATTACTTGAGTATTTCCATTTTATGTTACTTTATTCTTTACATTTTCAAGGCAAATATTGTACTCTCTACCTGATAACATTTATTAAATACTTTAATCACCAGTTACTTTGCTTATCACAGCCTGATTATTAATGCAAAATGTAATCAACAAGTATAATATGATGTTTTTTAATAGATTAAGCCTGTCCAGCACTATGTAAAGTAGCTGAAATAGAACTCACCATTACTAGCTGCAACATTAAAGTGATGTATATACTAATGCATCAATAATATTATTACCCTGAAATGGGCAATTCGACCTAATGAGTACTTTTACTTTCGGTCCCTAAAATATGTTTGGATGTTCGTACTTTTGTAAGTTCTTGAATGCATCACTATTACTAGAGTATTTATACACTATGGCATGGTACTTTTACTGAGGTTTAAAGAGTGGAGTGCTTCAATCACCCCTGAAATCAGTTTTTCCACAGTAGGCTAATATGCATTACTGCACATCAATATTGTTAGAAACCCTCTGTGGGCCTGGTTTTGCCACTTTATCAGGGACCAAACTTCCATTTTAACCTCCTGTTAACCTATGTGCCCTTAGAATAAAGCTCTGCCATCTGTCATTTTAAATGAATGAATCAACAAATACAACGCAACTTTTTTTTTTAAATTGAGTGGTTAAGAAAAGAGCAAATCTGGTTGTCAGAGTCGCAGTACAAGTTTTCAAGCACTGATATATTATTACCAAAACTGTCTATTAATTGTAACAAACCCAAAACTACATTTTCCCTGTCATCATAAGGTTTTGAAGTCCTCATTTACTGCATTCTCTTCATGCCATAAAAATAACTTTACAATAAAGACCTCCCCTTCAATAGAATGCATGTGTGTGTCCTCCCAATCAGCAACTCCTAACATGTTAGGACACAAGAAGTGTAATTGTCAACACGGATGAGAGAAATTTCCTAAGTTTAAAAAGTTCCTAATTTTTAAAATAATTTTAAAAACAGGTCTAATAGTAGGACCAAAATGCAACACAGAGCCCAGTCAGGACTTATTTCCTGCTCTGAGATGCTTGATAATACAATCTCAGGGTGTATATCTTAGATTAAGAACTCAACTGTTAGGAGAATAAAAACAGTGTGAATAAACATGTGGCCATAAACATAATGTGAATTATACATTAACAGGAGGGTCAATATTTTCCTCAGGGCACAAAGGGGGCCCAGTAAAGTGAAGGCGAACGTTTCAGTGAACTTATGTCTTACAATCATTTCAGTATTTTGCTTGTTTAACTTAATGTCTGCAGTCGTTAGATGATAAATCAAAATTTAGATATGACACACTATGTATCAACTACCAACTTTTGTACTGCCAGTCAGTCCCAAACCCACACATTGACAGTAGACTTTCATCTCCCTCTGAAACACAGACCCACACAATGCTGTACCAGAGCCAAAGACACTATCAACATGCCGGCGAGGTACAGCATCTAGGTCAATACCACAACTAATCATCCCTTGTGTCACTGCTCATGACTCAGCACCAGTTCTGCTAAAATTAGATATTATATGACTTTTCATATTGGTAATGAAATGCTAAGCCAATATTGGAAATGAGAAAGTCCCCTATCAGCAAGTTAACAATAGTTAGCTGATGTTAGGTGATGCAAACATCAGCTTTCGCTATCCAAAAAAATAGTTAGGCAGAAGTTTTAAACCTGCTACTGTTAGCGTTCATCCATAGAGGTCTGAAACAATCTAATTCAGAAACTCTGAAAGTAGGAAAGTAAAGTGTATTAAACAAGCTAGATAGCTAGCTACTTACTTAACCTACTGTGGCTTCATTGGTTTGAGCAGTACATGGTAACATAGACTTTAAAGAGGCATGATTAAGGGTAATATATTGTAGAAGAGCATATAGGTATTAAGGCTAATGAGTAATACTGTACATGAGCCCAACTGGTAAACTGCAGCACAATAATTAAATAATTAGATAATAAACTTCACTGAACTTATGTCACCTGCAACTCTCTCCTCTCCTCTCCACCTGTAGTGACCTCTTACTAATATAAAGTTGAATTTCTCAATCTACAGGTCATTATGTAACAAATATGTCTAGCAATGTATCTCTGCACTGAAAAGGTAATACTGTTTTTGTGGTGTGACAAACTTCTTTGGCCAGTTTTGTTTTTTTTTTCTACAGTTGTCTGTATGCAGTGAACATCTTCCTTCACATATTATTTAAACAGGTCTGAAAAGAGAATTCAGCTCACGTACATAGGTTCGCTCTTGAAGTCAATAAAGCCTCTCCCCAGTAGGTAGTTGTCAACTTTGTACTTTGAGAGTAAATTAGCATTAAACATATAACTCATCAATCATTGCTCGATTATGTGTTTATTTCTTTATTGCTAGACTATACACTCACAGTTGCTAAAGTATCAGGTAGCCTTCATCTAGCGAAGATGCCAAGTTAATTTTGACATGACAATTTGGGCTGTTTACCATTAGCAAATAATCTCACCCATGCTGACCTGTGAGGGGACAAGAGCTGCTAACATAGCTTCTTAGCTTGCATCATCAATTTATATTCAATCCCTCTGTAGAAGTAAAAACCTCTCAAAAAATGTTAATCTTTCCATGACCATGTATTGTAACTAACTTGCAGCAGCATAATCCTGGCTGTATGTGGCTATTAATGGTTAGCTCACTAGCTAAAGTAGTTGGAAAAACAGCCCTCCGTGGTTACAATGTCACCAGGACTCTAGAACCACATGTTTAGTGAAAACACACAGGTACATTTAGCTGTTCCACTTCATGATGGGACTGGGCCTTAAAATGTTTTTTTACATTTCGGGTTCTGTATTACTTTCATTGTCAGATGACTTTAATCTAGTACAGCCTGTCAGACAATAATTCTGTGTGATGTATTGCTTTCAGAGATGCTTTCCACCCCACAGTGCGATTAGGCATTACCCCAGTTATCTACCGAATAAGTGGCAGTGGAGTGGAAAGTAAGATACATATTCAAAGTACACATGTATATTTGACAAGATGCTTTGAACTTGGCTGCAATTTCATCACACCACTTTTCCAGGAGCAAATCAGGTCTTAATTTATTTTTGGCTTTTGCAGCAGAAATACTATTTTATGCGTCAATTATAGTGGCATGCTGTCCATTTCAAATGGTGTTTCTAAGTCACATTTCCAGGTTGCAAAACACAGTAAATTGAGTCTTGTTAAGTGACGGTGGATACCTGTCAGTGCCTCCAAATGCTCTGGAAGTCCGAAGCTGATGAAGAATGATAGGAGGATATTACATCTGCATCCTGCTCTCCCCTGCACAGCTGTCAGGCCAAAGCCCCTTTGGTTCCTCAAATGATGATGATGCCAGGGAGCAGTCATGCAAGCCAAGGCAAAGAAACAGAAACCCATGTTCTCAAATGTGTGTATATCTCCTTCAGACACATCTTACTTATCCCATCTACAACTTTGAAGATGAGGATGACTGAGGACAAGAGGGCATATGAAGGAAGTCTGTGGAGTGGTTGGAGGAAACAGGGTTGAAAGTTAGGAGAAGGAAGGTGGTAAAGTAAGAGTGAGATGATGGGTTGTGAACATCAATAAATCATTACCATATTAAATTTGAGGCATTAGCACAAATTAATGTGTATCACTGCCAGAGGACACTCAGTCTCTAGAGTCCCATAAATGATACTTGTAACTTGGATTTGCTGCATTACTGCATAGTGCAAAAGGAGGATCCCTTTATGGACTATGTCACTAGGGTTAGGCAGGAGGTGAAAAGTTCACCAGTCTATCACAGAACTAATCATTTAGACTTAGTTTCACATCTAGGGTTAGTTTGAAGATTTCTGAGTGTCTTAGGACAAGGGAAGAAGCACCTAGAAGCAAAGCCCACACAGAGAAAGAAAAACCATATATTATACAGTGCATTACAGGCATAAAAGCCCCAAGCAAGTGCTTTCTCGATGCAAAGGAAGTAGTGATAACCACTAAGCCAGTTCTGTGATCTCTAATTTCAGCGTCAACAATATCACTTACATGGCCCTTTGTGTTTTTTTGGTTTGTTTAGTAGCACATAGCATGTTTATATGCAGTTGAAAACAAAAATAGGTTCAGTAAAGCTGTTTTGTCAAACTCTTAACTTTTCACGAGTGACATGAGAGACAGCAGAGGTTCATAACATAGAATATACTAAATATTTTGTGATATGTTTTTTGTAATCTGAAATAAAGGAAATCAACCCCGCAGTGGCTGGTGATGCCAGGCATAATGTCAGACATTTTCTACAACTAGTCAGAGATCTTAGATAAGTACATTTTAAGGGAAGATTAGGGGTTGGAGTTGTTAGTGACATTGGTCAGGTTTGGACCTTGACCTGACATCTCAGTTGATAGCTGTGAATAATCATTTTAATCAGACAGTTGTGTTAATATTCAAGCTCGTACAGGCCAGCCCACAGGAAATTATCATAAGACACTGTATTCCCCCCAAGGTCTGTGGAACATTTTACCTTGTTTTACTTTTTGACTGGCACCATACACCATCTTGGTTGGTTGGTTTCTTTGCTGGTCCTGCTGGAGCCTTAGGTCACAAGTTGTTGCTTGGGGACACACGTATGAAAGAATCTCTCAGCAGGCACGTCCAGTCTCACAAGACCGTTTCAGAAAAAGTAGGATTAAATGATTATTTAATGATTATTTCTATTGCATTGAAATGTAAATTTTGTTTTTTATGAGAAAGAATTACCTTTTTGCACATGTAAAAATTACAAATATTCACTTGAAGCTGCTAACTATGAACTGCAACCCTGGGACTTTTGTTGCACATCACACACCTTCGTTCTCCCCTAATTTTCTGTAATTACTCTACTGTCATTTCTAATGAAGGTATAAAAAACACTGGTAGTACTCCCATATGAACATTTAAATATTCATGTTTTAAATCTTTTTATCTTTTTATCTGTTTATTGGGTGGTTAACTAATTTCCATGTAAACAGACAATAAAGTACACTCTTGCAGTAGCTGACTCAGCACAGCTGATTTATTTGTGGATGAGCTGTTGGGTCCAGTAAACATTATTGAAGAAAATCATCAGCACTTTCTGTCGGTCCAACACTTCATTTCACTCTCCAAATACTGATTGTCCAGAAAACTGCTACCAACCTTTTAAAAACACACAGCAGTTTTTTTATGAAAGAGATTACTTATCTTCACATCCCTTAAATGGCCTCTGAGTCAATGCTTGAACTTGGTGACTGGAACATGGAAAAAGCTCTTTTTTTAGCCATATTTTGAATTAGCCAAGTTTTTTCTTTTAGTTAAAGGTACAGCTGAAGTTTTACAGCTTAGGACGTGGTCTTAGTTATAAATAATGTGAATACTATAAACCAACTATTTTCTCCTTTTTTCAACTATTGGTACAGCTCATGAAATTTGTTGCCTGTATTTCATTAGAATTTTGTCATCAATGAAAATCCCTCATAAGAAGAGAACCACAAGAGTACTTGTAGGCTTTTTAATCTTAAAGTATACTTTATTTTATCTTTTATTGCAAGATATAGCAATATACATTTTCAAAACACAAATTTAATGGATTATGATGGTATTTGTTTATGTTTTTCTTATTTATTAAATCTGATGAAACAAATGGTTCATCAGATTTCAATTCCATCAACATTCTTTCACAAAGATTTAAATGTTTAAAATGGCTAACAAAAACAGTTTCATTTTTTTTTTTTATCAAACCAGCCCAGTGATATCCTAAAACAACTGGGAACTGTAGTTTGTTGTTTTTTTTTGTTTTGTTTTGGTTTGGTTTTTTTTTAGCAAGCATTACCCAAATAGGAGGAAATTTTGCATTTCTTGGTGATTATTTTAAGATGTGGATTAATCCTGAAGCGCAGAAGCAGAGCACTTACACAAAGCATTTATTTACAACGGAAACTGTCATATGTAGGATCTGGTCAAAATACACTACAGAGCTTGTTTTCATGTTAATGAAAGAACATGTCCTCCAGTGCAACACTGTGGCTCAGTGATTCGTTCATAATAGTTTTATATAACAATAGAGCTGAATAGGACATACAACATATGGATAAACATAAAATACCTGAAAAACAGATCACATCTTTGCTGGTGTTTTCATGGGATTTATTAACTGTATGAAATTTGTAGAATATTGCCAACCCTATCCTTTAATATAAAATAGGGATATGACTCCAATACATTTGATCTAGTTTTGATGCAACTATTTTAGTTTTGCTTGCTGCTAATTGGTCAAAAGGGTCCATGCATCATTAATGAGGAACAACATATTTCCTGTTGCACCATTTTCTCCACCGTTTTGACTACTAAAATACTGGGAAAATATTGCATACTGTATCGCTATAAATAATGTACAACTGTAAACTGCACTGAAGTTACCCAACAAAAAGCCAGTCTTTATCAAACATTTTTTCCACCTTCATGGTTTGAGGTTGGTGGACATTCTACACATGTCAAATTATTCCTACATAGAACATCAATTTGGAGACATATCTGTCGCTTCTCCCTTCTATCCACCTGATGCATTTCAAATCCCTGCTGAATAAAGTTTTACAATGAATCACCCTCATGTGAGAGTATGTGTGACTGACTATGTTTAAAAAAGCAGTTGACAGATATTTCATTATTCCTAACCTGAGAAAAGTGTTTTTAGCATAAAATGACAATGTACAGTTACGTATCAGTATCAGCACTAAATTTCTTCAAGGTCGATAGACCAGGAGTAATATCCATAAGATAACAGGCTTCAGGCTGACAAACAGTGCATCTACTGTCAGACTCAAGTACATGAAAAAATCTAACAATCCCCTAAGCCCCCAAGCAGTCTCTTCAGCTTGCTTTGGCATTCTTTAGTAAATAGGTTACAGTTTAGCATGCACAGGAAATGTTGAGGGCAATGAGTATATACCACAGCTGGTATGAGCATCAGCCGAGGCATGTCAAGTATATGGGTTTGTATGAATTTGTAGTGCTCAATGGTTGCAGCAGTGAGCACGCACAGCTAAAGTAAGCCCGGAAGGGAATATATAATTCAGTCAGTAGCAATCTGCACTGCTTAAAGCAACTAAACTTTACAAGACAGTACTCAAATGAGTTTGTAGCACTATTTAAGGTTGTAATGTTTAAATTTATATGGCTGGCAGTTTGGTAATATATAAAAGGCAAGGTGATGGGAGAGGGGAAAGCTTTTGTCTGTGTTGGACTAGAAATTAGTCTGCTGTTCATTTTTAATAATACTACAGTAATACTACCGTGTATCCCCACAAATTCACCAAAGTCACAAGGAACAGTGCTCTCATATTAGGGTCTCCACTGATAAAGGGAATTAAGAAAACATTTTATTCACCAAATTAATTGCTTAGATCTGATAACGCGACAGCATCGCTACAGCAAAGTTCAACTTGAGTAGTTAGACAATCCAATAGGTTGTAAACAAGACAGATGAAGAAGACCACTTTATATTGAGCTGAGACTGAAAGTAAGTTTTGCTTAAATGTTGGTCATAATCCCTCATTGCACAGGAAATATCTGTACACAACGACAACAAGTACCATAAGCCAAAGTTGAACAAGGAAGTCAAGGAAGTTGTGATGGTTGATCTTATTGTTCACTTCACTTCTTCTTTCAGAGAAGTTTGGCTAACCCTAGGTACTTCTTGTCACATCAGACATCCTTTTAGGTATGCTGCCATGTTCTCAGTCCTTAGAATTTAACTTGGTGAGGATACTGTAATTATTAAAGCTATAAATAATGCCCCGAGAAACTGCAGCAAAAAGACTCAAGTTGGACTTGCAACCCATAAGCCAAAGTAAAATTTTCTAATGGCCCAAGTGTTAACCTCTAAACCCCATTTCAACATGGTAAGAAAAAATGCTTGTCAGTGCATTTTGGTAGTGGTACTTTTACTTTAAATAAAGGGATGAAAATATGTATTTCACCACTGGATCTTAGCCAGTTACAAATGTAAACAAGACAGTGTTACCATATTCCTGAGAAAAAATCTAACCATCAAATTGAAAGGTCATCCAACTCTCATTGGTAAAGAAAAATTAAGTAGAGCCCATACATCAGGATCACTTCAAGAGACTATTTGAGTGACCACTACAATATGTAAGATGAATGTGATGTGACCAGCAGAGGTAACTGAGCTAGAAATAGTCCTAGCAAGCTTCTCCACTGATAGCAACACTGCACTGATTGACATCTTACAGGGTAAGTAATCTCAACCTACTTGGCAAGGCTACCGAAGAGTAAGTAGCCTTGGGTGGCTTTTAGCTGTCTCCATCTGTCACATTACCCTTGCCTCATGTGTCCTAGTGACCTCTCAAGAGCATTCTGCATGGCTTCCCTCGATCTGTGACACAACATGTTTGCTGAGGAGTCTACCAGCTCTGACTACCTAATTTGCATATGGAGATTCCATCATAGTAGATCCAGAACTAAGACAAAACAAAACCTTATTATTCCCAGGTCTAAAAGCATCCAAATAACATATCCAGATATACGGTAGATTGTATTTTAATGCCAAGTATAAACAGGGTCCAGTTTACGCCTGATATGTACTTATTTTTTGAATATTAGATTAAATCCTTTTTGCTTTGTCATTTGACACCATGAGAATCTCAGAATCATTAAGCTTTTCCTTAGCCTTTTCTTTCTCCTCCATGCCTTATTCCCTCTTCTTTCACAATCTCATATTCTGTTTTTGTTTTCTTCTTTTTTTTTCTTTCCCCCAGCGTCCAGTCCTTTTAGTCCTCAATGTCTCACTTTATTTCTCTCTTCATCATTTTCTCTTTCTTAACCAGGAGAATAAACATTCTGGTAAACTTCAACCGAAAGTTTTCACAAACACACATTTAAATTGCTCAGCCAGATTTTAAAAGAAATATCCATTTACATGTATTTCTCTTTAAATTCAGTATCCTCCTTTACCTTCCAAATATATGATATATGCAATAAACTCCAATAATGCTATAAACTCCAATAAAGATTAATGTCAGCCCAATAAGGCAAGTAAATCCTATTGTGCAAATTAAAAAGGAGGCACTCTGATTTAATGGTTTATCATCCACTACATCCCTTAGTTATTTATCTTCATCACTCTCCTCTCATCATTGTCCTTTTTGTAGCTTCCCCTCTGTACATCATCCACATGACTTGAATTGGAAATGAAAGATTCTGTCCATTTCTCCCTCAGTCTTTCTCCTGTCTGAGCAGCAACCAACTCTGTCAAACATCTATACACACACTCTCATACACACCCTCAACAGATGTTCAGTCCAATCAAGTGGATTGGAGGGTTTAGTATCGGTATTAATTACCTCCTCAGGAATGGACAGTGCCAAAATTTGTCCCTAGCCCATCTACCAGACCCTCTGGAATCTAGAGGGCATTTTTTGTGTGCTCTTCCGAGGCCTTCCTCATTTCATGTTTCATTTTGGTGAAACATTGTGTGAGCAGGTAAATAGTAAGTTTCTTTCAGGGTCAAATCTGAAATTTCTCAGTTTTTAGAGACTTTTTAGAAAGAATATTGTACATCCATGGTCCCCGTCTGTGGATCTTTTTTTTTTTCAATAACGTGCAAATCATGTATTTATGTACATTCTCAATGCATTTTTTTCCACTGATATTGTGGTTATTTCTAATTCCCTTTATGGAAAAAAAGTGATATGTCAAAGTGATAAACTTAATGTTGAATAAATCCGGTACATTCGGTATGGTAAATTCATTAACTCTATCATTTATTATCATTTATATAAACAATATCTCGCTGTTCATAAACAGACAGTGATCAACATTGCTAGACACAATTATTTTGATATAACATAGATAATATCGCAATAATATAAAGAAGACAAAGGTGAGAAAGTAAATGATGACAAAGAAGATGAACAATAGGTAGACAGAAGAAAGAAACAGACACCGAAGATGAAGTTGGTGATGAAGGAAACAAAGACAATAAAGATGAGAAGAAGAAAACGAAATGATTAAATTAATGAGATGAGTAGGAAGAAGAACAGGATGAAGAAAGTGATAGTAATAGTGCTAGTAGTGCCAACCTTGTCTCCTAGAAATTTAGTCTATATATTTCAAACAAATCATATGCAACAGCAAATCATTTTCAAGGAAATGTAATGACATGGCATTAACAAATTTTCTATTAACATGATTAGGAAATATGATTATTTGGCAATGTTGATACTGACTGACAGTGTTGCAGTACAATATCCCCTTGTAGTGCACACAGCATTCTTAAACTTTGTAATGGTTATTTTTAGACACCCACTGAATTAGGTTAACTGTGACTTCAGACACAACATCTATATTCAAGTTTAACCAAAACCATGATCTTTCCCTAACCTTAGCCAGAATTGCTTTTGTTGCCTAAACCTAACCACTGATGGGAGTACAGATGCCAACCCTGGTCTCAGTTGTCAGAGTTGTGGGCTTTGTGTTTGCCATCCACCCCCGTCACCTCCTCGTGACCCCACCATCGTTAATAATTGTAACCTTTCATTCAACAATATGTTGTCTGTGAACATAATACAGCCAGTGATTATTTCCAGCCGAAAGTATTTGCTGTTGCAGTTTAGTTAAACAGAGACATCATTTTTAGGAGACAGGTTTGCTGCAGTACTTTATACTGTAAATGTAACCATACAGTGACCTCATGATGCACGATTACTATAAAATAAATTAATTTTATCTATTAGTTATGTAAAGTTCCTCTTCTCTTCTACAATAGAAACAATTACACAAATCCACCAGATTTTATCACTTTTATTTTTTTGTACTCTAATGAATTACAGGTTACCACATCCAAAGAAGGGAGAAGAGCTCCAGTGGAACTCAAGTGCAATCTTACCTCTATTTTATGTGCGGTTAAAAGTCATCTAACTTAATGAATGAAAGTTGAAAGGCGACAAAGCACTTGCTTTCTTATAGATAAATGTTTTTTTTCTCCGTCTGGATCTGTATATAAAGATATAACCCCATTTTCACCTGGTTAATGCAATTTACTGTTACATCACAGTCTGAGCCAGCAAAAGACATCTACAGGGTATTTTTGGTAGAATCAGAGCAAGTTGAGAAACTTTCTGAAAGTCTCCTTAAGCAAAGCCCTTGTATTAGCTCTACTTGTTTTCATTTGCTGAGAAAGGACTCGTCTATAGCTTTTTAGCAGGATGCTTCGAGTAAAGTGACCTTTCAATATGTTGGGGAGATCATGCTCTTATGGATATTTGAAAACTAAAAACATTGCATTTGTACCCAGCCAAGATCTAATCAAGGTACAAGCCTTCCTGCAGTCACATTTTAACTAAAATGTGTTCTGATCAAATCTACATTTTTTTCTCCTGTCTACATGAGATATCCACATAATGATCACATGTTAATGACTGGTGTAAAGCAGACTTTTCTATTTACAAAGCTCCTACCTCCTACTTAAGCTCAAACACATTGTGCTTATACTTCACTGTTTAAGGTACACTATGGTTTTTGACTCTCTATGGAGCAATGTCTTAATGAGTGTCTTACACACAAGAGGGCACACAGACACACACACACACACACATACAGATGTACACAAGGATGTGGGTGACACCATACACACTGTCACTGGTTCTATGCTATTCTACCAACAAGTGGTGGCCATAAAGAACAAAGAAACATAGTCTAGCACCAGCAATGCCAAAGAAGAAGACAACTGCCAGCTATCAACATAGATGTAAACCATGCAGGTGCATGGTTTTTGGCTCTAGTCATATGTTTTATGAAGAAAAAAGTAACTTGTTAGATCTTGGAAAAAAAAACAAAACAATGCATTTTGGTGAGAAAAACTGCATTTCAACTTTGATACATAATAAGCACCTATAATATATATAGTTGTATGGCTGGCTCACATTTAGGGAGTGTGACCAGATTAATCTGTGACCAGCTCCTGTCACTTACTCCTTGAATTACAGCACACATTTGTTTTAACTCAGCCTTAAGTTTTTTCAAGTTTTTTCAAGTTTTCCCTTTGGGCTTCTGGTTACAGTCAATCATCATCCACAAAACAAATTAAAACTTAGAAAGGCATTGTAGATAAGGACATCAAGACAGCAGGTATATTTTCAATGCTGCTTTTACTACAGAACAGGCTTTAACTTGTAAGAATGATTTGTTGCATCTGATGCGTTGCTAACTTACTGCTCTTCTTTAAATTGTGTCATCAGTAGTTTTGGTTTAGCTGCCAACAGTAATGAATTGTACCATTGTCAATATCTTTTTTGTAAGCCAACAAAAACAAAGAATATATAAATTTCCTTTGTTTCCTTGTCAGGTTGAAAAAGCCTCTGAATAAACGTTGAAATGATCACCGTATCTGTTTAGCCCATCTAAGTCTCCACTGAAACAAGACTAATAAAAATCTTTTAGATGGGTGACAGTTTGTTAAAGCAGAGCTATGAAAAACTCTGAGATACATGAGGCCGTTAAATAAAGAATTGAATTAACAATTAAATAAATAAATGTGCAGGGAGGAACCTCCATTATGTTTAATGTTTGCTTCAAACTAACTCATTAGTCTTTAGCCTGTTCAGTTGGAGAACAGCTCAAATGAGCAGAAATGCAGAAAATAATAATTCTCTACATTTAATCTCTTTGAGCCAGGTGTTTAAATGTTGCTTGACCATTTTTTTTTTATGTCACTGTTTGAAATTACATAACTATATTTCTGTTTCAAATGTCCCTAAATGGGAGAGATGGTGGGTATGAGGCCATTTTAAGTTCAAACTCATAACTCTGTGGTTAATTTATGACTTGGAGCGAGGCTGACATCTATAGCATGGATCTCTGCAGACCCATGCCTCTGTGCACACTTCCCTCTCATTGAGCTTACTTTGCATATCGGTGTATGTGTATCTATATGCAGGCTGCATATGTGTTCTCATAGATGTATGAATCCGCATCTCTGGGTCACCAAGTGTGTTTACATAAGTTTGTCCTCAAGCTGTATTGTATGTACACACCTATGCATATGTCTGCATGCTCGTTTAAATATGTACTTCTGGTGGTGGTGGTGGTGGTGGTGTGTGTGTGTGTGTGTGTGTGTGTGTGTGTGTGTGTGTGTGTTTTATGTAGTCATGTACAGGGTGAAGGAGCAGGTTTTACCAAGTGTCCTTCATCAGCTCTGTTTTCCCCCTCACAGCCAGCTCAATGAGTGTAATAGAATCATACATGGCTGAATGTATGCAAAATGCCCTGGTGCCACTGTTGTCTGTGTGTGTTGTCTTATCACGCAGCCCTAACACAGACTGACAGGTCAACATGCATCTAATTTGGTATGCTGGAGGATGCTGCGAGGGCTAGAATTCACTTGGGGGGACTGCACAAAGACACATATACAACCATGTGACCACGCATATTTATGCATATGTAAGTGTAGAAAACACAGAAAAAAGCAAATTTATGTTCAACCCATTAGATCACAACGTTTGAAAAAAAAACCATTTTCATTATTTGAATTTAGGATTTTAAAGCTGCTTTATTCAGTATTTCTATCTTGTCAATCGTTCAAATCTATGTAAGTAATATATTTTATTGGATATTTGCTTTTAAACATAAACAGAAAACATAATCAGAAAACCTGAAAGTTTGGAGAACAATAAAATAAACAGATATTAACAAAATAGGAGTATGCTTATTTGTATCTTTGTTCCCGGGTCTGCCAGTCTGCGTCCCCCCCATCTAGTTTAAGACTTGAAAATT
Organism: Istiophorus platypterus; assembly: GCA_016859345.1. Lineage (NCBI taxonomy): Eukaryota > Metazoa > Chordata > Actinopteri > Istiophoriformes > Istiophoridae > Istiophorus > Istiophorus platypterus. The sequence continues at coordinate 3,313,338 of CM029123.1, forward strand.
AAATGATAACCTGGCTCTGTTGAAAATATGTAAAATATGTATTCACTCATCTGTAGTTGCTTGCTATCTGAGTGTCCTTTTCATGGATTAGCTGTTGCCGCCTTTGGCCATCTGTAATGTAGCTAGTTTAGGCCTAAATATAATTCCTTAACATGCTGACTCACTTAAAAGAATATATAAATACCACTGTGATAAACCTAATGTACCTATGAGGGAGTCATGTGGCACTCATGGTACCACTCTAGTTTTAAACATAGATATGGTATTACTACTGTTTTATCTAATTATTATTAACAACAACAACAATAATAATAATAAACTGCAGTGGGGATTGCTGGCTTCTGGAGAAACTGTCATTGCTGGAAACGGTGGAAACGAATCTGCAATATGGCATAAATTTTTATGAAGGAGTAGATAAAGTTTCTGAAGTGAAAATAAGGCTGAGACAAACCATCTCAGACATTTGAGAAGTAGTCTAATCAATTGATCTGAATCAATTTGTGCCCAACTGCACTCAGGGGTTACCATGGTGACTTTAAGCTCTTAGTTTCTACTTAGTGAGACATGGATTAAGCTGAGAGACACCTTTCAAACTCTGGTGAATCAGTCAAAGAACATAATTCCTATCGCCTAACTTTTATATTTCAAAAGACAAGACACTCTGCTGAAAGAAGTGGTACAAAGTGTCAAAAATGTGGAAAATGGATCAAGTTGCAAGTTAATTTGTTTGCATTTGGTGCATTTGGTTCTCCTGTCATTTAGACGTTCATGGAGCAAAATGTGTAAGTCTGTTTTCTTAGATAGTTTCATTGAGTGCAAAACTCATTCACCAAGCCTTGTGTCATCAGACATATGGTCTGTGAATACATAATGATGTGAGGTTAGTTTATTTATTGCTCTGCTTGCATTTTAACTTCTAGGAACTTTTTAAAACTCTCTGTGGCCATTGGATTACTTAACTGATTTTTTGCTTAGTCTACACCACTTTATGGACTATTTGCAAACTAGATTTATCTGATCTTCAGCTGTTGCATTGATTTTATCACACTGAGGCCTCTGACTTTTCTTTCTTATGAGGCTACAACCGTGTCACAGAGGCACAGACATTTTCATTTACCCTGCAGTTACGATTTATATCAGTACCTCCACACACCATTCAGGACTTTTCAGGATGTCTTCGTCCAAGTCAAAAAATCAGAGAAGGTTGGACCGCCAATCTATACTGGAGCCAAGAGCATGAGATACTCCTGGACTCACTGGACGCCGAAGCCACCTGCATTCTGACAACAACCGCATGCTTCCCTGGCCCTTTGTAAAAACAGAGCCAGAGTCGACAACTGTCAGATCAATCCATTAAGAGGACCTCCTATATTCTAAAACCAGGGTCTATCCAGCTAAGTAACCGATGTGCTGTGGAAGCTGGAGCAACATCTGTCCTGTTGGTCTGGCTCTGGGCCACAGTGGCTGTGGGCACTAATTGGGCCCCTGGGTGGAGCCCCTAGACCTGCAGCTTCTGGCTTGCATGCTGCCTTCAGAATGAACAGCACTCCATTATCAAAAATGTTAAAATAAACTCAGCAATAACTGGCTGTACAAATTTTATTCCTGACATGTTATAATAGCTCAACAATTATTTTTGGATCTGTCCATGTAACTGAAATACCTTATAGACCATTTTTGAAATAATAATAAGAATATATTTTGAGAGGTTCTCATTTTCCTGTAAGATCTAAACTCCTAATTCACAATCGAGAAAATGTTTAACAACCTTGTATGTAGCTCTGCATCCAGTAGCTGTTGCCAACAACTTACCAATTAAACAAGAAAGTAAATCTGCAAATGGCACTTTTAAATATCAGGTCCCTCATCAATAAAACTTTCTTAATTAATGACTTTATTCAATCAGTATGCCTGTTTTTAATTGGCACCTGGCTAAATGTGGACGCATCTGCTGCTCTTATTTAAAGAAAAAAAATAAGCAAATAATTTCTTCTACTGAATTAGGGAAGAGGGGAAGAGGTTCAGCCACAATATGTGCTGACATTGCAAGGCCACAGGATATTTCTTTGGATATTTTTAGCGCATTTGAGTATCATTTTGTCATACTGAAATTTCAGATATCCATTCTTGCAGTCACTGTCTACAGACCACTGAATCTAAGCTTAAATTTCTTGTCTGATTTCTTAGAGCTCTTATCGTTATCAGCTCTAATTAAGACAATATATTCATTATTTGGGACTTTTATTTACACACTGACTATAACACAGACAAGAAAGCTACTGACTTTTTGCATCTGTTGGAAGATCTAAGATGCATGCAACATGTTTTTGAACCAATTCATAACCAGTCATTTCTTAAACCCTATCATTACACAAAGAATTTCTGTTGACATTTCATCAGTTATGGATGTGGTTTCATGTGATCACTACTGAATTGAGTTCCCCGTCTCTTAATATACTGCATTGTATTTCCAGACATACTGTAAAAATACATCTGAAATGGCAGAAAATTTTGTATTGCATTTAATTAATAAGCCTTTGGCTTTTCCATCTCTCTATACATCTGTTGATGATCTAGGGGAATATATAAATAAAAAACTACATAAGTCATTGGCCATACTGCATATAGCAGGGCATAGCAGCAGTCGGGGTGAGAGATAACCATGGCCTGGACCAAAAGTTGGGTGGCATACTGCATAGTGCAGAGCAGCATGGCTTGGAGACAGGGAGATGCAACATAGTCAACGAAGGGAAGCTGGTCACCAAACATGAAACCCAAGTTTCTCATAATCTTGGTTTGGGTGAGAAATGAAGAGACAATATTAATACTGATATTGTGATGGAGAGATTGATTGGTTGGAATGACTTAGAGTTCAATATTAGAGAGATTTAGTTGAAAATGGAGTTCCTTCATCCTTTTTGGTGTGTCTGAGAGACAGGCCAAGATCTGCATCAAGACCATTGGGTCATTTGCCGGAAATTACAGGTATAGTTGGGAGTTGTCTGCATAACAGTGATATGAAAAGCCATGCCAGTGGATAATTTGACCTAAAGAGGCAGTGTACCTTGCAAAGGGGAGGGGCCCAAGCACCAACCCTTGGGGCACCACCTTGGGAAGGGAATAGGGTAATTATGTATATGCTTGCGATGACACACTGAAATATAGCCCAGTGAGAGATGATCCAAATCAAGAAAGGGCCTTAACCAAGATGCCCATTTTGGAGAAAAGAGATAGCAGGATGTGGTGGTTCACTGTGTAAAAGGCAAGATAAGGACCCCGGACTGAGCTGCAGCCCTGGCTGCTCTAAGGGCTTCTGTTACGGACAACAGGGCAGTTTCAGTTAGGTAGGGATTCAGTTAACTAAAAAGAAACAGTTGCAAAGTTGAACAGAGAAGGACATAATATAAGGTCCACCATAGTATTTTCTTATAACTTCTAGCAGAATACAATGCAGTACAAAATTTCTATGAACTTATAAATAAAAATTCAAGCAACCCAAGGGTTCTTCTTTGACTGTTGATAGTGTAATAAACCCTGCACTTGACTATTGACTATTTAAAGATAAGATTGTGACCATCTGAACATATATTATCCAGAAAAGGCTGTACAATGTACAGCAAAGTCCTGCTCCAAAATTCAAATGCACCATCCTTCTTCATTATATCAGTGGACTTGGAAATGATAGAGAAAGTTGTCAGTTAGTTAAAATTTTCTAGTTGTGCCCTTGATCCCATTCCTACCAAATATTTAAAATTGTTTTGCAGAGGGAGTTCATCAGTAATTAGTCATAAACAAATTTCCTCCAGCTTTAAAAACAGCTTTAGATTGGTCTGCCATTTCTAATTACAGACCAATCTCCCAAAGAGTTTGATGTCATCTTTGATGACATTGTGTTTCAAAGCTTCCAGTCTGATTTCAGGACCCTGCACAACACAGAAAAAGCTCTAGTAAAAGTTGTGAAAGACCTCAGAGCAATGATGAGGAAAAGCTCTCTTTGCTAGTACTGTTAGATTTCAGTGCTACATTTGATACTGGAGATCATAATATTCTGCTAGACAGACTTTAACACTGGGTTGGTCTCTCTGGCACAGCACGTAAATGATAAAGGTCTTATTCAATTAGTGAACAATTCTATGTGGCCATGTATAACACTCCTCCAGTAAAATAGACCTGACATGTGGTACCCCACGGTACCATTTAAGGCCCAAATCCTTTTTAGTCTGTTCATGTTACCGCTTGGCAATATTATAAGAAATCACAACATCAATTTCCTTAATTGTGCAGACAATACTCAGCTTTATATCGCTCTAAGCTCAAATGTATACAGTTCTATGAATGACTTGATTGCATGCATAACTGACATAATTCTGTGGATGACCCTGAACTTCCTACAACTAAATCAAGACAAAACCGGAATCCTAGATATTGGATTAAATGCTAAGAGAAAAAAGCCTTAACTTTGAGTATCACATTGGAAACATGCCCAAAGTGTCTGGCTGTCATTTAAGGATTATTGTCAGTCAGCCCATTTCTCTCCCAGGAAGACACAGAAAAGTTAATGTATGTTCTTATCTCCAGCAGGCTGGACTATTGTAATGCTCTTCTTTCTGGCATGTCTAAGATAGGTATTGGTCAGTTACAGCTTGTACAGAGTGCAGAAGCACGTGTTCTGACGAACACCAGACATAGAGCTCATTTTACTCCAATCTTAGAATCTTTACTTTGGTTACCTATCTGTCGCAGAAATAATGTCATTATCCATAATTGGTTTTTAAATCACTGAATGGCTTTGCCCAGTCTTATCTGTCCAACATGGTTCAGACATACGTACAGGCACTTATGTCTGCACGTATGCCTGCACGGTCCCTTAGATCATTTGTCTGAAACTTCTTGATTGTTCCTGAGGTCAGAACTAAAAAGCACATTAATTACATCCCAAAACTTTGGAACAGTCTGCCTGTAGGACTTAGGGACTCTAAAACCTTCTGTCCATTTCAAATGAAATCTTAAGACAAATCTTTTTTACTATTGCTTTCTCCTGAACTTTCTTTTCTTTTAATGGATTGTTGTGTTTAATCCTGCTCTTTAAATCGAACTTTATTTAGTTTTCTTCTTTTTATTGCTTCATCAGAATTGTGACTTTTTAGATTAAGAACATTGACTGTATTTAACGGATGAATTGTGCTATACAAATAAATGTTGTAATAATTATTATTGTGTGAAAGAAGACAAATTTGCCTATGTTCTGGTAAAAAAAAATATATATGGAGAGTGAAATTTGAGGCTTTGAGCATGACTTCTCCCACTCTGCTTGTGATGTCAACCTTTCTGTCCTTTGAACATTTTGTACATTAATTTCTATGGGAAAAAACATACAGACAGTTTTAGAGGGAGATCGGCAGCACACTATATGCTATAGCTTAGATTCAAAGACTGTTTACAATAAAATATATTTTCCAGTGATCAGTTTATTTTCTAAAGTCTGAAAGTGTGAGTGCATTTGAAATGTCCCTTTAGTACCAATACAGCTGAAACAACAAAAGCTACAAGGAAACAACTCACAGTCTGGAGCCTAATGCTCACCTGGGTTACATTTGGGTAAACTTGCGGATCAGGGAGCCATGCCAGCCAGTCCCACTGTCCATGTGGACCTTGTTCTCACCCAAATTAGATATAGTACAGCTGGGTTTATATTTGAACAGTGGCTCAGCTGACAGTCCCTAAAGCATATTTTTTTCATTTACAGTGTCAGATTTTAGCTCTGGATAGCACCAATGCATCACTAGATAGTGTGAGGGATCAGGCCACATTACATTCCCTCATTTATTTCTTATATAGAGTGACAGTGGGCTACACACTTACTTATTGAACTAATGCACATATACAGCCTTACATTCTTGACAAATTCTAATCAGTTGCAGTGGATCACCTGGCCTGGGATGGGACTCTGTTTAATAGCTCCACTGGAGCAGCTGCTGATGTGCAGAGAATTATTTGAAACAAAGGAAACTGCACAACTTATACTAACTATGCAATTTATGATTATCATAGCTGAGTATTAAAGCATTTGCCACTGTTTACAGAATCTCAATATTACTACTGAAAAAATATTTAATACTTTAGTGCAGATTTCTTTGTTTGGGAGTTTATTTTATCATATTTTATTTTGTTTTATTTTTTGACTAGTTTGTACTGCCTGAGCAACAGGTACCATGGTATTTTAGCCCTGCATTAATGGTACATAGGTTTAAAGATATACAGTGGGGTATTTCACATTGTGGGACTCTACAACAAGTACATTTCTTACTAATGATGCGGTCAAGGTATTTCTCACCTACTCTAATCCAAATAAAGATTGGACCAGACACTGTCTTGCTAATAATACAGCCTTAATTTACAACATCACCCTAATCAAAAAGTGACCAGTTGACACTGACCACTCAGATACTCCGGCTTGCAGAATGAGATTATAGCTTCTTGTTTAGTACCCTCAGTGACTCCGAGAGGTGAAGTAACTAGACAGAGGGGGAAAAGGAGAGGAGGATAAGGTATGGATGTAAAAAGAAAATAAGATGGAGAGACAGAACCAGAGATATAGAGTGTGAGCTTACTTTGGGAACCCAAACAGAGTCGAAATGAATATCTCAACACACTATTGATTCAGGCATTGTCACTACTATTCTTTATCTCAGCCCTCCTACCTCTCGCTCCCAGTCTCTCCATCTTTTGCTCTCTTGCTGTCAAATTCAAATTTGTCTCATTTTTTTCCTCCTCTCTCTCTCCCTCTGTTTTTCAGATTGTCTCTCGCTCATATGGTGCCTCAGGCTATAATCAAATAACTGCCACAGAGATGGAGTGTATAAGGAACTGGCATGCAATCCAGTGCATGTGTGTGTGAAAATGCTTTTTTACCTAATGTCCTCAAAAAACTAGGAAGATTTTTGAGGAACAGACTTGGATTTAGGGTTTGAGATCAGAATAGGGAAATTCGTTCTCCGATATGTTTTTATACTGCATTTCAGAGATCATGTCAATTAAGCACTTTCTTTGTGTTTACTAACTTTTGCTGCCACTAATGCACCACATTTTGTGCTCAGGTGCCAGACTTGGTGTTAGTTAACACTTGTGTTAGATCAGTCAGAAAACATATTTGGATATATTCAAGTGACAGTTATAGTAGGTCTAGCTTGGAAATACAAATATACATGTAACAGGTTGAAAGAAGTACGTGTCTCCATACTGCAGGACCCTTTGCTCTAGTGAATGGAATTTATAATGCTACAACATACAGTGACACCAGGAGATTGAATAATATTCGACACAAATAAGAGCAAATTGTCTCCAAAGAAGGAGGGAGGTATGTTGGCACTTTCCTCAAGCTTTTGGTTTTACTTTACATTAAGACCATCAGCAGGAGCAGGCAGAGGTGACAGGGAAACAACAGAAGATAAATACCAGTGGTGGCTGCTGACTGGTCAGGTCAATCAGTTAGACTGCAGATGTCATAGGCCAACACAGCTTGTGAGATTTAACAGCAACAACACAAATATCAAACAATGCTCACATTATGCGAAAACCTCAATTTGGAGGCTTGAAAACCACTTTTCAAGGGAGGCTTGTATCTGCTGATAGTGAAAGAGTCTTTATCAGAACTATGTCCCAACCTTTGACCAGTTATTTCAGTGTTACTGCATATTGTTCATAGGTCTTTGTCCTACATCTGCGTTGCCTCCAGCTTGACTCCAAGTAGTGGGTCCAACCTATCAGGATTTTTGACAATGTCAGTTGGATGTTTAAATTCCTTGTATGATGTCACATTTTCATGTATGGCACTATTGGATTGTTTTGAATGTTAGCTTAATCTGTAAATCAGGCAGTGCTCAGTTTATATAATTAGCATTTCAACCAGAACACTACAACAGAACATTTGGATCCTTGGTGTAGGATCCTTGGTGGATATGAAATAAGAAATCTTCTTGTAGTCTCATGTTGTTAGAAATTTAATCTCCTTGGTTTGATCTTCCTGAATTTCCAGGACACATCTTTTAGAATTTGTTCTCTTGTTTTCCAGAAAAGGACATATTACTCCATATTTTAGGACCACAGTCCCTCTTGATGTCGCAAGAGTTTTTGGATTTCAAGAACATATCCTAAAAGTTCTCTCTTATATATAATGACACTTGTTGTTGTTGAAGTCCCCTTCATATTTCAAAATGCCATTGTCCCTGTGCACAAAGCCAGCTCCATAATGAGATTGTTGTCCCAGTTTAAGGTGGCAGTCTAAAAGATTTAAGTCCTGGTTGATTCGGCAACAACTGTACTTACTGGTTGTAAGAGAAAATGCAATACAATACTTAAGGTAACTGGCAGCAAAAGAAAGTATTGTTGTTTTAATAAATAAATCAGGCAATAACTATCCTTATTCCATCCCTCTGTGTGCAAACATGGTCTGATTTTATGCTGCACACGACATGAGTCTGCAAACATCAGGGCACAATGAAAGGAAGTTGGTGTTTTGAAGCGTGTCGCCTGCTGCTCTCCATCTACCATCTCACTGGGGCTGGTCCTTTTTTTTCCATTACTCCTTTTTTTCCATTTTAAAACTGATCCGTAGCCCAAGTGTGCCAAAATTGCTGTTGTTTTGTAGACACATTTTTGATGAAGGAGAGTGCTAAGTGCTAAGCTCATGGCATTTTCTGTGACTATATAAGAAAATTCAACTCATGTTTCACTAGCTAAATGCTTTTAATTTAAAGCTGCAAAAAGAAGGAAATGTTTGTTTCACATCAGTAGTAACTTAATACAGCATATTTGACAGGAATGTTGCCACAGACACCCATTAATAATACTGCAAATATATAAATATTACAATACTTTCATCTGTGGACTGGAGGCTCAATCGCCATTGTTTTACCTCATTGGGTGATAGATAGTGACTTAAGAGACATTATTTAAATGAAATGATTGCTATTTAAAATTTGATTTGAGATTTCAGGCTACAAAACAGTCTTGAACAAAGACTATGCAAAGATCATGGTTACGATGATGCATTGTAGTTAGTCACACCTATCCATTAATTTTACATCCTACTTTGCACCTTGTTACATACCACTGGTTCCTAAACTCACTTTGAACATAGGCATTGTTCATACGTCATGAGGTGCAGAATTATCCAATTCCAAAATTACCCTTCAATATAAACCCTTATGGAGTGTTTTTGTTTTGGATAAAGCATCAGACTCAGACTCATGGAAATGTCCTTTCTGGATTGCATGTTATTTTCTCACTGATACCTGAGGCAACACACCCCCACCTATGCAGCCCCTTGCATTCATCTAACAAAGGGCGGCATTCAGTCTGACCACTCACTAAGTCTCTTGTGGATGAATGGGAGCAAATTTCTGCAGCCAAATTCTTGTAGAAAGCCTTCTCAAAAGAGTGGGGGATATTTTCACAACTGATTAATGTCTGTGACTTTGGAGTGAGATGTCCCAAAGAGTTTGATATTTAAATTTAATCACCCCGCAAACTGTAAACCTTTTAGTCAATATTTGGGGGCAGACAACCACTGGTCTGTAGAGTAGCAAGTTCTGATCAAACGGTCAGATCAAAATATGAGCTTGGGATTTTTGCCTTTAAAGTGAAAAGTTTGCACCAAGCTTCCAAACAATATAATTGGCAGCCAATGTTTGAAAGCTTTCAGGATCATGCAATATGACAGTTTAATGATCCATTTCACCACTGCTACCAAATAATATTTCACTGATAATCAGTTAGCAGTTGAGCTGCTCTCATACTATGTTTTTAGGTTTTACTAGTGAATAATTCCAAATATTTGGGGGTTTATAGACTTTCTATCATCAAGACAAAAAAAATGTATATCATATATAAATATATACAATGTTTTGGATCTGCCCCAAAATTTAATGGGTTTTACACTGACCCATGCCCCATCCCTCCACCAAGTTTGGTGCAAATCAGTTCATTACATTATATAATCCTGCTACCAGATAAACCAACAAACCACTAAACAGACATGCTTGAAAACATAGCCTCCTTGGCAGAGGTAATAAATTTTGTTCAATATTTGCTAAAGAGGTAAACAAGCAACTGTAAACATGCTCACTATATCAACTTTAATAGGTGAAAATATGTCAATGTACTGCTTGTCAACTCATGCTTTGGGTTAATTAAAAAAATGTCTTATCTCATTCTTCAAGTCAGCTGGTATTAATATAGTCAGCTAGTCTTACATCGAGTCTTAGTCCTGAGATCGAAATTCCATGTTAGTTTTAGTCATATTGAGTTAATCTTATCCTTTTTCATTTTCACTGTTAGTCAGTTTTTAGTCATCTAAAACTCTGGAAATTTAAATCTTGCATTACTCAAAGAGAAACATAAACAATATGTTTTAGTCGATGAAAACATTCAACATTTTTGTCTTTTCAGAAGAGTAGTTAGAAAATATTGTGAACATTTGTCTGGCCTTAATCCAGATTTAGAAAAAACAAAACACTTCACTCAAATTTCAGGAATTAAACAAACCCTTAGTATCCAAAAAAAAGAAAAAATTCTATATAAACAAAAAAGAACTGAGCCAAAAAGGTGTTGATTTTATTCTGTAAATTTGTAGGCCTCAGTGGTACTGTTGTACTAAACTGTGTTATAGACAGACAGTGTGTATAATAGGTTGTGCAGTACAATTTGAATACATTTGTAAATAAAATATTTGGTATCATTTTGCATATAACACGAGCTATGTATTAGACAGCTGGCTCCAAATGTCAAGCCATTTTTTGTTTGTTTGTTTGTTTTTTTTTTGGACTGAGTCTTCTTGCTATCATGTTTTTTTCCTGTCACTGTATGTTGTCCAAGCTCCTGCTGCCATAGCATTAAAGAGCATACAGTAGCTAATTCCAGGCTTTAATTAAGGTGCTGCTTGTCAGTAAAGTCACTAGGAAAGATGATTAGAGCATGCATATTGAGTTATATATATATATATATATATATATATATATATATATATATATATATATATTGTCTCTTCTTTTTGATAAATTTAATCACGGTTTGTGTTTTAATGACATCAGTCATAGCTTTGTCTTCATCATGGGAAAAAAAGGTCATTAGCAAATATATTTTGTCACAATTTTCATTACCTAACCTAACACTGAAGTCAGTGTTGAGTGTTCTACAATTTTGTCCAAGGCTGTGATCTTTTCATTTAAACTTTAAACTTGTACATTAGGTTACAAAATACATTAAAAAAACATAACCATGCTTTAGTTACAAGGAGTGGGTATTGTAGTGAAAACAAATCAAATGCATTGATAATAAATTTTTTGTAGAACCCAAACATATTTGCAAATGCAAATTAGTTGTAAATGAGCTTCAGTTTCACAGGACAGGGTCATGCAGCAGTGGAAGTGCCAAAACCTGATTCTGAATTTACGTTGGCTGCCAACTATGGGCTTCTGTCCCGTACTCAGTCATTACTCGCAGATGGAGACTGGAGCCAGTGTAAGGTGCAAGGCTAGTTAGACCTCACACGACAGTCTGGCCACAGAAAGTCAGGAAAGTTAAATCTCCCTTGGGTTTTTTTTTATCTGTGGTTGGGAGCAGGTGGTCTATTTTTACTCTTCCTTTGTTGTTTTATTTTAAAGGTATAACTATTTGTGACAATGCCATTGTTTCACTTACTGTTTCAGCTGCTCCTCAAGCATTTGTGGTCAAATGTGCTGAATGACAGCAATGATCTTCTGTTCTGAGATTTATTCCAACTTTTAAATGTGGTCACACAGCATCAAATTATATTTCCAATTTGGGAACATCTGTGATTGTAGTCCAAACAGAATTATGTATGAACATGTTGGACACAGTTAGTGATGGTTAGCTGCAAATCTTCACAGGCAGGGCCAACAATTTCAATACTTAAGTCCTTCATCATATTTTACAAGCATGACTGACTGCCACCCCCCCCCCCCCCACACACACACACACAAACACACATGCACCCTCTCACCCTCCCAAGCAGAGTTTTAAACCCACAGTTATACAGTGAGGGAATCCAATTACATCCAGGACCTGGAAGGCCAGGGAGGAAGAGGAAAAGACAGACAGAGGGCAGACAGAAGAGGAAAAAGAAGAAAAAGAGGAAAAAAAATCAATGACAATACAACTGAGGTGGAACTAAGCCTGACAATGCACCTTCTTTCTCTGCTTCACACTGTTTTCTTACTTCCTAGATAAAAAGATAAACGTTTATAACAGTCTTGGTGATTATTTGACATGAACTCTCCAAATAATCTCTTAAACATTATCAAGGATCTTTTTTAGTTTAATTCTTTTTTTAAATTTTTTGTGTTATTCCTCTTCTCTCATCTGCTCTATCTCTCTTTCCAGACCCTCATTAACTAACTCTGTGTGTTTCAGTTTGTTTCAATATGTGGTTGCCCCTCTGTGCAGTGTGTCAGAATTATCCATTACTAATATGTATGCAGGTGTGATTCATAAATATGGCATATTTTCAAAAGTTTCTGGTTTTCAGGAAATTTTAGTTTCCAATACTGGTTTAAATAATATTTTCAGTGGCTTTTCAACTTTCCTGTCAATTCCTTGTTAATTCTTTCAGCTAACTGAAAGGAATCAACATTGCATCAACTGGCCTATGTCACCTCAATTCAAAACAATATATTGACTCTAGGTTATCCTGGTTTCTGACCTTTAGTTAGCCACCCGCAGCTCAGAATTTATTGTTCAGTGATTCTGATAGGTCTGGCTTTTTGACAGGATTAAGAATAGTGATGCCATCTTCCACAACCAGATACAGAAAATCAGCTACATTCCAGAAATAGCATAACAGAAGAATGTTCACAAGCATGGTGACAGTTCTGGATGACATGCTCTCATATAGTTAAAAAAAAAATGCAGACATAAAATATATGTTTGACAAAATTATTGACACACACTGTTTTGATTAATTTAAATTAGATCCCCAAACAAAATCAAAAACAAATCACCTGTTATTAATTTTCAGTCTTCACATGACCTGAATTAACCAATGTATAATGGTTTTACTACATAACAAGGGGCTGATTGTTTCCAGTTTCAGTGATGAAATAAATCTCCTAAGGAAAAGAACATCCTATCCACAGTAAAAAGGTTCTATCAGGCTGTGGGGCTGCTCTGCTTCTTCTGGTACTGGAGGCACTAATGGATCAAAGGAATGATGAATATCAGAAGACTGCAAAGTTATGTTAGATCAAAACGGGTTACTTTTTGTCAGAAAACTAGGTTTGATACGAAGGTTTGGGTCTTCAGCAGGACGATCCAAAGCAAACATCTGGTGGCACAAAGGAGTTGTTGAAAAGGAAAAGATGGACTCTTTTAAACTGACCGACAATGAGTCCTGACCCAAAATCCCATTGAAATTCTTTGGAGGGAGCTGAAATCAACCACTGGAAAAATGGCTCCTGCAAACTTAACAAGCTTGAATTCATAAACACTGAAGAGCAGCAGAAACTCAGAGCAGACAGGAGAAAGACACATCTAGAAGCTAGAAGAAATATTTAGAGATTGTCATTGTTGCTTAAGGTTCTGCAACCAAATATCAGTTTTGGGGCGCAATAATTATGTCTGTCGTACATTTTGTGTTTGTATTATTCACTTTTATGCAAGTCGTTATGTTGTTATGTTTGTTCAGTAACCTTGAGGATTTTATTTAAAATAATTTAACTAGTCAAATTGCATTTATTTCTCAAGATATCATAGATTCTCTACTTAAAATTGAGAAGTGCAAATAATTTCAATGTGGACTCTATTAGTGTAGCTATACATGCCAATGGCTCTCTATGGACAAATTACACAGGTTCGCTTCAGAGTTAGAAAATCTATTCTTTTCCATCCATTCTTTCTTTTGATTTTGCCACTCAGTTTCTTGATAGCAAAGAGATATGTACAAATTATTAAGGTAGCTTCTCATTTTCAGAGTGCAGACTGTTGCTTTCACCAATTAAAATGACAAACATTGCCAGCTGTTGTTAAGTAATGTTAATTCTGTGAACAACTTGAAGGCACGCCAGAATAAATTTGCAGGCTTTTGGATTTGTGTGCTTTCTGCAAGCCACTGTCAGTATTTGGCCTAAGATCATTTTCAAGGGAAGAACTCTATTCCGTAACACTACCACATGTTTTTGCTCCAATAAAACCAACAGAGTAGTACATCTTCTCTAGTAAAACAACCTTGCTGATTGCATCACATTCATTTCAGAAGTCAAAGTCTCTTAGTTTCAGTTTCATTTATATCATATTAATAATTTAAACTTATAAATGCAATAACCAAGAGCAACAAACTAAGGGAAATACAGTGTGCCAAATTCAGTGAAAAAGGTGCAGTGCCTTTTCTTTCATTGTGCAAGTTACATATTAAATCACCATTTGATACTCTTCTATGTGTTGCTATTATTACTACTATGCATACTGAGCATCTATGTCAAGATCTGGAACAGGACTGGGGCAAAAAAAGATTAAGATCTCTATATACTATCAAATGTAACATACAGGAACATCTGAGAAAAGTATGTGCACACATCCACATGTGATAGAGACATTACAAAACCAGAAGCGTTGACCTACTGTTGTGATAGTCCTAGTTTGGTCATAGGGCGATTAAACAATCTTGGAACCTGGCAGCCGGGAGTTCCCATTCAAAAATTCACATCTGCACGTTATACCCATCATTGCTACTGACAGTGTTGATATTTCCTTCTATTTGGCTAATTTTGGACGGACCACATTTAGGATCATGACCAATAATCCTTGGGTCCTTTCAGACTAGATCTTGTCAACAATTCTGCAATTCATTTGGCAGACATTTTTATCCAAAGCGAAATACACTTGCCATCAGGTCTCTTTCAGAATGGGTCTCAATTTTAAAAAACTTATTCATGCAAAGCAGGTTCACATTTGTCTCCGGTCTGTAGAGGTCATGGCTTCAAGATCTCCACACTTATCTTACGAAATCTAAATGAGCCATTTTCTGGTCTAAAATTCGAATTTCAACATTTGTCATCTTCTTCTTAAAATTGTATAAATAAATAAATTATACCTACAGATATATGAAACATGTCCTTTCCAGTATTGTATTCTGTGCCTGAGACATGTTTTCACCTCTTTCTCTCAGCTGTTACTTTATCAACTGTCATGATGGCTCTCTATAGAAATACTGTCTACATTATAAACATTTCAATAATGATTTCAAACACCGCTAGCATCACTTTGTCAAGAGAATACCTCAAAGAACCTTTTTAGTTTTTTAGATTAGATTTAGTGATGTGAGTTTTTACACAGTTGATAAATTGAGGTGCACTTGTACCACTTTATAAAGATAAGAGTAATTTATTTTCAAAAAAATGCCAACAGGATAATCAGTTACTTGCTATATAAATTAACAAGAAAAGATAAATCCCTCAGCCAATTGCTATTGGTCCTTGACCTCCTTTGAATAAATGTATTAATTATTACAAGTAATCATGGGAAATTGCCACTCCATAAAGTGTAAATCAGTGAATTACTTGTCTTTTCTTTCTAGAGGTCAAACATGAAACTATCATATTTAGAGTGAGAAGGAATGCATGAAGATTTTTTAGTGAATTACAATAAAAGTGTACTACAATAAGTAATGTATTACCACTATTTAGGATGAATAGTTTACACAAAAGACTGCAAAACATAAGGATGATATGGATCACATATAAGTAAATAATCATCACTTTAATATCATAATCTGGTATCTTAATCTTCTCTGATATTTTCCATCTTGCTTGAGTTTTAACCACATAACTTTGACCCCAAAGCCAGTGCCAGAGTCCCATTGGATGTGTGTGTGGAGATCAGCTGTAGAACAGCTGTTCTACACAACAATGGAAACAATGGCCTTGCCCTGTGCAGGGTTCAGTGCACTGCTAACAATATCTGGTGAGGGCAGCTGCCCTCACAAACAGGCTACTCTGTTTGGTGTATTGATAATGTTAATAAGATGGCTTTATCTAACTGATGTCTGATATACTGTGGCTGAATTGTGTATATAGTTTACAGCATATAGAGTTAGTTTCCTGATTATTTGGACAGTGACACAATTTTTGTAGTTTTGCCTCTGTACATCAACACAATGGATTTGAAACAAACGAATCAGGATGTGATTTAAGCATAGACTTAAATTTCACATTAGCCGTTTAGGAATTACAGCCAGTTTTATACAGAGTGCTGCATTTTCAGCATCTCAGAAGTAATGGGTCAAACAAACATGACTATAAATATAAAGATTATTTTTGAAACTTGGATGAAAATACTTTGCAGGATTTTCAGAAGATGATTTATCCACTTGACCCTTGACTTGCACTATTATTAATAAAAAACACCTTGTTATGTGTTTCTCAGTAATGCTATCTGACATTACCTGTTCTCTGAAGAAACAGATTTATGGACTAAATTCATCCACCATAGACTGAGCAGTAGACGAGAGGAGGCCACAAAACAGCTGAGACCAACTATGAGAACATACAGGCAGTATCCAGACATTTATAAAAGGGTAAGCCGATGAGTATATATCAGTTTCTGAAGATGTGGAGGTAACATTAACATTACTTTCAGTTAACTATCTTTAGAGTTGTTATCAGGAGCAGTGTTTTGATTCTAGGATTAATGTTGGCTTTCCATCTAAATCCCCCTCTAGATGTTCACTAAACAAAGATCATGGTATTGATTTTATGGAGGAGGGAATCCTCTCAAACTAACCCCAGAAGATGAACAGTATTTTGGGAAGAAGCGAGTGAATCCAGCTTGTGAATGATTCACTACTCTGCAGTGAACAGCCCAGGTAGCTGCAGTAAAGCATGGTTAGCAGGAACAACTGTACTATATTAGATTAAGGAGAGTGGTTCTGTTCAAAGAGGCAGAGTTTGGAAATGGTAACTGGATTACCTGAGGTGAGTCAGTCTGTACTACTTCAGCACAGCCTGACATGAAAACCTTGCAACAGGCACCTCAAACCATGGTAACTGAACACAAAGATGGCGTCGGCTGTAGCCCCAAAATGTAATGGAGAGACAAAAATAAAAAGATTGATGAAAATGAGTTGAACATATCACTGATGAAAACTGGTCTTAAACGGCTTTAGTCTTTTTTTTTTTTTTTTACTAAAACTAATAACAAACAAATGTAAATTTGAATAAAACTAAGACACATTTTTGTCAAAATGATTAAGACTAAAACTTAATCAAAACCCACTGCCAAAATAAACACTGCCATGCACACCTGCTCTTTTGGGATATAACCAACTGCTGATTTTTGAAAACCAACTACTTCTAATATCTCTCTGACAGATTTTTGCTTTTAGCCTCATTATGATCTTCTTCACTTGCATGATTACATCGTCAGTCCTCATATTGACAGACAACTTCACCTCAATCTAAATGGCACCTCTCAAATCTCAGTTGACTCCAAATGATGTGTAAGCTCTTTTGTGCATTACATTGAAACAACACAGAAAGCACCCATGAAAGATTTAGTAGCTAAGTTCTGATTGCTTTTGATCTCCTAAAGTTTGGGTACTGTGTGCCAAAAGATTCTCTATCTCCTACAAAGTTCTTTCTATGTTGACATAAACCTACTCAAATTAAAGCTGAGGCTCGACCCTCTCATCTAATCACCATTATTTAATTTCAAATTGTGTGTGCTGCAGTTCAGAGCCTGAAGAACAAGAAATGTGTAACTGTGTGAATACTTAAAGTCTGGATTGCATTTACAGGATTACATTAAGGCTATTACACAGCAGGTGTACTTAATTACAGTAGGGAGAGTCAGAAGGACAGTGTGAAGTTAATTCATTACATAACATAGAATATTAATTAAATATTAAGTTCAATAAGTAAAGGCTGCATTATTAACACTTTTAGTTGTATAATCAGCCAAATGGCTTTATGTGATGTTAAAGTGGTTGCTTGTAGTGACAAACACAAAAGATTATTACCTGATTCTGAAAAATCCCCAGCTCTGCTGAGCTTTCTGATCTGTTACATATTAGTCTGGATTAGTTTTATCGCTGTATCCCACCTTCACAGCATAAATGCTGAATCATATCATAGTAATAATAGTAGTTGGTGGAGACCAAAGCAGAGCTTAAAGGAGAGTTATTTGCACACACTGTGCAAGATGCACACTAACTGTCATCTACAGAGAATTTAGAGTATCCAGTGTACTTAAGCTGCATTTACTTAGACTGTGGGAGGAGAGCGGAAAACCCAGGGAAACCAATGCAAACAAAGGGAGAATATCCAAACTCTGCACAGAAAAAACAACTCACTCATTTGTTCATTTTGACACCATTGCAACTAATTCTAATATATATTACACCTTTTTTCATATCTTAATTTACACTCGACATTTCTGAACTGATAGAAATCCTAAAAGATCATTAATCTGATCAAGATCAAAACTGTGGTGGTAAAGTTCACAGGATGGAACATGTGCACTGTTATTAATTCCCTACCGCCTGATAATTATATACTTTTCGTCTTCCTCTGGTCATCTTTTTAGCACAAATGGGTGAATCTTGAAGAGCATGCTATTATTGTCAATACAAAATATTTTCTGTCATTGAAGAATTTTTCAAAAATTACCATTTTCATTCAAATTCAATAAATCATCATATCACCAATTTGATAAAACTGCATGACAGTAAATTGTCACATCAGAATAATTAAAATACCTGGCAAGAGAAGGATGAAAACCTAAGAGCAAGCCTAAGTGCTGAGATCAAGGCACAGAGAGGGCCTGTTACTGTGAGAGAAGTGAGGGGTAGATAAGCGGTACAAAGGACTCTAAGTACAAAGTGAATGGAACTCAGGTACCTTTGATCCTGGCTATCATTCTCTTTGTTTTAGGCTTTAGCCCTACAAAACCTTTCATCCTCACACTGTGAAGTACAGAACAGATTGCTTGATTTGGCTGCTGCTTAGCACCATGTTACGATGGCTAATGGTCCTGTTCTACGTATGCTGAGAGGGAAGAATCAGCAGGTGTATGCTGTGGAGTGTTCATATACATGCAGTTCATTCAGAAAGTATTCAGATCCCTTCATTTCACATTTTGTTATGTTGCAGCCTTGTGCTACAATCATATAAATTCAATTTTCCCTCATCAATCTACACTCAGCTCCCTAAGTGGAAATGGAATTTTAGGTTTTAGGTAAGAAAAGGAGCCATCACATAACACCAATGCTCAGTGGTTAGTGGATCTAAGAGCAGACCACCGCAACCTCCCAGAAGAAGAGCCGCTAACCATCACAAGGGCAGACATCCATGAAAGAGTGTCAAGTATGAAGAGTTAGACAGCACCGGGCCCTGACATGATCCACACCTACTGTCTGAAGAAGCTTACTGCTCTCCATGAACGCCTGGATTGACTATAAGAAAGCCTATGACTCAGTGCCACACACATGGATCCTAAAATGCTTGGAAATGTACATCAACAGGACACTAAGAGCCTCAATCAAGAACTTAATTGGACTGTGGAAAACAACTCTGGAGGCCAATTGCGCAAGTTACCATCAAGTTCAGCATATACCAAGTTGATGCAATATCCCTGCTGCTGTTCTGCATGGGCCTGAATCCCTTCAGCCAGATCATCACAAAGAGTGGCTATGGATACACCTTGGTAACACTGTGAATTGCTGAAAAAGGGATTTCAAGATCTTTGGCATGTCTCAAGTATCCTTTAGGTTTGTTATCTTTTTTGATAATAGCAAGACTGATGCTCTCAGACAGCTCTCTTGTCTTTGCCATTGTGAAAATGGAAATGATCAGCCCATTTTTTTATGCAATAAAACCATCATCCATTGGTTAATTTACAGTCATGCAAAAACTTATTCAACTTAGACATATTCTGAACTATGCACTAGAAATTCAGGGGAACTGATGATTATGACCAGGAATATATATAAAATATCTTGGCACTTAAGGGCAGTGGATGCAAGCAGTGAACACAAAGCTGAGATATTATCATCATTAAAGTTGATATTGCACACTAGTTACACATCCTTGGGTTACAGAACAACTTCATCATTGAAATATAAGTCCAATGTTCACTCTTTTTTAACTATTTCTCTGGTCTCTACCAACCCGTGCAATTACCGTCACCAATGGACTCTATTTGATGATGTTTCACACGTGACAGTCTTGCACTTTTGGGAAATGATGTTCATAAAAGACAGCCAGAATCAAAGTATTTATTTTTCAGCAATGTTGCTTTCAGTTTCAGTGATTACAAGAAAAGTCCTGAGAAATAAATGTTCTAAATGGCCAAATGCATTTACAAGGCAATCAGTGTTAGCCATTCCATGTTTAATATCGGAAAAGTCATTTAATGGTTATGTCAAGATCTTTAATAATGTTCCTCTGGTTATTAATATATCAATAGAGTAACAGTGAAGTAACAAATTGCTGCCCATAAAGAGTTATAATTATGATTATCCTTTAAACTGAGCAATGAGTTACCAGAGCCACATACCTGGTAGTGTGTGTGTGTGTGTGTGTGTGTGTGTGTGTGTGTGTGTGTGTGTGTGTGTGTTTGCATGTCTGTATGTGGCCCATCCAGTTTATGTATGATACATGCATGCTGGTGTCTGCATTATCAGTGGTCCTGATTTTAAACCACTCATCAATACATGTAGCTTCAAAGCTTGACCACAGAGACTGACAGCATCAGAAATATCTTGAGCTGAAGCCATAGCATTGTGAGAGTGCAATACAGTTATAGCTCTGTGTTTGATTTTAATTCTTCTCCGCAGAATCTAGGCAGTAAGGCTTCTCTTTTGGAAACACTGCACATATTCATGACATCCTCAACCGGGGCATATTTTGAGGCAGATGTTACATTCAATAATTCACACATTTATTCACAGGCATCACACATATAGCACACATAAAAGCTTCATAAAACTTCATAAAACTTCCTCCATTTGCCTTTTTGTAATGCATAAATATGTGAATTATCAAGTAATATTGACTGGATGAGAGTGATAGTTAGGTGCATCCCACATGTTAACTTCTTTCCCTGTCTGAGGAACGTAACTATTTCCTTTAAAGTTTAAACTTTTTTCTATCGGTAACCAGAAAACCAGAAAAATGCAAATGAACTTATGCATTGATTCATTAATTTTTGGCTTTGTTTCTGTGCAGCATAATGTTAATTATGATTCTGTTCTGTTCAAACTCTGCTCTGAGGAATCTCAACTCTAATTTTATGGGCTATCAAACAAAAAGCACACAGTTCATTTGAAATGTGGTGATATTGACATTCCTACAGGGTGCATATGCTAAACAATTTATGCTTTTCTAACAAAACCTATGGGCCAGATAGTTTCATTTTTTCAAAATTAATTGAACATTTAATCTTGCAGGCAAACTGGAAAATATTGAGACAAATATCACAAGAGTGCCAGTTGGAGATCAAAATTTCAATGTCGATTAGTAAGGGCAAAACAATCTCAGCAATGATTATTTTGTCACAAGGCTATGCAAAAAGAAGAATGAAAAACACAAAAAATTGAAATAGGAGAAAATTCAAAGATAAAAAAATATCCATATACATTATGTAAAAATGTATCATTTACATTTGTCACAACTGTAAGGCAATGAGACATGCTTGAGTGCACAAATATGCATTGAAATTTAAAGGATTCAACAGTACATGTAGCTTTTCTGGAGCTTTTGGTCATATGACACCATCCTCCTCGGCAGGTGAAGTTTTCTCTGTTGTTTTGCAGTATTTTAGGAACTCAACTGGCAGTTTACTCTTGAACTTGGAAAAAGCCCTTGATGAAAATTTTGGAAAATGTCAATATTGGATGTGTATAATATTCAGCGAAAATTTAAAAATTGTTACTTTTTAAAATACCTGGACATGACAGCTAAGATTTTTTTAAGGATTAGAAGAGATTGTGGTTATGCAGAATAAACAATGGTTAAAGTGAAGTTACGGTTAGGCAACTGAAACAGTTGCTTAATGGTACATCCCTAAGGGAGAGAGAAGAAACATAAATACAAATGGATTTTGGTAAAAAAAAAAGGTAATTCAAGTTTGTAACCCTTTTACTTAAACTTACAAATTACAACAAAAGAGGCAAAGTACAAAGAAAAAAGGACCCGTGGATGTTGCTAAATAATTATACTCCGAGGTTTGTTTTGTTTTTGTTTTTTGGTTGGTTTTTGTTTTTTGTTTTTTGTTTTGTTTTTTTTAATATAAGCAAGGTCTTACCTTCCTTACTAAGATCAAAAGAAAAGGAAAACAAAACCTTGGCTAACATAACTTCCTACCACTTACCTATCCTAATTAAAACACATTTAAAGCAACATCTCAGACTATACCACCGGATTTCTAAGTGTGTGTAGGTGTACATGTGGCTATTTGAACTGGAACTGGTCTAGTCCCAGGGTAGTTGTTAATGAGTTCCACAATATATACTGATTCTAGTCTATACAGAGAACTCATAATTATTAAATAGACAGCACAACTGGAAACTCAGAGGCAAGCTGCTCAAACTAAACTACACCTGTGCCAAATGATAGCTTGACTGCATACATGTGGTGTCTTTGTGATGAAACTGACTTTACTTGATTGGAAAGCTGAGCTGGAAACTCAGATCACCATCAACATCAACCAAGAAATATCAGGGACAATCACACACTGGGGTCACACATTCTACTTTGTATATACACAAAGTAAAGTTTCAGTCACCTAAGGCAGGTGCTGGCCAAGACTGTGATACTTAAGCTGTGAAAAAGTAGTGCTTAATTAAAAGTTAATAAAAAAGGCAAGCAATAACTGCAGGTTTGTGGCAGTTTGCAAACTCCAGTCTTCTGCATGACAGTCAGATGCGCTACATGCTACACTAGTCTAAACCCAACTGTCTATCAGCCTTACCTTTCCATCACCTGCTATGATGGAAAGGTAAGGCTGGTAAGGCTTCATATATGATGATAACTTAATGAGTTAATGAGAATACATATATTAAACACAAAAGCATAATAATAATAATAATAATAATAATAGTTTTTTTATTTTTATTTTGTTTAATTATATATTTGATTATGACATAGACTCTAAACTTCAAAAAAACCTTTTAGGTGGATTGTTGCAAAAAAAAAATGAGAATACTAAGGCAGATTAAGGTTGACACAGAGTGTCTGAAAGTAGTAGTTTACATAGAAGTTGTCAAATAGACATTGAGTGTTTGAACCTTTGATATTCTTAGCTGTCTGCTACTTAATTTATCTCCCTGAGGCAAAAAAAATTCCTCTACAAAGGCTGTACCACATCTTTGAAGTCCCAATGCGATGCTTTGTTTTGGGACATTAAAAGTATGCTGAAGTGACAGTGATGTAGTTTTTTGGGTGTGTGCAGTCATGCTTACATGACTTGTGTCAGCATCTGGGACTGTGTGCATGTGTTCACATGTGTATTTGTGTATTTGACATCAGAACAAAACGTCCTGGCAGCTCTGTGGCATTGAGAGCCTTTGGTGTTGTTTGCTGTCAAAAGCTTGACAGGTCACTCCAATCTTCTCCACTCAAACTAGAACAGTAAAGATAAGAGAAGTGAAGATTTGCGCGTGAATCTTGTAATAATTTGGTCCCACAATGATAAAGACATTATAGAATGAGATAATGATTTGTCTAGAAAGGAAAGCACATTTGACAAAGATTTAAATGATACTGTTCTGGTTTCATATGTGACAGTTGTTTCTCTTTTGCTCTTTTTCACCTCAGACAAGTTTCCTGTCAGAAGCCCAGTTTTCTGTGGCGTCACCAGAAACCTTGGACCCACTTTTCAAGTTCCATGAAACCATTGCTAAGGTAAGACCACCATAATTGTTCCGTCTTCTAGCAGTAAAGTATTTAGAGAAAAACGATTGTTATAGCTTCCAAATAATATAACAATGTCAGAGTAATAACAGTCCAAAGTAAGTGCAAAGCAAGCCAAAAGCAAAAGTGAAGAAAATAGCTTATTCATGCATAATAAGACAGTGGTTCTTAAGCCAGCAGTTTCCATGTGTAAGTTGCATAGACACCTGAGGGGACAAATAATCAAATAATTCTACAGCAACTTTCAAAATGATGAGTGAAAAGAATATATTTGTCAAAGAATAATACAGCCAACTGGTATGATATGAAAACTTGTCATAGGTGCTTACTCTATAACTTGATAAAGTTGCTACATCCATGTTTCCTACTGTTACTATAAGCTATCCTAAGCTAGCAAGGCGGAAGTAGCTAGCCTTGAGCCTGGGGCCATTGTACCACATACGATGCTTCTGGTCTTCTTAACTCACCCAGCATAAAATATCACTCAATGTTTTCATAGAGATTTTCATGGTGGGAAAAAACATGTAAAATCCGATGGCCTTAATTATATAAAAATGAGCTTTGAATTGCCTCAATACAGCCCCTGGTCAGGAGTTGGAGCACTAAGGGCACCAGTGGTGAACAAGACAGAAACACTGCACCATATTTCGTTTTATATGAACCCCAACCCCCAAGAAAAGAAAAAAAAACCTATGAGATACCACCCCTATTTTGTTTTAATTAATGTTTACTGGGGAAATGTTCAGATTCCAGAGATGGCAACTAAGCCAGCACAAACTTTTTACAGAGTTTTCAGAAATTCATATTGGTGCTGGAGAAACATTCTGATGGCTCATTTTCAGCAATTAATGCTGCGGTTGATTCAACTCAGCCAAAATGAAACCATTTATCTTCTTAGTCTCATATCAACTACAACAAAAAAAAGTTTTCATGTCTACATAGCGGTAAGTTGAGGAGGCTTCATGCAAGCTTTTTCTACTGCAGTGAAACACTGGTTGCTTCCTAATGGTGTGACCCAGTAGCTGTAAAGCCAGTTGCTGTTGGTCACTCACCTGTCGTAGCAGATGAAATTATCAGGGTCATTAAGTAAGTAAAACATAGAAAAGTCATAATGTTTTTTTATCTGCAACGATCAAAGCCTGACAATATTTAATGATATTTTCCATAGACGAAACAGGCCGTGCAGCAACGATCACCGCTTTCTTTACTAAACTTGCTTTGAGAAAAAACAACCAACACAAGAAATTTTTTTACTCAGAGCTGCACATATTTCAGCTTCACACACTCTAGATAGGTCTCCAAAAAATGGAAAGTGTGTTAGGAAATAAAAAATCATGTGAAGGTCAAAAGTAGGATAGAAAAAATTGGTCAAAGGATATATCAGCTTTAATTTTGCCTCCTGTGTGATCACAGGAGTCTTCTTTTTTCTTCAATTGACTTAAAAGTTAGAACTTAGTCTTTCTTGTACAGTGACATTTCTATCAAAGTCAGATAAAATACATGTTGCTTTCGTAAGCTCTTGCCAAATTTGGATCTCTACCTCTGCTAACAGATTTGACCTTTTTAAAATAATGCTCACTGTTAGGAGGAACACTCTCATTGCTTATTAATGCCACCAGTTCACCACAGCTGTTGCTAGTGTAGGGTAGCTATCACAGTTTATAAATTACATAATGCACAGTGACATTGTCATTATCTTTTATAGAGGACTAGCTCTAAATGAAGACACTTCATTTTAGAATGTCCTTACCCCAGCACCTCATATGTGTGAAATTACACTTAGTTTTCAAGTACTGCCTGCCAGGAGTGTATCAACCTACTATGTATTTTCAACCACGCAACACCCTCTTCAGATAAACAAACAAAGGGAAATTTATTCAGTACTGCAGAGAGTGGAGCAGAAGATAGTAGCAGTTTAATTGGGGAGAGCAGGATGTGTAGGAGAGAGAGGAGCAGGTTCGTTCAAAACAAGCTTTTTTCTGGTGAACTGGGTGCCATGTGTGCATTTATAATTCTGTATTCTCTAAGTATTGCTTGCGTGTTTGATATACATTTGATAAAAAAAAAAAAAAAAAAAAACGTGTGTCAAAGCACAGCAGTTACTGAGGTAAAAACATTTTGAGTGCAGGAGCTCAGTTTTTTTTTACCTTATAATTTGGGGTCTTTGAAAGGGTCTTTATACATTTATTATCTTTTAGAATATTTAAAAGATTTTCAATATATCAGTAAATCATTGTCATACTAAACTTGAAGTCAAGAGATAATTATAAAAGTAACTTTCTACAAGTTAGAGTTCTACTGGTGTCTGAATAACCTTTTGTTCTTATAACTCAGTTTGGTGTATTTTTAACCTGCTTTGTTTATATCCATGTTTGCCAGCATAAAGTTTTCTTCTTCTCTGCCTTAGCTGGCATACTGCTAGTGTCTTGGCACGTTACCACCAACTGTAGATTAGTGGAGTAGAGGGAAACTATTGGCAAGAATGCCAGTTTTGACAACTGTGTGCAACTTTGTCCTTGTGCCTGCACAAAAATGAAGAAAACCTGTACCCACTTGTGAAAACATTGCTTCATGGCACTACTGGTGGTCAGAAACAACAAAGGGTACTTTTAATATAAAAGGGTAAAAGACACAGACGAAGTTATGACAAATCCAACTGTGTGTGGCCTTTGTCTTTGGAGAGAGACTTCTTTTTTTTATTATTTTTCCTTTTTCTTTTCTTTCCAGATATCTATTTTATCTCAAGTCAGCATTATTTCCTGAATCCCCACATACATGGCTGCAGTTCTTGAGCTAAAAGCCCACAGCTTCCCTTAACTCAGATCTACTGTATGTGTATCAAAATTGTCAAACAAGGGCAAAGCTATTTTGATCAGTGTGTGTGTGTGTGTGTGTGTGTAGTCATGGTATCAGCAGCGTATGCTGTTATTGTCCACTGTGCAGGTCACCTTCATGTACATCCCAACCCTGCTGGATGGTGATTGCTTGGCTAAAAGGCTGCTGGTTGGCAGCTCATTTTTCTCTCTTCATGTTTTTTTTTTCATTCTACATCTCCTTCATTCACCTACACAGAGAAGAGGAGAAACTGAGCAATGACCTCAAAAATAAAGACTAAAAATAAGGACAGGTCATTTCTCGACATGTACATGTTGTACAGTATCACATTTGACTGGAACACTCTCCATATCACCACCATCGTTAACATCCATGGGGTTGAGGTTTGGGGGTTCCTATATTGCAGTGCCACTAATGATATTTTTTGGATTTTGACTGCTGTTAGACAATGCATTATTCCTACAAGTACTAAAAAATTACAAAATATGTCATCAGCAACTGCTCCTCATACCAATATATATAAATGATTTCTAATGTGACGCCTATCAGCAGGACAGCAAATTTATTTGTGCCTTCCAAAACTGTGCAGTACCATAGTGCTGCTAGAACTATGGTAAATGTTTTATTAGGTTTAGGCATAAGTATAACTTGGTTAGGTTTAGGGGAAGACAATGGCTTGAGTTAAAATAAGTACTTAATTAAGGTTTAAAAAAACCCATTGTGGTTCAGGTTAAAAGTATTACTGTACTTTGTTAAGTTTAGGTTATGATCACGATCGCAAGATACCAACGTTGACTTTTGGCACAAAACAGTAAATAAACAGTGGTCTCCCATGGTACAGTCGCAATTTTTGTTGACCCACCCGACCACCATAACCCCTCCTTCTGCTGACTTGTGGCTCTGTAAGAATGCCTCTTATTTCCTCCTTTGCTCCTGACAGACAATAGTCATAGGTCACATGTCCACTAGAGGGCTTTGACAAGGTTTGAATATAAACACATGACAATCATGGGCATTCGCTAAAACAACTTATGCTGATATTTTTCTTATGAGGAGAGTCTCATTAAACAGTATTACCATCATTACTTGTATTAATTACTGTAATTAAAAAATATACATCAACTGCTGGTACTGATCGAGCCTGTGTTAAAAAACATGTGGAATCCAATCTCATGTTCATAAAGGAACCTTTTTGCATATATAGTGCAACCACCTTACAGATTAGTTGTGGGATTTCCTACTGGGATAGAGATCACGTTTTTGAGGGGAATACCAGTGTTGGGGGTTCTCTTGTCAATGCCTCTTTGACCCAGTTGTTACCATCATCATATGCATCATGCATTGTGTCATACATAGTCCTACCCGCCATAATGTCTGTGATGAGACCACGCTGATGATATCTTTCAACAAATGAAAATAACATAAACAGAAGGTATATTGCTGCCATGGATTCAGTGATTTATACTGTAATTTAAAACTCGAGCCCCATTTTTTGGCAATATTGGTTTTGCATTTTGATATATTGGCAACATCATTGGTATACCAAATTCACTATTTGCAGTTCCTGTTTGTAATGTACCAATTAGTACAGACGGTTATCAATAAACTACTTTTATAATGAAGAAAACCTAAAAATGTGGTGATTCTCAATACAATTTTGGAGTCATTAGGAGTCTTTCTACTTTATTACTTAATTGCATATATAAGGATGTTTGGGCATTGGATATAATGATATCCTCGGAAAGTGTAACTCACACTTAAACTAAAAATAAATTAAGTTTGAATGTTTTTTAGTTTATTTTACCATCCTGATTGCATGAGTCAGATATTATGCAGATATCTGCTGTTAACCTAGCCTTGGCCTTTTGCTTATTATCAGCCTGAAATATTAGCCTGAAACTTCAAAAAATCTGATGATTTTTTCTTATTTTGCAAAACCAATGATAAATAGTTAACTTCAGTAACTTTAAAAGTGACAAAGCATTGGATAACAAGCATTTTGCAGCTGAGTTCATAAATTTTTGTTTCTCCTGCCAACATTTCTGTTGTTGTCTGTGTAACTTGCAGTGCAGTTTTTCTTTGGTTGTGTAGTTTGTTGTGCAGTGCATGGTTTGTCAAATGAAGCTGTTTTCTTGATTTGCCTTTGTTTTGTCTATTTGCATGTGTTTTCTAAGTTCCAGTTTGTTAAGCTCTCTCAGTCACCATAGTAAGCTTTTTAATTAGGATATATTTCATTAGATTCAGAGACTCCCAATAAATGTGCCCTCAGTTTGAATGAATGTCAGTAATGATGATAGATGATGATTTGCAAATGTGTTGTCTTCTTCATGTGTTCGGGGGAGCAGTGGAGAGTTCTTGTTAATATGATAAGCACTATACTATAGTTAAGGAAGAGTGTTCAAGAAAAACTTTGCAGCTAACAAACTTGTGGTTACAATGAAAATCAGTGAATAAGGCAAATAGAGGGAAAACACCTTTTAGAGAAACTTCAAGCCACATTTTATAATTTGTTCTTCTCAACAGTTTTGACTATTTTATTACTTTCCTCCATGCCGTCTTCACATCTTATAATGGAAGTTATCTTTCTCCCAGTATCATTCTATCCCCCTTGTTTCTTCCTAATATTAGGCTAGAATATATGCTTTCTTGATTTATTTTTGCTCTCCAGAGTTAACATTCTATTTCTGTCTTTAAAGTTTCTCTGTAAATGTGGTCTATCATGTTATTCCTTAATGCCTCTATAACATACGCAGGTTAATCTGAATTATGCTAATGATTCTTTTGATGTGTTTCATTATGTTTTGTTTTTTTTTTTATTTTTGTAGCACTGGCCTATTTCCGAATGTTGATATGTGTCAGCTCTCAACAATAGCAAGTGTATTGCATTCTCTCTCAGCATTCCAGCCACTATACCTTGAATGCTTCTTTGGTCTGTGTGCTATGTTCCTACACTGAGTAGATCTTACATGACAGGGCAGGGGATTGTTGCACTGACGTAATGTTAAAATCTATTGGGCAACTTTTTTCAGCACCATGGACAGTGTCATTAGCTTGTTGGGGTAGTGATCTTGCTTTAAAGAATCTGTAAAGGTGTTTGGAGTTTTTCTGATAGATTAAATCTCTACTGAGGCTTGAGTTCAGAGC
This sequence comes from Istiophorus platypterus, assembly GCA_016859345.1. Taxonomy (NCBI): domain Eukaryota; kingdom Metazoa; phylum Chordata; class Actinopteri; order Istiophoriformes; family Istiophoridae; genus Istiophorus; species Istiophorus platypterus. The sequence goes on from CM029123.1 coordinate 3,343,238, forward strand.
AGCTGTGCTGCAAATAACTTGTGGTTATGAAATGTAAATTCCTTTTAAGAATGATAAGTAAGTTGTCCCTCATAGGTACAACTAAACAGGAGAAGGAGTCTACACAGGCTCAGCTAGATAAAATACAAGTGTGGTTAGACTTTTTCTACAAGGGCCTGTACTTTAAGGCAAATTTTTGGTATTACAGAAAAAATACACCTGCATTAAGTGTTAGCAACATATACTGCCAGATTTGTAATACAAAATTTTTCCTTCATCATATTACATGAAAATTGTGTTTATTAGCTGTAACGCAACATGAATGTCCCTGACTGAATAAGTGAGTTAGTGATGAAGTTACACCACTGGTTGGACAGCTGGCTGTTGGAGTTTCTCCACTGGCCAGTGCTCTTTCAAAATGAATTTGTGCAAATGGATTTCATTGCATCATTGGGTGGGTGTTTAATTACTGTTGCCAACTAACATATTTGTTGCTAGATTTTCAGACCCCTTTCGCAACTTTGCTCAGAAAAGGTCCTAGTGTCTATATAGCAACTTTTTGAACAATACTTAGATACTCATCTTAGAATAGAGTTGCGAGTATTGCCCTGTGAGGTTAAGGTCAGGCTTTTCCTCCACAGACACACCTCTTCATGCGTCTCATTCAATTAATCCCATGGTAGCTGACATAGAAGTGAATGAGCCTTTTGTTTTTCTGTGAGTGATGATTTTACTAGTAAATATACTGAAATCAGCCATTGTCTTTAACTTATGTGTACAGTGATTTTTTTCAGACACTGTTGTGGTTATAAAATCAAGATTTTTTCAGAGCTGCAGCTCTGAAATGGCTCGGAAGTGACTGCTGATTACTTACTTACTGACTTGTTCCACTGACTGACAGCAGAAACAGAAAAACATGTAAATGAGAACAGCTTTATTGGGAATTCATCTATAATAAATTCCAGTGCAAAGACTGTTGTGGAGAAACAACCAATAGAAGGCATTACAACCATATACTCGGTTTCTACCTCTAATTGCTTATTGTCATCAGTGTAAAAGCTTTAATGAAAATGCTAATGTATCTATGACTAAGGTTGCAGACATAGTGAACAGAGGAGAAATAGGGTTGTCATTTGGCCTGAATAATCACATCCTTGGAGAACAGGCAAAGAGTGCCAGATGTTATTTGTGCAGGTAGTAAAAGGAGGGAAAGAGAGAGAGAGAGATAGAGAGAGAGAGAGAGAGAAGGAGAGAGAGAGAGAGAGAGATGGCTGATGCAGAACGACAGTTATATAAAAACACAAGGCTGAGGATGCACTGATACATGTCATGATGAAGGGTAAATGGGAGATGGGAGAGATGTTATTCCAGATGTTAAATATTCAAATTGGAAGGGGTTTAAGGAGAGGCAGAAAGACTGTGTGACCTCTTGTGTATGTGTGTACTGAAATGTCAGGCAGTCTCACTACTTATCAGAAAAGTATTTATCTAGAGGGGAGACTTGGAAAAAACACTCTCATACATCTGGCTCTCTTATATAGGTAAACAGCGATGTAGTCATAAATAAAAGAAAGAATTTGCTTTTCTTTATCCTATGTTGCTTTGAGTATCCATGTACAGTATGTCATTTTTTAAAATATTCACCTGATAAAAATTTACGTCAGATTAAAGAGGAGAATATATATAAGTGAATTTTGACTGTACCTCTAGATTCCAGATTTCAAAAGTGCAAAACTGGTCTTTTGTATATGAAACAGGCATTGTTGTTTTTTTTTGTTTTTTGCTTAAAACTGGTTGTTGTGAAACAAGCTACATCAGCCTATATACATTGAAATGGTTTCCATTTAAAACCTAAAATCTACAGATATCTCCAGTTCATGTTTCACCTCGTGACATCATACTTTGTAAGTAGAACATAATACCTTGATTATCCCTATTTGGAAACTGGTGCATTGCACAAGCAAATAACAAATAATGAGTACTAAAAGTTATTTTAGAAGTAAAATATACCATGAATGTTGCCAAAAAACTGGGGATGTGGCAACTGAATTACTGACTAAATCACTGAGTTGAAATGCAATGTGGCTGAATGTGGTTTAAAACTTTAGTGTATAAAGACAATAGAATTTCACTCTGTTTGAGTCAGGAAGGGTATGGGACATGTTGTGTTCTGTTAAAAAATGATCCCAGCATCACAAAGTTCCACTATATTGAACTTGACTTTCAAAATCGAGAGACTCTTAAATGTCCTTCCAATTTAAGTCAGAGTTGGATGGACCTCTTATTACAAGTAAGAGTAAATATTTAACTACCAAATGGTGGTAAAGGAAAAATCTAAAAGGTTTTCTATTTTTTACCAGCAGACTGAACATATATGTTAAAGGTGTTGAATTTCATTAAAAAAAATGATTTTAGCAACTCTGTTATTTTATAAGCCAATTCAGGTCTGACAGCACCAAAACACATTTCTGGTGACACCCCATTTTGTGATATCACAGCAGACATTGGACTTTAGCTGTCAGATGTGTCATATGCCGCTGATATGTGGTCTGAAGTGCAATATACAGTAAGAGAAAAAAATGTAGACCCAGTGCAAATTCTATAAAGTTCTTCTTTCTTTTAATTAACTAAATTTGATTTGAAAATGAATTAAGCAATTCATTCTTTGAATGGTTCTGTACTGTTTTCTTAGTTCATTTTTTTCCCTCTGCCCAGACTCTTTAAAGCTCAGGATTCCTTTTCTCAGTCTCCCATTTTCTCTCTCACACAAACACACATACAAACACCCTTTCTCTCTACGGAATGGAGTATGTGTATTGTTAGTATTGTAGCTCTTATGCTCTGCATCCCTGTACTCATTTGTCAAGTGTGGTTTTGGACGCTGCTTGGTTAGGAGGGTTCAGGGTGGCAGGTGGCAACAGCAGGTATCTCTCCCTCTCTCTTTTTCTCTCTTTTCTCTCTCTCTTTCATTTGTTCTCGCTCCCCTCTTGTGTCCCTAGCTCCCTTGGTCTTTCTCACTGCCTCTCTGTGGGCAGTGTTCTCTGTGTAGCTAATTTTTTCTGCATGACGCTGTGTACGAGTTGGCTATCCCAGACTTGGCAAGGCAAGTCTGGCATTGATCAGGCCAACGACGGACAGCCCTGGCACATACTCTTACTGGTCCCTGCTGAACACTGCTGGGCATGCACAATGGACTTGGGAAGGTTAGAGAGCATGTTTGTGTTGAACAGAAATATATACACAGTCTATATAAATTAGGCATTGTGTCTTCTGTTTTCAAGTAAAGACAATGACATATCCCATTACCAACATGCAGAATCAGTAATACTCACAATGCAACATATCATGTATTACTAATTTAGAGTGTCCTCATCAGAAAAAATACAGAAATGGTTGTTTAAACACTTAATACAACCTATGGTTATGGTATCCGTACAAGAGCCTTATTGTTGTGAGGGTAGTCAGGAGGCCTGTATTGACCTTAGCAACTATCTTTCTAACCCTACAAACTGTTCATGTTGTTTTTATTTAGCAATGACCATGATTCAGAAAACAGTCATATTAATAATTTTTTTAATCACCATGTAACAGTTTTGAGATACCAGATATGAAATTGTAAGGACAGCAATGACCGGCTTTTTCATTTACATTGGTTGACTTGTTTGTTACAGGCATACAACACATTCACTAAATAATTCTATATCATCAGTCCAAGATCCATCTGCAGTACCTCCTTCTTCCATGAATTGAGTATAATAAGCTGCAAGACTTTTATTATTCTGTGAAGAGACACGGAAGATGCTTGAAGATGAATATTTCCACTGCCAAGATAATGGTAGTGTTTGAAATCAGTTTAAAATGGCCTCAAACATGTCTAAAGGCAAACGTGTTTCATGCTCGAGGCATAATTGCAGGTAAGTAAGAGAACAGCTTTGCTTAGAGATGCTATGGGTTATACAAATAGGTATACCAGCACACACTTTCAGGCTGGCTCTTCTCAAAGGCATACATGATGTTGCACAGTGGTTCATGAGAATTCACATGTAAGAAAATAGAACAGGTAGCTCAAATCTTGCATACTTTCCCACCTCTGCACAACTAGCCCATCATTGCATGAAATGGGCATGCTTCTTGGATTGCCATTTTAGAAGTGGACAGTAAGAGATCCCTCGATTTTTATCTGCTGACAAAAGCACTTCATTTTGAAGAATACTGATGCATTTACCTTAATGGGGGCTGCAGGTTGGTCAGTCGCATCCTTAAACACATAAACAGTGTTAAGGACAAAAGACCCAGAGCCCTTAATATTTTACAGATATATCCACATCACAAGACATTCAATTCAATTCAATTCAATTCAGATTCATTTATACAGTCCCAAATGATAATAATAATGATTAATATTATAATCATAATAACAATAATATAATGAATAATGATAATGATGAGCATTGTGTAGAGGCAGATCCAGATTCTACAGCTCTGTAGTCAGAGATACCTGCAGAACGAACTTGGAGAGAGGGGAAGGGCAGAAAACTCTGCAGTACATTTACAAGAAATTTACCAGTATCACTGAAATTGTTTCCATGTCCTTGCCTTTAAGGGAGGCACAAAGGGAGGCATGGAGAAAAAATTCTAAAATAGATGGGGAAAAAGGATGGGTTGATGGTAACAGAGCAAATAGACCCAGAAATGAACACAGGACAAACGGAGAATGACAAAGTAGTGGATAAACCCAAGTGCAAATTAACCAGTTTTGTAATTTTGTAAAATATCTAATAAAATATTAATAGAAGAACTAAGAATTTAAAAAGAAACCTTGCATTACAGTGAAATAATACAAACACAAAATACACCTCAGATACAATTAATGGCACCCTAAACTAATATTTTGTTGCAAACCTTTTGGCAACAATGACAGCCTCTAGATGTTTCTTGTAGCTTCTAGAAGCTTCTTGTTCCTGTCTGCTGGACGTTTCTTCCACTCTTCCACTGCTATGAGTTCAAACTCTTTTAAGTTTGTCGGAGTCTTTTTTGCAATGACAGATTTCAGCAGGTCAGGACACATTGCTGGTAAGTTTAAAACAGTCCATGTTTTCCTTTTTAATCACTGTTTCGTGCTGCTGGATGTGAGATTTGGAACATTATCCTGCTGAAAGACTTCTGCCAAAAACCCTTTTGTTTGGCACTTGGTAACACATTTTAATCTAAGATAACTTTGTAATCTCCAGATTTCGTCATTCCTTTGATAAATTCAGTGCCCCCAGATGCAGCAGCCCTACAGAACGATAGAACCTCCACCATGTTTTACTGTAGGTAGGTTGTTATTTTCCATATGAGCTTCGTTTTGTCACCTATGAATAAACTGATTGAAAGAGCTCTACTGTGGTTTTCTCTCTCTATAGAACATTATCCCAAAAAGACCATGGCTTATCTATGAGGGTTGTTTCAAACATCGGCCTTACCCTTTTGTGCCTTTCTTTCAATAGTAGTCTCCTCCTTGGCCCTCGCCCATTGAGCCCTACTTGATTTAGTTTGCAGCATAAGGTCCAGGCTGAAACCACCATTCCAGATTGATTCAGGTCAGCCTGATGCTCTTTAGATGTCTTGCATTGGTGTTTTATCCACAATCTGCATAAGACCTCTCTCATTGACTTTATTCTTTTATAATTGCGAAACATCTTGATAACATTGTGAACTACTGAAACAAGGGATAAGCACTGATGAGTCTCTTTTTTTTAATTTTTTTTTTTTTTTTCAGGAATTATTTTAAATCCATCAAAAGTGGTGCCAGTAATTGGGTAAAGGGTATATTTTATGTCTTTTTCACTATATGAAGCAATTTTTGTAGTTGTTTGTTGTTGTAGTTGTTGGTGTTGTTGTCGTTGTTGTTGTTCTTGTTGTTGTTGTTGTTTGGTGACTTTTAGACATTTTATTAAATTTTCTAATTACAAAAATTTTTAATATAAATTTTGCCAATACTTTCATCCATGAGTGTAGATGAAAGTGTCCGTGATGAAAACAAAGTACTTCAAATCCATCCCAGAGAGAAACAGATTCGTTGTGAACAGAAGCGAAGATAAAGAGAGAAATGGAAAAAATATATGATCAAACTAAAGGAAAGAAAAGAAAGGAGTCAGATACAGAAAGAAAAAGAAGTAGATGATGAAAAGAAAAATAAGAAAGGGAAGCAAATGACAAAGAAACAGAAACTGCAGGAAAAAGAGGTCATCTGCCTTTTTTATTGAGTTCAGTGAATCCTTCACTAAATTTTTGTTTCTTGAATGCCATTAGATATGATCAGTAAAGGAAGTTAAGAACTTCCGGACAGAAAGCTCATTTGAGGATGATGTTCTAATGATGATTCAGCCAATACTAAGAAGTCTAGTGCAACTACCGTTTCAATCGGGGAGCAATAAAGGAACATTTTGTAAAAAAATTAATAAAAAGTATTGATTATTCTTTTTCATATTCAATACGAGATAACAATCATGAGAGTTGGTCATAGGGTCTGAAGATCTACCCATAAATTTTGATATTTCTAGAGGCAGGATTCTATTATCTGTACAGAACTTAAACTGATAATGTTTAATCATTGAGCTGATATTGTGACATACAGGCAAAACTTGTTCAGACCCAGAATCGACCACTGAGGAACCCGTTTACAGTTACATAGAGCAACAGGCTTTGCCATCAGTGAACACACCTACATTTTTTGTGGAAGGCAAAAAGAATAGTTAGTAAACCAAGTCCAGCTAAATGTATTTTTCCACAGGATCTCGTGTAGTTTAAGTGTTTTTTTGAGATTTCTCAACAGTACACTTGGGTCATTCCCAGGGTCGTGAATTGGCTCAGGTTGGGTAGGCTTTAGAATTGCTTGTACTTTGGATTTTTTTTTCTAAAATTTAATGAATACACTTTGGGCTCAGGTGGGTGTGACATATATCAGTTTCTGAAAGGATCTGAACTGTTGGATGACCTCTAATCATTACAATAAATTAAATCAAGAAAAGGCCAATGATAATTTTTGTTAAGAGCACCATTGTGCTTTCAATGTTAATATCACTATTTTAACACCCTAATTCCATTGTACTTGTGTATGCATGACTCAGAACTTAGTCCCCCACTAAACAAAAGAATTGTAATCTGATTAGTGTAGTGATTTGAGTAATGAATTGCTTCCTAGCCTTGCCTATTGCCTCGTTGATAAATGCTCAAGAAAAGGGGAACATTACAAAGAAGGAAAATAGAAATTATAGTAGAGCAAAAATGAGGAGGGCAAACAGCGCCTTTTAAATCCACTAAAATCAAATCTTGACTTGTTTGTTGATAGATTGGACCTACTGTATCAATGTGCTGTTGCTTGAGGCCTCAGGAGCTTTTGGGGGATAAAACTTGCCCTCATAACACTGTGGCCATCAGACACCTCCTAGGAGTCAACAGGGAACAGTTTATATGGTCATCATAGTTAGATGCATTTCAAGCTAAAAGACCAGGACTATTACACTGTCAGCTCTTAAGGGTCAAAGTTAACACTGTATAATTGGTTATATTTTGGAGATGGTGCATATCAGCTAAAGCATAGCCTAAGCCAAAATTATGGTGGCTATGTGAGGCTCTTAAGCTACACTGTAAAAACTTAAGGCCCACACATAAATCCCCATTAACTCTTTTAACCTTTTCAGCCTGAATACAAAGTCAGATTTATTTAGCGATCTAGAGATCCAGTATCATTAAAATGTATTGCAACTGTTATCATGCATGGAACCAGCATAAGTGGGTCTGCCACCTGTTATTGGGGAACAACTCACTGAAGGATGACCAGACACCTGCATAATACAGACCTCACAATCAATTTTACAACCGACCAGACTCTGCCCTCCCAGCTCTTTCAACTCTCTGTCTACCCCTTTTTTACTCTTTATAATAGCAGTCCTGTTTGTCTTCCCCTTTGTTTTATGACTACCCTCTGTTATGGTGTGAATAATACAAATAATTCACGATAATACACAGTGCCAAATTAAAAAAACATATTAAAGTTAAAATTTTCAGACAAACCTCATACACAATTAAGCATATATATTTTACATTTGTGTTCATACAATGCAAAACTTATAAAAATAGTCTTTCATATTCATGCACACACTTTCCTATGCATACACGATAATGTAAACATTGTTATAGCCACACTGTTGGACCTCCAATTCAAGCTGAAAGCACCAACTTAAAGTGTAGAGAATAGAAAGGTGCAGAGCATGTAATTAAACTTTCCAACTCCCTCAAGGCAAGTTATTATGGACCTGGATTGAGGACAGAAGTTGTAATGAAAGTCATTTACTTCCATTCTTCCGTTTTGCCTTAAAATCACATAACCTTGATGCATTATTAGGATTCTTTTCCTAACACCCTATCTTGAAATTACCTACTCATCCATTATCTGTAGCGTCTTCCATTCACTAATGTTATGACGTAAATGCATTTGAAGGTTAATGATTGATGTTAAAATCTTTGGTTATAGGTTGATGCATGATTCACATGTCTGGCACTTAATCGTGATATTAGCAATGTTGGATTTAGCTTATCTTGTGTTTTAGCAAGCAAATAAAGAGTAAAGAAATGAGCAAATAAAAACAATTTAAAATTTGTCAGGCTTTTGAAAATAGCAGGCAAACTATCGTAATCACTGAAGATTCTGCTTAATGCAGCACTGGAATTAAGTCTGCTAACTTTAGTTCTGTTAGCATTTACATTACAATATAAGATAAAATATGTTAGATTACAATATACATACAATATATATACAATATACATAATCTACACGCATTGCAAAGGGATGAGCTTGGGGAGGAATCTACAGTTGGAGCTATGGAGCATTGACTGTTGTCTGAGCCCAGAGGACTCTGGTTTTTTGTGACAGAAGCAGTAGATCTTTTGCAACACCCTGGACACTGTTCAAGATATAGTGAGCTTCACTAAAGCCTTTCCAAAGTGCTTAAAGTGCTTGTTCAGCAAAAGTAGCAGCAAGAGATGCCTCCAAATGCTATCTGATACCTACTGGTCTCAGCATGATATGCGCCTTTCCGTGGTTATTGAAAATGGATGACCTGTTAATCACCTTGGATGAGCTGAAAATTCCAAATCATCCTTGTTCACTTGAGCTATGGAGTCTTTTGATTTCACCATCTGATTAGATTACTCAGGAGCTTCTTTACCATCTAAAGCCACTGAGCAATAGCTTACAGAACCTAAACAGTTAGTTACCGATAGCCGTTTAGATGGCTAGCATTCTTCTCTCTAGCTGAGAGTGTTGAAATAATTCAATCACTGCATAGCCAAAACTGGAACCCAAAGTTCTAAAACACTTAAACACTGCAAACTCTCAAATACTGGCAAATTAACCTTTCACTTGCCCTTCGAACAGCTCATAGATGTGAGGGACAGAATGCCTCACACAGTCTTATAACCCAGTACATTCTGTCCAACAAATTGCCACTGCTGATAGACAGTTTATAGAAGGAGAGAAAAGAGGAGTATGGTGCTTTGATGCTAAATTTTGACACTGCAAATGTAGAGCTTAAATAGGATCCAAAAGAAGGACTCAGAGTCCTCTCGACCTGACCGTATCCCTCCCACTTTGGCAGTGGGTACTGAAACCCTCTGCCATAGTGGTATACATTCAGGAGGTGACGTATAGAAAAAGTAGCATGATCAATGATCCAGGTAAGAAGAGGGCAATTGGAAGGAGGGCAAAGAGGACTTTAAGACACTGGTTTTAGCTGAGAGACATGGAATGTGTGCTGTAGTCATATAATAATGGGTAGCCTTACCCTGACAGCAGATGGTGTGATCCACAACAGATGGTCCAACATAACGAGGAGATAATTCCTTGGAATCAGTCTTAAGTAGGATGTTTTTGCAAGATAGCCATCTTTCTGACCTGATATTGGAGCAAGGATCCAATGGTGGTCTGCAATACACCAGTTGATGTTGGCTGAGGAATGTAGAGCAGATCGTGTGTCTTTCCAGAGCCTACAACAGTGTTCGAGGAGCAACTGTGGCTCAGGAGGTAGAGTGGGTTGTCCACAACCCGAGGGTCGGTGGTGATGCTCCTCCAGTCCATATGTTGAAGTGTACGTGGGCATATCTAAGTTTAGATATGAATTTATGAATATATGTGAATGGATGAATATGGAACAAGAGGTTGGTAAGACTAGAAAAGCACTATATAAGTGAAGTATATTTGGTTGATAACCCAGGAACATTCAAAAGGGGATGACTCGGTGGCAGCACTGGTCAGGGAGTTATGGGTATATTCATATTTGAAAAGCTAGGGGAGATCTCCAGGGTGAGGGTTTGATGGAGGTAATGCACCATATTGCAGCCCATAGGTCCTGGTTTAATATTTCTGTCTGGCAATTGGTCTGTGGGTGGAAACCAGAGGAGAGACTAACAGTAGTGGTAGAACCCTTGGGGGGATCAGGTTGGACAGGATGGTAGGAGAGATAAAGGCCAGTTCTAACTTAGAGGTTCAAAAAAGACAGAATGGAGGAGGAGGAAGCCATCGTGCTGAGGTCCTTAATGAAACAGCAGTAGAAATTGGTGATGCCCAAGAATCACTGAAGCTGTTTCTGGGTAGTGGGTTGAGCCCACTCTGCCAATGCCGTGATTGTCTCTGGATCTGTCTTCAACTGCCTGCTTTCTTTGTTGTAACCCAGGAAACTAACTGGAATTTGTATTTTTCTGTCTTTATGTAGTGCTGGTTTTCTAAAAGCCTCTGGAGAACCTGGCAGAAATGGGAGACTTAGTGAGAGAGAAGATTAGTATGTCATAGAGTTAGACAAGTACAAAGGTTCAGGGAATCTCCCAGAATGTTATTTACCATGGCTTGGAAAACTGTGGGAATGTTAGTTAGTCCAAGAGGCATTACCAGATATTCAAAATATCAAATGTGGGGTGTTGAATGCCATCCTCCAATCATCTGATACAGACCAGATATTGTGCATTCCTGAGATCCAGCTCAGTGAAAACCATGGCACCTTGAAAAGACTGAGAGGCAGGGTTGATTAAAGGTAGAGGATATTTTTTCTCAGTGATGTTATTTAATCCACAGAAATCAATACGGGAATTTCAGTTGCTAAGAATGATCTGTCTTAGCAATGAAAAAGAAACTAGAGGGGAAGAAGATGGTTGCATTATGCCTGAAGCCAGTGATACATGGATGCATTTTTCCAGGGCCTACTTTAGGATGAGACAGGCTGTAAAGTCTACTAGTGGATGGAGTGGCACCAAGAAGATCTATGGCACAATCATAGGTATGAAGGATGCAAAGAAGGGCCAAATCCTTACTGAAAAACCAAGATATTCAGATTTTGGACAAATCAGCAGTTAAAGGACTAGATGTTGCTACCATGTCCTCTGCTGGATACTGAGCACATTGCAGACAAGACGAATGACAAAACACACTCTTATCAGCTATTCTCCCTGTAGACCAATCAATGTTGGTTTGTTTTGTTTTTTTCTACCAGGGATGGCCCAATATTAGAGATATCTTAGAAGCTGAGATGAAGTGATGAACTGTTACTCTTGCTATGATTGCTAAAAAACACCAGGGACAAAGGACCACATTATGAGTTACTCAAGCCACAACAAGCCACAAAACCGGTTACAATAGGAGCTTGAATCTGCATTCTGTGTTTAGATGGGGCAGAAACTTTGTTGGATAACAGCACACCCCCCTTGCTATTGTTGTTTTTTGGCCAAACTGGGCAGGCAAACTGGGTAGAAAGTGTCCTGAGTGACCACAGCACAGGCTCTCACCCACGTAGCTGCATGCCCAAACTGCCTGGATTCCTAATGCGAGGAAATGCGAGGAGAGGAAGCCTTGGGTTATAATCTGGAGGATCACTAAACTCCCACTCTTGTGAGAAATGGAGACAGGATGCAGGTAGTGGCTGTGAATGGAACCTTCTACGAGAATCCAGGCTAGTAGGATTATCACGAGATGCCATTTTTTCCTTTAATTGTTCACTGCATCTTTTTACAAAACTCCCCTGGAACGCCTCATCATTCAACTGGCAGGATGATTGTTTAGGGTGGCGGGATGAGTAGAGATGTTAACAAAGAGACTAGTATAATGCTAGTATAATGTTCTGTTATCACCTAACAACTAGCGTGCAACTGGATTTACATTTATGTGAATACTGGAGTACATTAAATGCAGAAGGTGGAGCATTACCAACCAGATATAGTTCATCTTCATGAACTCCTGGTGGGAGTGTATTGGGATACTCACGAGCCCCCAGCTAAGCACCGCTGTGTTTTAGTTCTTTCTGGAGAGCAAGAATGTCACTTCAATACTACTCCGAGTCACTAAGAGGAAGGCTCTGATGGTTGTTTGTGCTTATGCACCTAACAGCATGTTGACAATGATGGAGAAAACTGGTAGGGAGTTACTGGGACAAATGGCCTGCCTGATTTGAAACCCAGTGATGTTACGTTGTTAGACTTCTGTGCTAGCTATTGAAACAACATGTTTGAGCATAAGGTGGCTCGATCGACTTTGTGGTCATATCATCTGCAGCCATATGTCTTGGACACTTGGGTAAAGAGAGGAGCAGATCTTTAACTGATCACCTAGTGGTGAGTTAGATTAGATGGTGTGAGAGGTTGCCGGAAAGATCCTGCTAACCCAAATGGGCTTACACTTTTCTACGTAGTCTTTAACACCCGCCTCTGGAGGAACTTTGCAAGCATGTAATTTTTCCCTATTTAGATTTAAACCAGTGTGGTAACAGGGCTTGGTAAAAAGGCTCACCTCACACAATGTCCCATTTGTAAAAATTCAGGATACTTGGGTAGTTTGGGCATGGATACTTATGCTTCACCCTGTTATGTATGTTATGTAGAAAAAAAATCCAATTCTGGATTAAGAAATTCTCTTCAAAGTGACTCACTATCTTTTAAGTACCAAATATTCACACCCTGTTGATCTAAAAGGTGACTGTTCAAAACTGGCAGTTGTTTCCTAGGACAAGATCAACTGTGGTGAGCTTGGAACTTATCAGTTTGAATAGATTTAAGGGGTGACATTTTTTTGTTATGTTGAATAAGATAAGAGAAGATATATTATCTGTGGCTTTGTGTTTATGCTGATAACTTGTGGTTGTGTATATGTTTTCACTTTCACAGGTACATTATCATCTTTCATTGTGCTAAGCATCGGATTCGTAGTTAGCCTACTTTGATGCAAAATATTACTATACTCCTATTTATTTACATAAATGAGTTCACAAAGGATGTTAGAAGTTTATCAAAGTTATGAATGATGAATATTTTTTTCATGTACACTTATGTAATCAGCACCTACATGTATAGTTTGTTGAGAAAAACAAATGGTAGGGAAAATAATAATATCTTTGCCAGTCAACAAGTCAGTCAGCCAACAAGCCACACGTTCTATCTTAACTGCCTGGTTTACAACAGCCTGCTAAAAACATCAGTAGCTGACAGCTAGTCTCTTCTGTCTAACATACTCTGAAGTTGCTATGACGTTGCTACAGCAGCACTCTCCATCTCTGCAATGACAAGCTCCTTTATCAGCTGTTAATGGGAGGTAGAGTTTGTGTGGATGTGAACCCTGTGTGTACACCTTTGAGAAAGCAGTGAAGCAAGTACAAGCCATATGTATGCATTTGTCAGGTGCATGTGTGAGGTTATGTCTATTATTGGCATGTTTGCAACAGAGACAGGCATGAGTATATATGAGAGCTGACAGAGGCATCCAGGTTGTCAGCCTTTGTAATGGAGGAGAAGGTAATTCGTTAGACGGATCCTCCTCTGTGGCCGCCTACATGTCTCCCCTCTGTTCATCGTTCTCTCCACCGCTCCCTTTCCATCCCGTCTCCTGTAAATCTCTCTCAACCACTCTTTCTTTCCCACTTACCCTCCATCTCTCACCATCCTTCTTGTCTAATGCCCCTCCTCCTCCTCCATCCCCCTCTTCCTCCCCCTTGCCCAGCTTGGGCCCTCATCCATCAGGCCTAATGATTAAGCTGCTGCCCTGCTCATCTGAGGCCCTGCTTTGTATTTCCCAGAGCTGAAAACTGGGTTTAGCTGAGCAACAGATCAGCATACTTCAGCAGCAAACACCTTAGGCTTATTATTTAAAAAGGAGAGGTACACTGATTAAAGATTAAAGATTGCTAAAAACTGTCTGTATAAAATTAGGACCTAAGCAAATATGGCAGAATTTTAGGTGATTTCTTAATTTTAAGCAAAAGGGAAGATCTTTGGAAGAGCTGTTGACCAGTGTCAGTTTTGAGACAATATTTGTGGTTGGTAGATGAAGATGCCAAGTAAGTACCAAAACTGAAATTTTAAAGTGACAATCTAATACCAGTCAATGTCCCAAAAATATATGCTACAGGAACTGATCAGCAAGACAATGAGTGAAACACCTCACTCAAAAAATGCTTTTCCAGTCATAGCTTAGTAACCATAAGTAGGTATAGAGGGTTTGTCAAGTTTTAGATTTTCCATCATGATAAAGCAACGTGCATGGGGCTCAGGTCTTTTTTGTTGTCTTTTTCATGCCTTTTTTAAACACAAATTACAGGAGCAAAAGTATAAGGATTGGATTAAAGAAGCCCTATTAGTGGCTTTGCTTTCAGTGAGTTACTCTGTGACTGTTGTCTAGGCTTCTCCCTTAAGGGAAAATCAAAATGTTATCTTATTTTATCTTTCGTTGGATAGGCAAAACCTATATATGAGTCCAGTATGTTCAAAGCTTTATACAGTGAAGAAGAGAACAGCAGGACCATTTTTGTAGTACTTTTTCTGAAAATCAAGGAGGATTCTATAGAAATACTGGATTTAAAAATTGGTTTTGCCCTGGACAAAGATGTAGTCATCGGATGCAGGAAATAAACACAAAATCATGAAAATTTGAAGATATAGAGTGCTGCCACATAACAGGTAAAAGAAAATATGATTTTGTATTTCTTCCCCAAGGTACGCACAGATAGAAATTGTTACTGAGTCACAGAGTACCTGGGTCACAATTGCAAAGACGGTCAGTTGTCACCCTTTTTGTCAGGTAATGTGAGAAGATAAACTCCATGCATGAAAAGCAAGAAGCACTTTCCAGTGGAGATTTCCTTTAGGGATATTTCAAATGACACCGCTATTTAGATGCCAACTGTCAAGTTGCTCCATCAGGATTCCCAAGCATTTCTTTATTTGAGATGTGTTTCAAGACTCTATCTGGGAAAAAGAGAACCAGTTTCGTCTCTTATACCCCTTTGAAAATGCGAAACCAATTTTTCTAGCACCTCAACGAGCGGGGTTCAGAGTGCTATTGTTTCTAAACCTTGCTGCATCACCATTCATGTAGACTGCAGCCAAAAACATAGAACTGAGGAAAGTGGTTCAGTGAAAGACGCCACCAAGTGTTTGTATCTGTCTTTGAAGTGGAATCACTCTTTCACAGTCATCCTTGTACATGACTAGTGGAAGTGCCAAACATAGAGAAATTGTCTTCTGACCTCTGTCTCCATGTCTGAAATCCCACATTCCCTCAGTCTTGCTGACCATTTTGCTACTCAAGTGTCTCTTCCTGTAGTGGACCAGGGGTTCAAAGGATTTTGTGACAAGTGGGGGAAAGGGGTAGTTCTTAAAGTATTCTTTTAAAATAGAGTAATTTTAAACTTTTTACACATTATATTATGTCATAGATTTGATTTAAAATGGATCCCATCAATCACTCAATAATGCACAATGACATATGAATTCACATTTTGATTTTGGGTAATTGGGTATAGATTTATGGGCAATTTTATCCATTTGAAATCAAATCTACAACACAATAAAGTGTGCAAAAAGTAAAGGGGTCTGAATTCGTTCTGAAGCAACTGAACTGTTCAGTAATGTCTTTGAAATGGCAGATCTGACTTCTCAAATGTGTTATCTTTCACTTCCACAGCATCATTGCTTCCAAGTCTCTCCTAAATCAATGCTTCTTAGATCTTTGTTTAATATTTAAAGCAATTGTATCCTATCTTTTCAAAGAGTCAACCCCTGAAATGTTGATCTGGTGCCAATTCTTGGCATGAGCCTCCAATGACGGCAGGTTTAAAAGCCTGAATTCCTCATCATTAATTTCCTCTTCCGAAAAACAATAATAATATGTAATATTATAATACATACGGTATGTATTAAATTACTTAACATTAAGCCAATTTTAAATGAGGATAGGAAATTCAGGGAATGGTTCTGTTAAAACTATACATACAGCAAAAAATAACCTGTCTATTATTTAAGCAATTATAGCTATATTACATATCCTTATCAGCAAACGTTTGTAAGTCTGGAGGAGGCCAGGATGAAAAGAAAGCTAGTTTCGAGGGTGTCTGGCAGGAAAAAATAGACAATGCTATTGAGAAAAACGTAATATTTCAAAAATGAAATAAAAGATGAAGCTGCAGTTACATTTAATTCTTAAAATAGGATACGATATGATAGGCCACGATACGATAAGATACGATATGTTATGAGATGATACAATACACTTTATTATCCCCATGGGGAGATTTCATAGTAATGTAAGACAAATAACAAACAAGAACAGAAAAAAACATATACACAAAGCAGCACAAACTGCAGCAAATCACAACCACAATTTATACATGTTGTATATTAAACACATTTAATATTACACATATTGCACATATTACAAAACCAGTTAAAAGAAATTAGTAGAACACAATTAAGCTATCTCACACGCCCCTTTAGCAACCCATTTAAGCAACAATATTTACAATTGTAATAGAGGAAGGTACAAATGAGTTTTTTAAAAGGTAGTGTTTACATTTGGGTACTCTATATTACTGCCAGGGTAAGCGATCATATTCGTCATGGCAAACATGAGATGGGTCAGACAATATTCTCTGTGCTTACCTTAGAACAGAGTGCTCATATATTGACTGGAGGAACTGGTCTTCATTCCTCCCCCTAACTTTCATGGTAGTTAGATTTTAACTGTAGATTGAGAATGCCATACCATGCTGACTATACTCTCTAATAAAGTCTGGTAGAATAAAAGCATGATCCTCTGGTTCCACGCCTATGCACCCTGAGTCTGCACAGAAAGTATATTCCCCGCAGTAAACAAGACAACAAACTTTCAATATTGGTCGTCCAGCTAAAAGTCCTGTCCAAATGAATGCCAGGGTACCTGTGGGAGTAGACCCAATTTATTGGTTCATCATGTAAAGCCACTGGATGATGAATCCCCACCAACCTAGGGTCCATATATATTGGGTCCATATATATTTCATCCATATATACCTCAGCATTTGGTTAAGTTCCTTTTGCATTATTTTCAAACTTGTTTTATCTTGATTCCTAAAAGAATTTTTTTTTTTTTTTTTTTTTTTGGTCCTTTAACTTTTTCGTTATTGTATATTAGACTTGTTGTTATGCTGCAATGTCATTTCTGGTAACCACACTGTCTACTCAAAATTGTATGGAGTAGGTTACTGTTTCAGCAGCCTCGTCAATTCCCAAACCTTGTGCAAAAGAGGGATCCCCTGAATGTATCTCTGCTATCTTTTGGCCATACAGATATTGCATTGGTTTGTGGTGTACTACTCTTAAACACCATCTGATAGGTTTATTTGGTGAACTGTAGTATGGTCAGCCAATGGGGGCTTTGTTTTTGCAGTCTGAGAATTTTTGATGTTTCCATAACATCTGTCTAAAACTTGTTTAGCTCATGTGTGTCACTTAACATATTGTTCAATACAAGGTAGGGACAGCTCTAATTTACTTTAAATCAAATCACCTAAAAAGGGGCTCATGGTGTACATCACAGTTGCTGGTGAACACAGTCTACTATTTCAGCGATGTCTCGCACTTTATACACAGATTACAATGTTGGAAAGATGAAAAAGTCTTAGATAAAGCAGCTCAATATCAGTGTTGCATACAGTCTCTCTCCTGGTGTAATGTATAAACCAACTCTCATTGACAAAGAGACAGATGTCGCCTCTTTGACTCTTCCCCCACATTTCAGCTCTATTGGCTCAGACAAGAGAGAAATCTTCCAACTCAGTCAGAGTTTGAAAGTACCTTATGGAGCCAAGTCTTTTTAAACACCATCATGCTTGTGTCCTGGCACTCAAAAGATACTATGGCACTGGTGCAGATTTTCAGCATTTTGCTTCTCATGCTTCATATGTTGAATGGTATCATACAGGGCAGCAGTGGTCTGTTGCCTCTACGTCAGAGATCTTGGCTTATCCCCCTTCTGCTTCTCTTCCATCAATGTCCGTTTAATTCTAGCTGTGCTTTCACAGCCTCGGGCAGACCAACAGGTGGAGTAATCCTTAGCACTGATGCTTGCAATGCACTTTAATTAATGTTACATTTATAATTCTTTCTATACAGGGACAAACAATAAATACAAATGACTGTCATGGTGCATCTCTGTGCTACTGTGCAAACATGAATGTGAATAGGATACTGCTTTTTGGGGGGCAGGAGTTTACATAGTAAACAATAGGAAAGTCTTTTAAGGTGGTCATCATACACCTTTACCCTATCAAATTCTACATACCTACAGTATATAACAAAACTGAGTGTACAACTGTCATTAAAATGCTTAATAATTAAAAACTGTTTCACAATAATTGCAGTATTTTTAAGTTAATGTGAGGCATTTTATCTAATGTATAATTAACAGATTAACAGATTAGATAGATTCATGAAAGTACAGTCCACAGTGTAAAACCTCAGTGCAACAAAAGTGAGTGCAGCTGTGATTTCCAGTTAAGACTAACCACACAAAAAAGTTAATAAAATAACCTGTGGCCACCAAAGCGTCCTCAGTTTTGGCTTCGGTTTTGTCTGATGCAACATGGCACCACATGGTAAACAAGTTAGAAACTGGACTGTGCGACTTTACAAAGATGTGAGAGGGTACAAGGGCATCAGTAGGCTACTGAACATGAGCTAAACAGTGCTGCAGCAGTGGTTACGAGGTATATGAAGAGCCATACTGCTAAAAACAGAAGGTCCTGAGATCAATGTCAGAAAATGATTCCACACACAACTCACTATTAATGCCATGTTGCATTGAAAAAGGTAAAAAACAGTCTTCTGCCTCTGCAAGTGTGATTAATCTAGACAAACTTGGTGGAAGAGAAATTTTCCAGCATCCCATGTTCCCAAACACTGCCATAATCAAATCAAATCAAAACTTTGTTAAAATCACTAAGGTTTAGTTTCTTATATCAACTGCTGGAGTGGAGGCCAATGAGAATATGGAAAATAAACCACAGGAGCACATGTTTTTTTCCAGAAAGACGGATGAAAGAAATGCTGAATGAAAGATTGCATTGACTTATAGAAGCTAGTTAAACAGCGGCTAGCCTGGATGAGACATTGGTGAATTTTGTTGTCTATATTGTAGGCTAGTTTAGTGCAGCAACAACAGCATCCAATTGAAGAAATATCAAAATATCTGTAAAGTTGTAAGTTCACACTAGCTATACTATATATAAGAGAACATTGGTCTGAGGCTAGCTAATTGTTTTGAAGACACTGGAAAAATATTGCTACACTTTTAGGGCCCTATACTGTTATTGTTAATGAGGAAAACTAGTCATGTGTAATACCATTCTATTTACAAATGTCAATAATGCAACTCATGTTCTTTTGATGAAACGCTAACTTTCTGACAGTCCCTCTCTTGAATTTAAATATTCAGCATCTAATTGATGTATCTACTGAGTTTTGTAAGTTTGCCCTGAAAACTCAATGTAGAGAAGTTTAGGAAACCAAATGCAGACAGACAAAACTGAAGCAAATGAAGAAATAATTGTCACTAATTTGACAACACAGACACCACATTTAGGGAGAAAAATGCTGCAAAGTGAGAGAAAAAAGTAGAGGAAATCTATCTACTGCAGAGTATAATGAGTCTGTTTATCTACTCACCAACTCCCTGGCTGACAGTGACTCACTGGTTTCATCACTGTCTTAATAATTCTCTCCCGTTGCTGTAATATTTGATACAAATACACCTATCATTAAATCAGTCATTAATTCCTCATTAAATCAGGCATAGAAGGGAAGCACTGCCTCGGTGTCTTCTGTGGGATGCATATCTGACCACACTCACCATTACTGTAGGGTGTGGTCAGATTTGGGCTGTTGTGCTTGTGACCACACCCATCTGATATGTTGCACTGGTAAATGGTGCATTGTGAATGGTGCAAGGCTCAGGGTGAAGACAGAGCATGAAGTAACTGGATGGATGGATGCTGAATTGCATTTCACACATTATTTTAGTCTCAGTGTAGTCACTCTTTAAGATTTACCTCGAGTGAAACTCAGCTCTTTGTTTTATTGTGCTTAAGACTGTGCTTTGGAGGTCATGAAAGTCCCACACTCTAACTGACCAACTGCATATCTACAGTTCCACAGGATTCTTTGATAGCTCTAAAGATTTGTCAAGTCTTCACCTCATTTTGTTCCTGTTAATTATTTTACAGAGTAGAGAGCTGGTTGCTTTGATGCCAGAAGATGTCTTTCTCTCTCTCTTTTTGCATGAATACTTCTCTTACTCCCACTCTGCTCTCTCTCTCTATTAGTCACTCCCGCAATCTGCCCTGCAGTGGTGTTACAAGTTCCACTAAATCCAATTAAAGGAGCCAGAAACAAATTTATAATATGGCAAAATGGCACTTAATTTGAAATTCTTAAAAGATGTATACGATTCAAAATCCTGCTGATGAGTTCATGCTCTTCTTCTTTTCCTCAGGGGGATAGAGAAGAGCATGCCACTCATGCCCCAATGGATGTGCACTCATATCAGCATACATGCACAAAAACACATCGTTATAAACAAAACATTACTCATTTGGTCAAAAAAAAAAGGATTTACACGCACTTTTTAAACACCAGAGGAAACACACTATCACATGCTGTAGGGTAAGGGCAGGTATAGCACTGTAACTTTTAAATCCCATGTCCGACCAATTATTAAACCAAAACATAATGCCACGCTACGCCATTGGTGTGAAAAAATAGCATTGGATGAATACATATTGAAACAGCCGAAGGCTTCTTTACTGCAATAACACAAGTGTACCCCTACCATTCTATTGTTTTTTGCTTCTTGTTTTTTACTCTCTTCATGCTTTTTTATGCTTCTCTCCTGACAGTTCCTTCCCTATTTGCTTGTTATCATAGTGGTTACTGTATTGCTGTCTTCTCTAATACACACTTTCACAGCAGTGCATAAGATGCAGAAGATAAAAAATTGATTTTATCATTACCTTTTAATCAATAGACAGACATGAAAATAAGAAGCAACACATTTTCAAGGGTGCTGTTGATGGAGAAGAGTTAGATATTTGAGAAAGAAGGTAGACCCAAGGATACGGGCCAACACACAGTGAGGCCGGGTATGTATATGTAGAGTGTGTGTGTGTGTGTGTGTGTGTGTGTGTGTGTGTGTGTGTGTGTGTATGTGTGTGTGTGTCTGTGTATTTAAAATAAAGTATTTCTTCTGGGAGTCAAAAAGAGGAGTTATCAGGCTTGGATGATTGGCAGACAGGGGATAGGTGAGGTTTTCACTGAGTTTGCTGTGGATTAAATATGAATGTAAAAGAGGTCTCCCTCCTGTGAGACCCAATCTGTGTGCATGGATTATGTGTGTATGTGGGTGCCTGTCCCCTTACTGCCTCTATTGCTGTCACATCTGATCATAGCCCATCAAACCATCTGAAAGCTGAGCTGACAGAACTGTTTAATAAACGCAGATACACAACCCAATACAAACCCACCACACACAAAGTAAGAAAACTTTAAAGAGACAACAAGATCACCTTTCTCCACTACACCTTTCCATCAAATTTTCAACACCTAATTTCTGCTATAATGAAGCTTCATACATACAGAGACAGTTTTTTCCTCTGTTTGTTTTTGGTTTAACATATTTATTGGTTTTCATATTCTATATATTCAACAAATAAGGGGAAAGAAATCAAACTAAACAGATTATACATAAACATGGAAAGCATCAACGAAGGAAACAGGCAACAAAAAAAGAACAAAACACCAGGTATATAGTTCATTAGTTCATGATCTGTTGTGTTTTTCTTCATCAGAAATTACAGAATTGGTTATGAAAGTTGGCTTCCATGTAGTGAATGAAGCTTTTTTGGCTTTTAGAATGAGTGTAGGTGGTCTTAAGTAGCATATGTCAACTTTTTTTTCATAGCCAGGCAGCTTTAGAGGCTATGTAGCAATTGATTATCAGCTGGTATCTCAGTTTTTCTACTGAAGAGCAATACAGTATTTTGCCTCTACAATACCAAGACTGACCAATTTAACCCGCAGCTTGTATATTTATGCGTGAAATTATTTTAATTCTCAAGTTGATAAATTCTTCAAAAACAAAGTAACATCATCTCCATATCTAACAACTCAGTGATTGTATTTATTATTTATTATATCTGTGATAAAAGCTGAGCTCTAATTTACTAGAACACTGGTTCCATGAAAAAATGAGTGATGACAACAGACAGCCTTGACAGCTGCCTGTAGTTAATGTAAATGGCTCTGATACTATATTATTAGGTATTACCACTGGCTCTCTGTTTAGGTATTTCATCCACTTAATGCTAATTCATCCAAGACCAACTCTTGGTAGATCTTCAAACGGGTATTGCTATTCCAGTCTCTCATGAACATGTACAAGAACTTGCATCCATGCAAATGCTGGGATGCAAACTCTATGTACTAATGAATTTTCCTCTAAACATTGACTTTAAGGCTGCTGTAATCAATATTTTTGTGTTTACAATGGATCCAATCATTACATGTATTGTAAATGTGTTGCATAGTTTCTTGTTTGTAGTTTATAACATGTCATCTGACTCTGCAGCTCCCCTCACCCCGTGGAGTATTTGAGTGTTTTTCAGCTCATTGTTGTGGTTTTTTTGGCTTCAACTGTTTTGGTTCACTTTCATCATTCTCATCAGTGGTATTTCCTGTGTGGAACTGTTTTCAGCAGTAAACTCTTAATAGTCACTGCACTCATAATATTGTGTCTGAGTTGTTTTATCTACTAAGTAGCTATACTTCCCATGTTTAGGTGTTTATAGACCTTGTGCAGGGTGTGCAGCTGAAGGCATTTGTAGTTTACTTTTGGCAGCCTTGCTAAAAAGGCTACTAGTCCAAAATATCGTTGTGATGTTCAACGTTCTTCAAAATTAAAGCAAAGTGCTGAAAATTTGTCACACTTGAATTTTTTTGGCTTTTTCCCTTTTTTCTACAACCCAATGTTGAACACATGCTTGTGATCCACTTCCACATCATACCAATAACACATCAATAGGTTATTCACAGAACACATTTTGACATATCCCATTGGCAAATACGCAGGCGTATATAATACTATGAAAGATGGCTGAAGCCAACTGCTTCAGTTTCTGGGTGTGGTGCATGTTGGGTGTTGTGCATGCTTGCTGGGATATTTAAATAGAACAAAGCCATTGTTAATATTATTAGTAACAGCTATCGTTTCATTGCTTTTACAAGTCAAACTACAGACTGTCATGCAATAGGATCCCAGCAGTCACTTTGCCTGTAGACATGTTGATATTCTGACCCATATTCTGATCTTTACTACACACCTGTGAAGTTTAGTGACTGTATCTTGCACAGCAGTGACATTATCATGGTGACAAAATGTCTTCACAGACAGACAAACACACAGAGAGTTAGATAGACCCCGCCAGACAAGAGGTCTTCTGGGAACCGTGGTTTCATCAGGTGTACAGCGTGCCTTACACTTTAAAAGTACACTGTACAATGAAAGATACACTGTGTAGTGCGTGGAGCCTTTGATATAATCTAATCACTATCAGTTCTTTAATTTAACCAAACCAATCAGGAATTATAAAGTATAATTTCTAGATAAAGGCTTGTGTAACAGTTGCTGTACAGCTCAAATTGTTCTTCTGTTTTGCGGTGCAACACTTTTTATTTTAGCATGACTTTAAGTTAGTCGCTACTTATGTTACAAAAAGCTGGTAGCACTAGCAAGCAGTACATTTGTTAACATTGACAAGTGTTGATGCCAAGCATTATGTAGAGCAAATGATCCACTTGGGACACATGAATGATTTTGTTGTCTTATTGCTACAAATTTAGGACAGTCTGCCAAAAACTTACTGTATTCTTCACTTCCTTTTGCAATGTATACTTCAATTGACTTTATATTGTTCTTTGAGTTAACAGCAGCACCATAGGTTTTCTGGTGCACAAAGAACATTTGATTCTTTAATCGCTGTCCTCTCCATCCTTTCCTTTCTTTGATGTGTTATCTGCTTTATTCTTTTTTATCTCGCTCTTCTTTTTCTTCTGCCTCATTTATCATGGCCTCTCCTTTCCCTTTATCTACTTTTCTCCTCAATTCATCTTACTTCTGTTTCCAACTTTTTCCTTACATCTGCTCCTGTTCTCTTTGATCTTTGTCTCCTCTTCCACCAAATTTATCACCTCTTCACCCTCTTCCTCCATGTCCTTCCCCTCATCAATTTCCAATATTATTCCTTATTTACTATTTAAACTATCCTCCTCCTTCTCCTTTTTAAAGTCAGGTGATTCATAACCTCTGTGTATTACAGAAACCCTCCCTCACTCTTTATAGCAGTGGCAGATACAGTATATGGGACATGAATATTCATACAGTGCTCTGTATGCTGTGCATACCATAGCTTTCCACTATACCTTTCTTCATTTCTGTCAGTTTCTGTGATGCCTGTTTGAAAAACAGGTGTAGTTGTTGAATACTGTAATGTGAGGACGTGTAAGGATTCTGTGTCAGTTGATTTATTCTGAAAGACCTGCTATTGTTTTGCTGACACACACATCTGAACCCCGGTGAGACAAGTTTTTATACAACACAGCAATATGGAACCACTTGCCTGGAAGTTGCTCGCTGAGAATCAAGGTTGAGTGACTTACTGAAGGGCATGGTAGCAATTCAGCACCTGGTTGAAAACTATGTACATCCAGTTTCCACAAAGTAAAGGCACATAACACAAGAAAAATGTAATTTGCACACTGCAAATATGATTCTGTATGTGTGTGTGTGTGTGTGTGTGTGTGTGTGTGTGCGTGTGTGTGTGTGTGTTTGTGTTTGTTTGATACCTTACGGTCAATAAAAGGTTAAATTAAAATTGTCTCTAAAAAAAAAGTACCAACATCCCCATGAAAAGATTTCATCATTGCCTAAGTTTAGTTAAACAGGACATATATTTGCCTAATCCCGAAGGTTTTACACAGTGTATTAGTAGATTTTTGATATTAAAAGTCCAAGTAGTTAGAAAAGAAACTGAGACCATCTTGCAATGGGATCAGATCAGCTGCAATGCTCGTCAACACAGTGATGTGGACAGCACCCATCTTCTAACTTAGCCTTCATTTTGATTTCAACTAGACTGTTAATATTGCAACTGACTGTCTTTCTATTGTGTGTGTTTTTTTGTTTTTGGACATTCTAAAGAAATACCCACTTTTGAAACGGCAAGATGTCTAAAAGCTTAAGCTTGGGCTTAAATGTTTTTTCGAACATTTAAGCTCAGACCATAACTCATTGATTTTATGATTAGACATAAATGACAGTTTAATGATTTTTTTTCTTATCTGTGCATTTATTTAAAGACCACATGTGTCATCTATTTGCTGCTGTTGTAAACTTACTCAAGATAATCCAATTATCATCATTTATTTTAATGAGGGTTGTTAAAAGTATGATCAACTGATGCTGGTTCATTTATGCAACTATGTATTTGTTATAACAATGAGAATTTTTGAAAAACAGTCGTGAACAAGTAATTATATATATATATATATATATATATATATATATATATATATATATATATATATATATATATATATAAACATATATATATTATATCTTAACTCAAAATTCAGTAAATGTAAATTTATTAACATGTCAGTAGTGACACATTTGATTTAATGTGACAGAAAAAAAACACACACAATAACACCAGTGACATACATAAGACAAAAGATGCTTACTCCTCAACGCTAATGAAGTAAATGAGACTAAATTGTTACTTTGGTATAAATTCAAAGACTGACACTAAGGGAGAGCACTTAGTAAAATATCAGAAACAAACAAAAAAACATTTAACTCCATTAGACAACAACTGAAGTGTCCAGCAAAGTAGATTTTCCAAATTGCAATTGTACAGTACCTTTTAATACTGTGCAGTTGATTTTGTCTACAAGGGGTAAACTTGTAAAACTGGGGTAAAATTGCTCCCGTTTTACGTTAGACGTTGCTTTTACTTGGCCAATAACAAATTCCCTTCAATGCCAATCACTCTGAATGCTTATTGCAGTCCCAGGGGCTCTGGAATCAGGCACATGATCTGGTCACTTCCATTCATGAACATCTCTAGGGCTTGGCTCGGAGAACTTGTTTACTCCATTGAAGTGCATGCATTTGACTTCACATTGTTTTCTCCCACCTGAAGGATGATGCCAGGGATGGGTTCATCACCATACACACAACACATCACTGACCATTGTGATGCTGATGATGACGTTAGGTCTGAAATCTTTCCCTGTTTAAACAATTGCATGCATAGTTACAAGAGTAACTTCCTATAAATTGTGGCATGGACAGTCAAATAAACCATCAGCTGTCTTGCAGAAATAACTTATGTCCTTGTATTTGAAAATGATGTAAGAAATGCTGAGGACCTCGTACTTTCTCATGGTGCATTTAATGGTGATGAAGAGCATTTTCCTTAAACCTTCCTCTATCCTCTCAACTACCACCTCACTCACACAATAGAGTTTCACCATGCTTGTATCCTTCAGCAGCTGGAAAAGGCTCTGTGTATCAGGAATATCTTTCCCTGACCAACTAATGTGTCGGCTCTATTCAGTGCAGCCCCTGCTCCATTTGGTGCACCCTTTTCATGGCTTCCCCCAAAGAAGTTCCATGTCACTATCAGGGAACCCCTCTGCTGTGGCCCAGTGGATAGTTTTATTTGTATTGCGTGGTAGGTCAATCACAAAAAACCTGAAGACATTTGACATCAGTGTGGTCCTTTGCCAGTAATTGTAGAATAGGGTCCAAAAAAGCCTGTACAGCTGGTTGGTCATGCCCTCTGCTAAGGGAGATGGTGCAGAAGGGCAACGGGGCCTGGTTTGTCAGATAAAATACTCCCGGTGTGAAGGGTCACCTGTTGATGTGGCCCCCTCAAAGAGAAATGTCTGGGTCTGAAGCAATGTGGAACAGGCCTTAAAGAGCCTGTTCTGGAATTGTGCCACTAGCTCATTCTCTTGAACTGGGGTATCAGTTTTAACCGCGATTGTACTTACTCTGGTCTCTCCCCCTTTGCACTGAGATGCTTACCTTCTCCTTGCACCATTGGGCTAATCATCCCCTACTTGAATATCTGTTTAAGGGATAGGCGGACTATTTGCAGTCCAAACCAACACTGAAAGTACATGTCTAGGCGGCGCTGCAAACGGTGCTGTTGGACATTTTCTCTAAGATTTTGGAGTTCACAATGCCAAACCTGTACAATTCGTCAGCCATAAACTGCAGGTTTTCACTGGGCTTACACTGGTATGTCTTTCTGTCTCTCTCATTTGGTGGAACCACCCAGAATGGTCTCTGATGGCAGTAGAAAGGTCAAAAACCAATTTAGATAAGTATATAGAAGCAGCAAACTGATTCATTATAGCTTGTGTTTATTACAGAGCACAGGGCCATGTGCTGTACAGTTACGTGGTAATGTTTTATACCTTTCTCAGAGGTTAAGATTTACAATTTACATTTGTATATGATTTAACAAACAAGCAGAGATCACAGTTTTCCTGTCATCTAAATGGCACTTTGCATGCTAGCACTGAAGTCCTGCTACCTTCCTTTGACCTTATGCATTTAAAGGAAGGTTGCATCAATAACAGGTGTGGCTAAAGTGTGGCTAAAAGCTAATTTCACTGAATTTTCAAAGCCACAAGCACTTTCCAATGATCAGTTTTGTATTTGAAAATTCTCTGTGTCTAAATAGCAGATGTAAAATAAAATAAAAGGTTAATTAAGAGGACAATGTACTCAAAAACCTTTTTTTAAGAGTAGTAGTATTGTGAGCATACCAAAAAAGTTGATAAGGAAGCTGCACAGAATAACAAGCAAGCAAGATTGTTAATTAATTCCTATTCTGTTCATCTAATTACAAATTGATAAAAAATTAATACACATTTATTGTCAGGTGATGCTGAATAATGCTCTTGTAGTAAATCTAGTCATCAGTGCAGTCATCAGTGCATTTTAAGCTTCTCAAATGTAGTTTGCATTCACAAAAGGTAATTAGTTTGCTTTTCCTGCTTTGAGGTAACCTTAAAAAAGGTTACTATAGCTGTAGTTTTCATTTGCAATCATCATAGGTATATGCTATATGAGCTATATATTCATAGACTAAATTGAGTAACATTGTTAGGCTAATAGACAAAACTGGACACTGCCAAAGTTGCACCAAGGACATGATGATGTGTACATTTGCACACAGTGTAGGCAGATACAATATGTCATGCAATACTATACAGAGACAGCAGGCACTGGGGCGAGTCTTTATCATCACCAAAGTGGGAATTAATTAGCACCGTGTCTGAGGGTTCTGACTCACTTCTCCCCAATATGTCACGGTCTGTGATCTAACAAGTCCTGGAGCAGATAAAAAGCAAAAGCTAAAGCAAAGTTAGTTTTGTGCACATCCTTAAACTGTCCTCCAGACCACAAACTGAGTTTGAATAGAGAAAATGACTTTCCCCTCTGAATTGTTTTTTATTTTTTCCTCCTGGGAATGTATTCAGTGACATGGAGATAAAAGAAAACCACAGATATGGTTGCACATATTTTTAGTCTGTTGTAAAAAGGTTTTTTTTGACCCTTATGAATATCTAAAAAAAAGATAATGAATATTACTTCTAACAGCTGTTCGACAGGTTAAATGTTTTTAGATCTATGTATATTTCTTTTTCACTGTTGTCACATTCAATCATGGGCAAAGGAGGTTTAACTTTGTATTTATCTAATTAAAGCTTTGGCATTTATGTATGATCATTATAGCTTTTCTCTGAGAGAAAAGAATCTTTCTTTGATTTTTTTTTAGTGTCAAGACATACACATACATGCAGTGCGTTTGGAGAGAAGTACTGCCGAAGGGACCATCTGTTATTAAAGCTCAGGCTCATTGAAGCAAGGAAAAGATGTCTTCCAGAAACCAGCTTTTTGCAAGTCTTGTGGCTGTAAATATTTGTTCTGGCACAGGCTATGGGTGCTGGCTGTGTATGAGTTCTTGCATGAGCAACAGTGCCTGTGAGGTGTTGTTTTTTTATTTTTTCCTCCTGGGAATGTATTCAGTGACATGGAGATAAAAGAAAACCACAGATATGGTTGCACATATTTTTAGTCTGTTGTAAAAAGGTTTTTTTTGACTCTTATGAATATCTAAAAAAAAGATAATGAATATTACTTCTAACAGCTGTTCGACAGGTTAAATGTTTTTAGATCTATGTATATTTCTTTTTCACTGTTGTCACATTCAATCATGGGCAAAGGAGGTTTAACTTTGTATTTATCTAATTAAAGCTTTGGCATTTATGTATGATCATTATAGCTTTTCTCTGAGAGAAAAGAATCTTTCTTTGATTTTTTTTTAGTGTCAAGACATACACATACATGCAGTGCGTTTGGAGAGAAGTACTGCCGAAGGGACCATCTGTTATTAAAGCTCAGGCTCATTGAAGCAAGGAAAAGATGTCTTCCAGAAACCAGCTTTTTGCAAGTCTTGTGGCTGTAAATATTTGTTCTGGCACAGGCTATGGGTGCTGGCTGTGTATGAGTTCTTGCATGAGCAACAGTGCCTGTGAGGTGTTGTTTTTTTTTTTGTTTTTTTCTTTGTATTAATGAGTTTAGAGGCTTGCAGTCAAGTCAGAACTCACCAAGCAACCGTATCCAGAATGAGTATAAATAATGCTTAAAATGCCCTAAAAGCCAGAGTTTACGGAAGTGTTAAGTCTCATTTCAGAAATTATTAGGTCATTTGAATAAGATAACAGAAAAGGAGAGAGAAACTCAAGGTCTAACTAGTCTCTACAATTTGCATATTTAGCAATTTAAATGTTTGTTTCCTACAATGTCAAACAAGTAACACAATGCACATTTAACAATATATTGGAAATATAGGCTCATACCAGTAGAAAATAGTGAAGCAAAACAAAAAAACCAAAGCAGCCCTATCCCCAACTTTAGGTCATCTGTGCGAGCAGGTTATTAAGACCCTTAATTATGAAGTCAGGTGGCATATTATAGAGAGTGGCCAAGTCCACATTGTAGAGAAGGAGGTGGATGGATGGGTCAGCAATACACAGGACTGTCAAACAGGAGACCACTGTTGATTTCCCCATTCATAAAATTAACAAATAAATTACTGTCACAGATTTAGAAACTATTTTCTCACCGTGACAGAACAGTTTTCAGTCCCAATAGACAAAGAGACATCAGACTTTATTATACACTAATCAGGAATCAACAGGAAAAACTACAGTACATGGAACATTACATTCACCACACAACTCAAAAATCCAACCATTATAACAAAAGGCCCTACACAGAGTATTACGACTCACAAAATGTGCCATATGGGCTTCACAGACAGCAATATCTGCACACACTGTCTCTCTGCAATTGACAACCACTTCCATGCATTCGTGCTCAATACACCAGTTTGGTCAGTTTTAGCTGGAGGTCATGGGAAAGCTGTCCGAGATCCTCAACCTCCAGATCCCCCCTCTCCACCTCCATCTCTCTTTTCAGTCAATCTCTTCTCATTTACAATCCCACAACATCTCCAAAGTTTCATCTTAATAGCAATGGCAATACACTGTGCACACAATCCTGACATACTACCATCTTTTAAGCTTATTTGATGAATGTGTTAGTAACAGTTGCCTATTTACACATCCATCAGATATGGAACATTATTTTTCATGTATGTCCAATATTCACTTTCCTTTTAGTTCCATTTTAAACCAAATCCTGATGTAAAAAAAAAAAAAATGCAGCTCTTTAGCTGGTACCATTCTGTTATGTTCATTAGGTAGTTGCTAACTTTTTTCTGACATTTGGGCTGGACAGGATGTGTCATGTGGGTTTATCAGAGCTTTTTTTTTTTTTTTGCTAAAACATCTATCTTCTACTGCTGGAAATGACACTGAAGAGAGAAATGACAGTGAAGAGGGATGTAACAGTGAAAAAAAAACAAAGTTTCCTGCAACCACAGCAATGAGCTTGAAGAGTTTGAACACTTCGTAGAGCTTAGGGGAAATGCAGATTCAAGTGATAATTTTTAGAAGATGAGTGAAAATCCCAGTGAAAAACAGTTCAGTCTATGTGTTGCTTTCAGCCCAACCAGTCATTCAGTGTTCTGGGGCAGATTTGGTTTGGTCTGTCTGGATCTGTGTGTATAACTGTGTACCTTAGCATCATTATGGTAACTTCACGAAAACTAGTATCAAAGTTCTATATAGTCAATACAACAATTGGCAATAGATGGTAAACTTATTAAAATTAGTTATTGAATCCTAAAGGACAAGATCTCCAGATCTACTTCCATTTCAGTGTTAATGTTTTGAAACTCATCTTAATTCAAGTTGAGGGCTGCTAGGAGAATTTTTTCCTCACTTGCTACCTTTCAAAGAGATTCAAGATACATTTTTTGTGTACCCTGCTTACTTTTCTATGGCAAATCTAATTACCCATTTTGCTACAAACATGCTTGAACCTTGAATTGTGATGCTGAGCAAGGCTCTTCTCTGGCAAAGGAGTGTGGTTTGCTATTGGCCTGGAGGCAGCAGACAGCTCTTTGTCACAAAAGCAGCATGGCTGCCAGCTGAACCCCAGTTCAACTCCAGCCCAAAGCTTTTTTATTCCCTCTGCTCTGAGGCCCTGAGTTAAATTCTACCCTGCTGTGATCACTATCTCACCAAATTGTGTTTTTTGCTACGGAGAAAAAGCAATGACGTCTTTTTTCCCTTCTGCTGCTATACAGTCAGTACAGGAATGGGAGAGAGTATCTGGAAATACAATGTTATCCACTCTAACAAAAATGTTGAATGCTGAATATACACAAGAACACATTAAAACAGACTTAAGTTTTTGAATGAAGAAACAGCACATTTTTCTCAAGAAAGTTGGATTTATAAGAACTAAAACCCACTCATCCCCAGTTTGCCAACAGTCATAATTGTTTGTGTGCAACCAGTGACTGCTAAGCAATTTTAGCTTTATGCATTCCATCTGTTCCAAAGGACAGTGTTAACTGGGAGCATACACTGAGAGGTTCATCAGGATTTCACGTTGTGGGTCCTGTAGTGAATGGCGCACATGAATGGCATAAAAACATTTTGGACCAAATGGCTCAAACTGTGATAAAGGAAAGAATTGCTATGTGATAGATATAATTATGTTACAGCTGTTTCAGTGAAATGGTTTAGCATAGAAAAGTCTTTTGCAGGCAAAAGTTATATTACCAAAAATTTGGAACATCTCATTCCTGTTCCTGGGGGCTTGGTATTACTTCCAATTGGATAGCAACTTGCTTTTACTTTACTTTTAAGCAACTTGCCCTACAGAATCTGTGGGTTAGACTTCCATAAAAACCAATTGTGGCTACAGTTGCCACTGTTGAGCAAAATTTGAAAAAGAGAAAATTTCCAAAACCTTCACCAAGAATAAACATGGCATCACAGGCAATAAATAATGAAAAATGAAATGATTGATAAGAATTGTCTCTAAACACAATTAGTCACACTAAATTCCTTTCCCCTTGGTTGCAACTTTTTGATGAATCCTGGATTTGTCAGGAAAAAAAAATCATGCAGACTGATAACCATTGAGATGTTAAAGATTATAATTACACTAAGTGCTTATTTTTTCCTGCTGTGTCACCATTGTGAAAACTTAGACTGCCATCTCATCACCTTCTGGAGCACAGTTTGAATTTGCTCAACACACGGGCTCTTAAACACTGTGAAATAATTTTAAGCCACACCAGCAGCATCAGCTCTAGGGATGGCAATGGAGATATGTCTCTAGATATGCTGTTGTTATTTATGTCAAAGCACCACTGGGCCTCTCAGAGCCACTAGCAAGGCTACCGACTCTCAATCTTGTAAAATTTGTTACTAAACATTCACTAAAGTTTATGTTAGGTCCGCTGTGGTAGCTGTCTACCCAGGTGCTGCACACATTCATACAAACTGAAACTTTTCCTTTGCACCAGAGTATTTTTTTCCAGTGAAGACATGCTTTATTATACAATGTGTGTTTGAGTTAGGGAATATAAAATTACCTCAGTCAAGAACAGCAGCAGAGTAGATATTTACCTATATGAAAATGTGTTAGAGTACCACTTTGTCACTTTAGAATCAATGTACATGCACTGTAATGTTGTTGCAATGTAATGTTGTTAATGCACTGAAGCCCAGCTTGAAAAGAGAAACTGAATGCGAACCCTCCTCTTCCTACTTTACCATGCTGCATCTATTCATGTGCTGTCGTTACATAACTTAACTACATAGTTTATGGTTTATTCATGAGGCCTATTTTGGCCCAGAGAACTGGGCGTCCTGAATCAGAGGAGATTCTCTCCATCTCTCCACGGGCCTCAGGCGATAACAGGCAGGCAAATGAGATCGCAGACTCGGACAGAATTACCACTTCACTGAGAGAGAAAGAGAAAATGATCTCCATCACCTGCTCTGCCTATTCCATCCACCCATCAGACCATCATCATTTCATTTTCTCAACTGCTTAATCTCTGTACATATGCCTGTGGGAGTGTTTCTTTCTAAGTGCTGCACTGCTCTGAAGGTAAAGCTGCCACTCTGTATGTACATGCATGAATTTATATAGACATGGGGCACTGCAAATGATGCTACTGATCTGGATAGGACAGGAGTTGGCTGAAAGGCTGTGTCAGTTGTGCGTCACTGAGAATACAGTATACAGTAACTTCTCTGTGTGGTTGAGAGAGAGAGGAACTATAGTAGATAGCATGTCACAGCAGAGCCCTCTGCTGTTTAAAACACCAACCATTGAACATTTCTTCTGTTCTAGTTTTCAAAGTTTATTCTCATCTCCACGGTAACTCTTTCAACCACTGTCAATTCCACTTTCAGAATTTTTCATCCTGAGTTAGTTAAAAAAAATTCATGATTTTATGAATATCTCATTGAAGGATATATTTTATGATAGTGATTGCATAGTGGTCTCGGAGTCTTTAAATGTCATTATTTCTTCTCACTCTCACTCATACAAATATATCAGAGTATCACACACAGATGCACATTTCCCTATTCTTCATCTTTTCATTCCCTGAACACACTTCTTGATTGCTGTAAGCAAAAAGAAAGTAAGAAAATGGAGTTTAGACACTCTCTCTCTCTTTCTCTCCCTCTCCTCTCTCCATATATATATATATATATATATATATATATATATATATATATATATATATATATGTAGTGTCATGTAGTGTCATGAAAACTTAAAACTTTCTGTAGAAAAGCAAGTAAAAAAAAGGAAAGCAAGTAAAACATGACATTATTTTCCAAATAATTTTAATATTTTTAATACACTAAGCAAGATTACTTATTTCCACCTTTTACAGTTTCAAAATAATAAAAAGTAAATTGGCCAGAAACAAATTTTTGGGCACTCTGCATGGTCAGTCCTTAGTAACACTCCCTTTGTTAAGAATCACTACTTGTAAAAGATTTTTTTGTAGCAGCCAAGAGTCTTTCACTTCTTATTTGGGGCTATCTTTGCCCATTCGTCCTTGCAAAAGGCTTCTACTTCTCTAAGACTCTTGTACCATCTCACATTGTACTGTTCTTTTGAGGTCTATCCATAGATTTCCAATGATGGTTAGGCCAGGGAACTGTGAGAGGACTGTTTAGGATTAATGTCCTGAAGAACACATCCTACAAAGGTTCCAGACCCTCTGATTCCCATCAAAACCTTCATATATACCAGTGACCTTGAGGATTCTGGTGTCACAAACCCCAAAATAGTAAGTGTCTGCAATTTGTTTTGATGCCATAGATACTTTTCCAATTTAAATACCTATTTGAATTCAAGATAAAGATCACAGGCTAACATTCTTACTTACATGCTTGCATCCCTAAATTGCCAGAGTAATGTGTCTGATCTTCAGTTCTTCCGATGCAGTGATAGATCATACAGGTTTTCACAGCTGCAGAAAATAATTATATGTTGTTGCCTTTTAGTTCTGGTCATTTGTATTCACACAAGCTTATGAAAAACAAACAACAAGCTACAAGCATGAAGTCTATGTCTTAGTCAGCCTCCAAGGACCAACTCTTTCTTTGGATAGTTTTGGTGACGTCATCCTGCATTTTCAGTGCTACATGGAACCACTTGATGAACTTTTAGTGAGATTATTGACAGCAGGTCATGTAGCACTCTACTGAACCTAATGTGACTATTTGGTGTCACAAAAGTGCTCATCAAAAAACCTTATCTTTTTAAGCATTTTTGATCCAGACTTCAACCCAACCTTTTAACGAGTAATGACAATTAGGTAGAAAAATAATTAGACAGAGCCATTTGTTATCAGATGAGATCATTGCCAGGCAGTAATTACAATTTACTTACAAGACACAAGTACAAGGATGTGTTTCAACTTCTTTTCACTATCTGATTGATCAAGGAAATATGTGCTACTACAGATATCGAATGCAAAAATATAAATGGTATTTATATAGATGAATCCACACACCAAATATTACAAAAACCTTTGTTCAATCCATATTGCTGTCACACTCAAACAAACTTCACCACACTGGGGTTTGTGACCAGACCAGGACCACCTGAAAGGAGCGTCTCAGTCTCTCATTGTTAATTTGGCACCAGGGTTTGATTTGGACCACAGTTGCAGACTCATTTACTGTCTTACTAGGAATTCCACCACTCACCAACTCTTCCAGCTGTGAGCTGTTGTCACTTAAACTGGAATATTGCAGTCAAAGGAGGATTTCCACTGACTGAGTTCATAGCTTCCAAGAAAGCATCACCTAATGGGAAAGGTTTTGTCACTGTAGCTTCTACTCAGGCAAAACATCTCTCATTTATGATCCTCCAGTCTTGCCTGCCCTGAGGCCAAATCACCCTCCTCCATGGTATCACAGTTGGTCTGGGCCTCAGGGAAGGTCCACCCTTCCCTGGCTGACTGTGGTACACACCTGCAGTGAACCACTCTGACTAGAGGGTCCAACAGATGAGGTGAATGGCACATTGCTGCATACCAGAGGTGGTTGCAGGGGCATTGTACACCACCCCCACCGCTACAAAAATTCTGCCCGGATGGTCAGATAGATGAGGTGAATTGCCCTTCCTCTATGCAAGAGCTGGATGCAGGGGCACCACTGCCGCTGCAATGGATCAGAATATTTAAACACTGATACAGCAAGCTGGGAGGAGAAGCATGGAAACAAGGCTGGAAACAAGGAAACAAAGTTTGGCCACTTTTCCCCCCAAATACACTAATCATTGGGAACTCCATAACCAGGGATATCTGCTTCACGAGCACCATTACAAACTGCTTCCCTGGTACCACAGTCCCCATCATTTTAAATAAACTCATGTACCTACTGCCTGATTACCAACCTCCATTAAAATAATGGTTCACCGAGTAGGGGTGAATGACACATCCAGTCAAGAGTCTGAGTGTACTAAAATGATTTTAACTTTGTTTTAACATTTTAAAAGAATTAGGGCCCTGTTCCAACATTTGGACAGGGAGCTGATTGCTTCATCCATATCCTCAGCCTGCACACCTGGCTTCAGTCCACAGACTGGGATGGTGCTTTGTGCATGCATGACTGTTTACACATGACAAAACCCACTGCTCAGATCCTGGCTCACTAAGTTCCACAAATCTCAAGACAAAGAAATATGTCCCCATTGTTAAATTATCTCGACTAAGTCTGAGACTGTATCTCCCTCCTTAACAATGGACAGGTTTTCTTGACAAGTTCTCTATGTTTTTATTTCTATTTTCATTTTTGTTTAATTTTCTTTTTAACTGATATTCCATTCATTTGTTTTAATGTATGTTCTCTATGCTGTTGCATTCATTTGTTCTTGGTGCATTTGTTTGCTCTTCTTTTTATGCTTCAAATATAAAGCAAGTGAAAGAACTTTACCTGTAGGGAATGCCTCATCCGCCAGTACAATTATTATCTGTGGGGTCCCCCAGGGTCGAGTTTAGGGTCTTTATTTTCCAATGTATATACAACACGTTACCTACTTCTGGGGCTAGTCATTCGAACTTAAGAGCTTAGGAGTATTGTTAGGACCAGATATTTTATTTCATTCCAGGATGCTTATTCATGCCCTTATCCATGCCGCCTTATTCATGCCAGTATTTACAGCCAGTAGGAGAACTGTAATACCTCATTCACTGGTCTGCCCCAGAAATCAGTTGAATGGCTCCAGGTTGCACAAAAACTACTGCCAGGGTTCTCACAGGTACTAGAAAATATGATCATATTTCTCCTGCTTTGGTTACTATCTGTGACCTTCAGAATTAATTTTAAACTTTTTAAAATTCACAAATAGATCCCCAACCTATAGTGCATTCAGAAAGTATTCAGATCTGCTCCCATTTTTATTTTTATTTTTTTACATTTTTTTATGCTGCAGTCTTATGCTAGATTTAAAAAAAAAGACCTGTTTCTCTTATCAGAGGACAAAACCCGATAAGGAGAAACAAAAACAGAATTTATTTATTTATTGAAAAGGAAAAACTGAAATATCACATTGATATATGTGTAACTTGAAATTTAGCTCAGGTACCTCCCATTTCTCTTGATCATCTTTGAGATGCTTCTACATCTGGATTGGAGTCCACCTGTGGTAAATTCAGTGGATTGAACATGATTTGTAAAGGCAAACACCTTTTTATATAAGGTCTCACAGCTGACAATGCATATCAGTGCAGTGCAAAAAGTCCTGCGGTCAAAGAAACTGCCTTTAGAGCTCAGAAACTGGATTTTGTCTATGCTTGGGAAGACTAAAAAAAGGATGTTGCATTGAAAGTTCTCAAGAGCACAGTGGTCTCCATGATTCTTTAATGGAAGAAGTTTGGAACAACCAGACTCTTTCCAAAACCACCCGACAAAACTGAACAAGTGTGGGAGAAAGGCCTCAGTAACAGAAGTGACCAAGAGCCTGATGGTCACTGTGGCTGAACTCCAGAGATCCCGTGTGGAGATGGGAGAAACTTCCAAAGTGCTCTATAAATGAACTTTTTATTATTATATTCACACCAGATAAACAACACACACTAAAGGGGAGAATACACCAAAATTTGTTTGAATCAAACCAAAGATGTATGAAAGCTTTTGAAGTTGCAGGTTTTCAAAAGGGGCAAGAGAGTTGTCAATAAAAAAAACTCAAAATTTGCAATGAACTTGAAAGACAAAGACACCATTTCACACTTAGTTAGATCAGAGCAGTGGACTGAGTGTTTGTTCGGTGACCATTAATCTAAATTAGATCATGGAGAGGGAGGGCCAGGTCTAAATATGATTAGCAATCCAACTCTGAAGCTATGAAATGAGAAAATTCCTTCATACATCAAATTGTATGACTGTTTACATCTATTATACATTTGGTATTTTTTGTAATTTTGCTGTATGAAATATAACACTTATAAATGCAAAGTACCATGTCATCTCTACCCAGAACAAGGTAAATAAAGTTTTCACACTCAGCTGTTTTAACCTTGGACTCATCTGACCATATGAGATCACAGCAATCACACTGAAATCCAACACAATCAAAGGTTTTTGACTTTAACTTAAGGTTTGTTTGAGATTTACTTTTGTTTAGCTTAATAGCATTGCAAAGAAGAGGAAATTGATAATGTAGCATGAGGAGAAGGAATAAAATATGCAAGAATGGACAAAAAATCAAGAGAGGACATAGTAAAACTGACAATAGCAAAATATACTGAACACTGATCACTTGGGAAAGATGAGCTTAGTGGTTGATTTTTTTCATAATGTCAATTTATTTAAAATGTATGTAACATGCTCCAATTCAACATATTTTAAAGTGACATTTCAGATGTGTATCCTATGTTTATTTTGTTAAGAGTATACTACAGCTCATACTGACTCACAGACTAATCAGGATTCTAGGTTTTTGTCTGGTATTTTGTTTATATTCTTATTGGTAAGTTGTCAAAGAAAAAAAAAGCTGTCTTTGTCATCTTTATTCACTCTTCAAGTTCAACCTACTGTATCTGTGTTTTTGTGCTGATGAATACATTACATTAACTTACATAAATTATTGAATTAAACCCATCACAATGTCACAAATGAGGAAAGCTACTGCGTCAGTGGTTAACTTGATGGCTACAGTGGTTCGCTAACTATCCCGGCAAGTAGTCGCTATGTCACTAAGCTTCTGGCACTAGCACTGCCTATTTCGCAAATATATGTAGAAAAACTTTGCTATTCTAACACTTATTTTTTACATGTCATAAAAACTGTAGATATGTACAGATTTTGCTATCTTCCTTTTGTGATGTAGTGCATGTAGGTTAATAGGCATGAAGGTATGTAGAGGTCAGTGTTGATTGTCATGTCTTTCCTTGTGTTCAGTGTTGGCCATAGTCCCACCATATGAATCTTTGCACCCTTTGCGAGTTTACGATGTAACCTTGAGCATTAGGACAATTACAGTATACTTGTACCAGTTCTCATATTGTCTTGTGCTTCTCTACTGACCCCAATGATTAAAAAAGAATACGACCTTGTTAAATGCAGAAATTTCAAGATTTTACCCCATATAAAAAAAAATCATAGTAAGAATGGGATTAGTTTAAAGGTTGTTCCGAAAGCCTTTGTCATGACATCTGGCCCTTTGCCTAATGACTATATAAATAACATAAACAATTCTTCATCTTTCTTTCTTTTATGTTGGGCAAATTCACAGAGCTTATGACAAAAGCTAAATGGTGTTTCATGCCTGAAATCTTACTCAGACAGATGGTGCTGATTTCATTATAATATTAAAGGTCAGGGGAGGGGAGGAGAAGAGAAGAGGGGAGGTCATCACAGAAGAGTAGAGGAAAAGAGGAAACATGAGAAGAGGTACTTAGGCTGGTATGTCCTACCTTCTACTCCACTCTAACTGTCATCTTTCTTCAGTATGGATGATCTTTAGCTTTCTGTTATGTTACAGCCTCTTTTCTGCCTTTCTTCCTCCATCATTATCTCTCACCATCTCATCTCTCACTACCCCCCTCACCACCACCAACAAACACCACCCCACCTCATCTCTCTCTCTCTCTCTCTCTCTCTCTTGCCTCTGCCTTGGAAAGAGACAGTCCAGAAATAAGGCCATAAATAAGAAATCAACGGCCTTTTCTGTCCCACCACATTACAGGCTTTTGATGTATGCTTTCTGCAGTAGTATTACTCACCAGCTTCAAATCAATGCTCTAATCTCCCTCCCTGCCAGATTGATTTCAGTGGCAGTGACAACAGCGCAGAGAGGTGCAGAACAGATATGTACACTTTAGGCCATTTTACCAAATACTAGCAGCAGAGTTGTATTGGTACAGCTGTTTAGGTAGATGAAGTAAGATGTCAAATATCACATAGGCACAGAGCTGTGACAGCATAATACATCTGATTTCCCTTTTTGGTATATATTTAGATCTCCTAAAACTGACTGTTCCATCCCTACAACCTCATGTTGTGTGGCCAAATGTAGTTTAAATCAATAAAACTTGCTTTTAAACAATGATGAGGATTCACAAATTTTGTGTTTTAAACCACTTGAGAAAAAGAATTAGGGTATTAGTGTGAAGCCCAGTACAAAGCAATGTATTAGTTCCTTATCTGCTATTAAAGTATGCATATTGTGCGCTCTGCACCCTTTTTTAATCGCATTATAATGTTACATGCACATTATGTCAATTCAGGTAATACACATGTAAACTGTCTGTATTCTTTAAAGTGCTTTTGTTGCTCATTTGAATATATTGCTGACAAAATGTGTTAAAACTGGGGGCTGCACGGCAAGTGGTAAACTTTGGCAAACTATCACTCAAAAAATTGTAACGGTGAATGTGTACCTTGATAGATTTAATCATCTGCCAGAACATAGTGATTATGATACATTTGAAATAGTGTTTTTGGCAACCTGATAATTGGAAAGCCTAGTATTCACACTCTTGGAAGTCTGTTTTCTTCTTGATGTGTTTCTACATTAAACAAATTCCCACTGTACATAACTATTTCATCCATAAATAAAAATATTGATTAGGCCAGGTTTGTAGATTGGGGGCAAGTCTCTAAGTGGAATTCTGTGATTTATCCATATCCAGGAAAACCAAG
Organism: Istiophorus platypterus; assembly: GCA_016859345.1. NCBI lineage: Eukaryota > Metazoa > Chordata > Actinopteri > Istiophoriformes > Istiophoridae > Istiophorus > Istiophorus platypterus. The sequence continues at coordinate 3,384,782 of CM029123.1, forward strand.
GGAAAAAAAAAGCTTCTGTGAAATAATTGAGCAGCAATGAGCCAAAATATCTACATACTGGAAAAATTGGATTCACATAAGCATCAAAATTAAACTAGTAGTTCATTGGTCAAGAGCTGAAACTTTAAGAAATATCTTTTAAAGCTCTTAAACAGGAAGGGTGAGGGTAAAAACTGGATGATTGGACATCCTAAAACCATGCATTTTAAGCTTTTGTCCCTTCTTGTTGGTTTGTGGAGATAAGTACTGTTTACGTTTTACTGCTCAAAAGTAGATTAATTCATAGAAAAATAACAAGAGGATGCCACTCTTCATATAAGAGTGTAAGCTTCAAGGGGATCTGGCTATAGAATGAGGTGGGCGTAAACAAAGGAAGAAAAATCCCTTTCATTATGCTTCTCTTTCATGAAAGCAAAAAATAAAATGCTGCTGGTGTAATAGGCCCTTTGTCATCTCCACCATATCTTGATTTTTTACAGTAATTACAACAAGATATTACAAATTCATCTGAAAATGATATATTTATATATTTAGGAGGTGCATGTAGCATCTGTGAATATGAGAGGTCAGAGTGAGTGCTGTAACTGTTTCCTCACCTGACCATGTAGTGAAATGTCTGGCAAACTGCCTTTCAATCTCATTCCAGTCTTAGCCAGACTGACCTGCAACACCTTCAACCTGAGGGTCTCGAGAGTGTGTGAGTATGCATCTTTGAGTGTGATGTATGCCACGAAGTGGATGAAGTAGGTACTAAGGTTGTTGACAGGGGTTTGCTTAGCTAGAGAAAGACTTGCGCACTGGCTAGGGATGAAGCATGCCACATAGATTGCACATGTGCAGGCGTCATAACACATAAAAACAGATAGAAAGAGAGAGCGCAAGTGAGAGAGGTGTATGTTATTCTGACCTTTACCTCCTTCACAGTGCTTAAGCTATGGACAATTAACCCTGCTATTGTTTTCTTTATGTTTGTTTGTTGTTTGTTTTTAGAAAAGGCATGTTTAGCACAGTTTTATACACAAAGGGAGTTTAACATACCTTACAAAATGTATAATAAAAAATAATAATACAAGAATATATAATATTCTTATATTAGGTATCATATATATATATATATATATGTATATATATATATATATATATATATATATATATATATATATATATATATATATATATATATATATATATATATATATATACATATATATATACATATATAAATAAGAATAAGAATTATATATAAGAATGTTTAAATAATATACCAGAATATAGCATAGGACATCAGAGATATAGCACAACACAAATTTAAATTGAAGTAAAATTTTAATTCTCCTCACCTTCTGCATATTAATAAACATTTTTTCACATTACGTGTTTGTGGAAACAGCTTCTAAGCTTCAAGCTTCAGTGTGGGCATAGGCTGAGTAACATGTGAATGCTGAGACTGCTAAGTCACATGAGGTCAACTTCAGTGGAGCACTGCTGACTGGAAAGCGTTACACTGTGCAGCCTAAGAATGTTGATGGAATGATTTGTTTTTGCCATTTATGAACAAGTCAACATGGTTATCATTCATTTAAATTCAGTCAACAGGAAGACTTACTATGCTGATAACTTTGTATCGTACTCAGAAATGGGACGCTAGCTACACTTTCACTTGCAAAGATGTCACTTGTTTCCCTCCACCAGAGGTTATCTGTTTGCCTCACACTATAGATGGAAGATGTCGAGCTTGTATTAGCTGTTGTTCTTTCTTAGGTTCAGTTGTGGTAAGGGCTCAGGATAACTAGTCCCATAGCTTCAGCACTCTGTAAATTACCCTGTAATACAACCCACTATTTTGCTGTATTACTTGCAGATATTCATAATGTTCCTTAGCTCTTAGTTGACATGAATTCTGAAGAACACAGGATTAGAAAACAAGCTTTTATCAAAGATTCTTTTCAACTTATATTCAACTCTTCTTGTACACATTTTATCCCAAGTTTCTTAGGTGGCCTATTTACTCTCTTACAGCCCCATGATTCAAACTGTCTGTATTTTTTATTTCACTTCAACTTTTGTTTTGAGAAAGTAACTGGAAACAGTCAGTCCCTTTTAAAGAATTAAAAACATCATTCATTGGTTATTTCAGGGCATATGAATGTTGAAATTTAAACACATGTGAGTCTTATTTGTTTTTTATTAAAATCCATCGAAAGGTTACCAGTGTTAGTGTGATATTTCAGCTTTTCCTTTTTATACAATTTTCAAAAAACTCTTTTTAATTTGCCTTTTTGGGTATTGAGTGTAGACTGATGAGGTAAAAAATGAATTTAAATGAATTTGGCATAAGCCTGCAACATAACAACTTGTGAAAAAAGCTAGGGAGTCTGACTACTTACATGAATGTACACTATTAGTGATGCGTAAATGAATTTAGCTCAGGTTAAATCATGCATGTGATGGCCTTGGCTGATAAAGATGATTCAAATTATAGTGGAGCACTGAGAAATACAATTTTCATTGAGGGGTGTATTTCCTGTGTGAGGGATACAGTCTAGGTGTGGAATAAGAGGATCAATACATCAATAATCTCAGCTGTTGTTTTTTTTTTTAACGGAGTAGTTGGTTAGCACACTGAGCTGCAGTGATGTTATACTAAAATAAAAATCCAAGTTTAAGCCTTGCCAAATCCTCTACCTGGTGGGGGAAAGGCTGAATCAGTGAAACTGTTTGCAACAAGATGACACTTCACTTTGAGAGTAGAGCCAGACAGTGACTCTCTTTGATTTGGACAGTGCTTCTCAGTATGGGGTGGCAGAAGAAGTAGGGAGTCTCCATAAATGTTTGCTCAAACTGCAGTCAAAAATGTCCCAATTATTTATTTTTCCCTGACATGACAGCTCTTGTCAAATACCTATGAAAGCATAGATTTTTAATTTACAGTGTGGACCAAAAAAGTGCGTGGTGCAAAAACCGATATGAGGCCTGAAATAGCATGGAGGACAAGACACAACATGATCTGACTGACTGAATTGCTGTACCGTCCTAAGTACCAATCACAATCCAAAGGCACATAAATGAAATCTATTGAAAACAAGTATGAGAAGTGTGGCATAAAATGTAAAAGATGTGTTTTTTATTGTTACTGTGGTACACGTTTATTTTTAAAAATTGCTGTCTGTTTGGAGCAATCAATTTGAGACAAAAGGATAAAATCTGAGCAGACTCATGCAGTAATAAAAGCAGAAAGACATAGGCAAAGCAGATGTAAAAGCAAAAGGGCCGTATAAAACACACACAACAATATAACAATACGAAACAAATACATTTTTTTTTCTACTGAAGACAGTTTTAAGTAAAGAGTTAACTGTCTAAATTCTGGTGGACTGTTACATAATGCTAATTCTAAGTTTGACAAAATAATCTCTTGAGGGGCCACTACATATAAAGCCACTTATACAAGCATTTCAAAATTTTGTAGGAACTCAACAGATGGTTCTCATTTCAAATCTATACCCTTCTTTAACTTAGTTTAGCTTTAACCTAGATATTATGAATAATATCCCTATGTATATGTATATCAAACATGTCACATTGCAAATGTTTGGGAAAAAAGATGGATAGTTTCATTCATTACAAGCTGTGTGTTTGAAGTTTTACAGTTTGTAACATGGAGGCTATTTCTTGTTTTAGTGCTCATGGGAATGGCATTCTGCTTAGACATTATTGTATTCCTTTTTCACAACATTTGGTTGTCACTGCAGTCAGAATGTAAACCTTCCTTTTGGCTTTTTTATACAAGTCTAATGGTTTTACCCAGAATTTTTTCTCTTAAGTCAAAGATAAGGACAATTCAGACAATTTCTTTGAAGTTTCATGCATATCATCTGTGGTCTACCTACAAGTCCTTTCCTGGGGATTTTAAACCACATGTCATTTTCTTCATTATTTGAGCTTACTTTGCTGTCATTACTGCTCAGGAAAAAGCTAGTAATTAGACCTGGATTCAGGATTACGTTTTTTTTTATTTTTATTTTGAAGGCCATAAATGATATGATTTAAGGACCCAATGTTGTGTTGACAGGAAAATTTATATGCATGCAATTTATTTTGCGCGCATATAAATCCTGAGACATCGGCTGCCATCGATCTATGGAAAAATCTTTGAAACTCATCAAGCACTATATACTATTACTGTTTACCTGTGCAGTTCCTGAGTACCTCATTCCAAAATGTATCATACTCATGTCTAACCAAACTTTCTGCCCTTACACTGGAATGACATAATTTCGGTAAAAGTACAATGAAATCTATCTTAATTCTAATCTTATTTGGCTTTGTTTTTACAGATGACGGCAGAAGCCATTCTCCGCCTGGTGAATGATCCTGTGCTGCCATTCTACCCTCTCGACATTGCCCTGGATGTACAAAACAAGCTCAAAGGTAAAAGAAAAGATGATTCAGTATAATGGTAGTGATGGTGCTAATGATAATGTGCAGTGTTATGGGGTTTTGGTGGTGTAGGTGCATTGATTTACTTACAGCCCAGAACAAAACAACAGATAGTTAGCAACAAATCGGTGAACATAGTAGAACCAAAAGAGAGTGAATACTGGATTTACATTTTCCAGGTCACCTGAGAAATGAATTTTTAACTGTAGGTGGTAATAAACAGATGTAGTTTTTGAAACACAGTGGCCTTAACACAAGCTATATAAGCATTACATGGTCATTCAGGTTGAAAACAGGCCACAGTTTTACTAGATTAATTGCCACTTTGAAATAAATATTTATTATACTTAAACCATGAATAAACAGATGCAAAAATATTGCTAAAAATTGTGAATGCACACAACAACAGCAGGTTCAGTAGATAATAAATGGACCAGTATTTTTTTCCTTCACAAAAGTTTACAACCTGTGAGATCATCTAACCCCTTGTGTTTTTGGCCCAGTGAACCCTTTTTAGGGTCATTGCATTGTCCCAATGCTCAGACCTTTTAAGTCAATTACACTTGCACTTTTCCTGCTATGACACACCAAAATGCATGCTAGGAAAGAAGGACTTACAGCAGGCCAGTATAAACAAAAGAAGGGGACGGAGCCAAGAATGATAAAAAAACAAAAAACAAAAAAAGACCTTCAGTTTACTTCAAAGCAATTAAGGATAAAACTGGGTAAATTCTGCAGCTGTGTGTTCTTATGTAGGCTTTGTAGATTTGATTTTGCTTTGCTGGTGAGTATGCTTATAATTGCAATGACATATAAAAATTCAATGGGCCATACAATGTTTTTAGGCCTACACTGATGCATTGGCATATACAGTTAACTGCAAAGAAGATAACATGTGTTTTTGAATCTGCAGAGCAAATAGTAAGAGTCCAGGATTTTAGATAGAACGCTGCAGCATGCACAGCATAGTGTGTGCTCAGTGGCTGCTGTCTTGGACTTTAATGCAGGGACATAACTCATCTTCACTGTCCAGCCAGCCAACTTCAGCATCAATCCCTAATACCCACTCCAACAAACATGAATACTCACGCGCACACACAGAAGGCTAAATGACATGACAAACACACACACACACACACACGCACACATACTCACTCACACAAACACACACACACACACACACACAGACACACACACACACACACACACACACACACACACACGCACACATACACTCACACACATGCACACACACGCACACATAAAGAACGCACAAGTGTAAACATCACTCTCAGACTTGAAAAAACAAATGTGTGCAATGTTTTTACATGTATACACGCACACATAGGTCACACACACGCAGCCTTTTTCCGTGACTTTCTCTGCTATAAGAATGATTTAGTAATAGTTCATCGGTTGAGCTGAACATATCGATTTCTCCTCCCATGATTCCAGAGCAAAATGACCTTGATTCCTGTATGTGTAAAATTCAAACCAAGCGTTCAACATCTTTTCGTCTTTCTCCAGTAACCTTAGCTTTCACAGCCAGCCCCAAAAGCCTCTCTTCTTCTGCCCCCCATTTGTTAAATCTTTTTATTTCTTCTGGTTGCGATTCTCTCACTCCTGTGTTGTCACTATTCTTCTTTTCCTTTTTTGATACTGTAGTTTCCTCGGCTCTTCCTTATTTCTCCAATTGCCTTCTGGCCAGTTTAGCCATTTATGCAGGTAGAAATTGAAATCCATTACTCCTTGAGTGGATTATTCCCCATGACATTATTAATAGTTTGTGTGCTATGACTTCATGTGATTATGTGATGCCATCCACATCTGGCAAGGAATAGCTGGAAAAATATATCACTTAAATGGCATGAATTTGTTATACACAAGGCCCAAGTTTGCAAGCAGTGGAATGCTATCTCTAAACTGCTCACAGATGCAGTATTTTACCACAGCATGCACTGGGTAAAGGAGTCAAGCGCACCCTAGACATTTAGCCCATCACAGTGCTGGCACAAGTAGGAAAAACCTATGGGCAATTTAGAATCTCAACCTCAGGTAAACTGACCAAACTATGGGAATGTACCCTCATAGAAACAGGGATAACATGCAAACACCACTGATATAAACCCAGGGCATTATGGCTATGGGTTACAGTGCTAACTGTTGAACCACTGTGCTGCCCAGAGGTACAGAATCACTAGCACAGTAAGATACTTTCATGGACTTTTGTCAGTGGTACTCAGACCTCTCCAAAATCACAACATGGCACAAGGATTACACCGCTAGGTATCTGCATTAATCATTCAAATATTCTGACTAGTCTCTTGCATCAAACAGTAATTACCTGTCTTCTATTGACCTTATGCAGCTTGCCATTTCTTTGTTTTCTAATTCTAGTTTTGTCTCTTAATTTCTGGTTATTTCAGGTGGCTAAAATAAATACAACTCAAAATGTATCTCTTCCATTTGGTTGTTGAATTAGTTGCTGTCATATTTAAAGTAATGACATAAAGCATAAATACACCAAATTAACTTAGAATAAGCTTTCTAATTAATTAAATAAAGAAAATATAGTATATACCTAACATACAGTTCTAATGGACATTTCTTTGCGCATCTTACTGTAGACATAATCTTATCTGAGTGGATGTGGATATCTAAAATATCAATATGAATCGATACCATCGGTCCTTGACAGCATATTTGGGAGAACACGTAATAAACAATCAGTCAGATCACAGTAGGCCTACTGTGAAATCTGGGGCATCGTGTATTTTTAGGGGAATGAAATATCAAATCATTTAATAAGCTAAATAAGATATAGATTGTCAATAAAGCTACATTTTTACATCAGGAAAGTGGTCCCATATGTATGAGTTGAACACAACAATCAGCCACAGCAAAAAACTGGTAACTGGTTTTAATGTTGTACCTGATTGTTGCAAAGTCATTTACATATTTATCACCTAAAATGGGCAACCTTTATAGTAGGAAGAATGCAGCACTTTAGTCAAGGTCTGAACTGAATCCTGTTTGAATTTACATTGCTTAATATTCAGCAGTTAACATGCTGTACGACCTCATAGGCTTTCTGAGCCAAAATCAGCTTATTCAGTCACACTCTCAGAGCGTAGAAAGACTCTGTCCTTGAATATTAAGTTGTCCTTTGAAAGAGGATGCACAACACAGGCTCTGATAAGTTTAGCCTGCATGCTGTCCTTCCTTGCAAAGTAAGAATCAACCTAATGCAATAATACTTTTGTTATGCACCAAGAAAACTTACAAATATGGGCATTAACAAACAGAGGAAGATTCAAGGATAATTAATCAATTCAGTATTTAATTTGGTCTTTTCAGGATTGGTTGTGGATTTACAATAACAAAATGCCGACTGTAGAGAATGAATTCTTCATGCTTAGATAGCATAAATCTATATACCAACATCTATCAATCATTTACAGACTAAGATCAGAGATTGAAAGGGATGGTGATAGAGAAATGCTCTGCTCCACATATACTGTAGCTCCAACTTCAAGTCTCATTCATTGTACCACCAAGGCAATTGCTCAGTGGCTCAGGTTCACTGGCTTTGTCTAAGCATGTAAGCACCATCCCATTAAAGCCTAGATTGAGTGGTTATGCTTCCCTGTCTGAGACTAATGGACAGATTATGACCTGAGAGAGAGAGAGAGATGACTGATTATTTCACCTGCCCCTAGCCTCTTTCTATTTCTATATGAATTTGTCCCTTATTGTACCCTATCTCTATCAATTCAAATCAAAAGCTCTGTATTGGCAGGAAAACTGCAGCTTCTTGGCAACTTTGCACATAAGTATCAAGTTGAAGAAAGGTACCACATGTGAGTGTCATTTCATTGCAGCTAGAAAAGGCTAAAAGGGCCTCTTCGTCAAGCCAAAACACAAATGACATAGCATTAAGGTATAATTCAGCATAAAGTAGGATTATAATCAATTAGCAACATAATATAACACAGTTTTTTTCTGTGGGATCTGTGCTCTGATTATCTAGATTAGTGGTCTACACTATAAAGATGTGAGTATTTCATTATTCCTGGACATAACAACCCAATTCTTTACGGCCCTGGCTCGCACTGGCTGTCAAAATTCATTGTGAACCACAGATTAAGCAAACAGGTTGGGTAACATCTATCTTTTAGTAGCATTATATTCTAGTTCATTTCACAGGTCCAGCATGATAATCAGACTGAATTTCCATTTTGATTCACCTAATTCATGCAACCAGACATTGTTTTCAAACTAAGACAATTTTTGTTATCCTAACCAAGCTGTAGCAAGCGGTGTGTCTGACTGATGTTTTTTTAGTAGACGTCAGAGCTACAGAAGCGGTGTAAGAATTATTCTGGACATCAAAATAAATTTTAATTTATATTTCCTCGACTCAACGTGATAACCTGTACAGCAGCATTGAGTTCATGCACTTGTTGCTATTTTTGCCGCCATGGATGTAGGTGGGTAGATAGTAACAGGAAGATGACACTGACAGATTTGAATAACAATAGATCTTTTTGAATCACTGAAGAAATTGTCCACACTCAACAATGTGTTTTATTATTGTTGCCTCCCTTGGACTTTTTTGCTTCACAGGGCAGAATAATCTATAGAATGGGAAAACTTTTGCTGTGCTCACCTCAAATCTCCATTTATGAGGTTAATGTATGAGCATGATTTTGTGACATTACAGCTAGTCTGGAAGCCAGTGGTGGTCCAAAATGCCTCTGACATTGATGTGACTTGAAACCTCCGGTACACATACACTAAGAATGGAATTTTGAAGGAAGAGACATCATGCATCTCCCAATGCACTGAGATTCGTATGATGTAAGCATCGTGAATAAGTGCAGTGACATCTGTATATACTGTAAAAAGAGGCAAAAGTCAAGCAGATAGACATTGGTTTCCATTGTTCAAACTGTATAATTGTATATACTGTGTGTGTGTGTGTGTGTGTGTGTGTGTGTGTGTGTGTGTGTGTGTGTGTGTGATGGTTTTGCGTAATCTGTCTGGTATAATCCCATCGCAAGATGGTCTATAGTTGTACCTTTTGTCTTAGGGTGGATGAATGATTGAAACTATGATACTGTGATATGCCACTTAAAACAAATGTGGACAAAGGGAGTAACAAAGTGTTGGGCCAGTGCCCCCCCCCCCTACTTCCAACCCTCCAGCACACTTTCTGGGACTACAACCATCACCTGCCAAAGTACTCAAAACCACATGTGTGGCAGTCCCCACTACAGAGGGTGTCTCTAGAAACACATTTTGCCATACACACACAAACAAAGACTCACAAAGTGAACACAGGTGAAAACATTACCAGCCCCAAAAACGTGACTGGTAATAGGATGAAATAAATCTCCTGTATTTTGTAGTTTTAACAAAACATGTGGATGGGTCAGGAATAGTGTGGTTCTCATTTCTTTTATGAAATTAGGTCACAACGGACCTACCTTTATTACCTCTGGCAAGGAGGTACTGTTCTCACCTTTCTCTCTTTGTTGATTTGTTTGTTTGTTTGTCAGCAGGATTATGCAAAAACTACAGAATTGATTTGCAGTAAACTTGGTGGAAGGATGGGGCATGGGGCAGGGAAGAAGCCATCAAATTTTGCTGCAGATCCAGGGGCAGATAAGGGGCACATCTAGGAATTTTATTACTTTCCTTTAAATATGAGATCAGGCATTTTTCAACATTTTCGTCAATATTTGACCTTGGTTGAGGTATGCACTCTACTGACTACCAGTCTAGTTTTAATTGCATCTGCTTTTTAATACACAATTCAAAATCATGTCCCTATACTTCATCCCCATGTGTCATTGTCCTTATGCTTAAATTTAGTTTTACTACTTTCATAAGCTATGTATAATCAGAAAGAGGCTGGTTGTGACAGATTTTGGATTCTTTATTGTAGTTATTAAATTGGTATTAAATTTTATTCCAGGTGGCATTATAAATGTCCTAAAGTTATAAATTTGACTTTGTGAAACGTGCAGATACTCTCAATGCTTTATACCAAGCAGCTTCTGTTCAACCAGAAACAGATGGGAGAGAGCTTTTATCTCTGCTGGTTAAAAATACAGAGGCACCAGATGGAGAAAAAGAAGAGGAGGAGGAATAGGACAGTGAAATAAACACTTTTTGATGTGTGTGTATGTGTGTGTGTGGTAATAGATAGTGAGAGATGATAAATAATTCCTGGTGTGTGTTACAATTATGGTTTAGTTAATGGCAGTGATTCAAGGTAAAAAAAAAACCAAAAACAATATTCAGATAGTAGTCTTTGAACACCTTATAATTTGAACCAAAATAAAAGGAAACGAAAGGGTGGAGAAAAGCAGGATGCGTCACTAATTTTTAATCTTCACCCCTAAAAATGACCATTTCACAGTATTCATCCAAAGCTCCTTGACATAGAGACACAATCGTTTAGGGTACTAGATAACTTAACAATAAATGGGTTTTAAGGTCCACATGTTATCTTATTTCTAGGGTGTTTTACCACTTCTCAAGTCTTTGTCATTAAACTGAAGTTAGTACAGTTGTTGTGCAGTTGACTCAGTAACCAGATTACTAATGTAAGCAGTAACATAATTAGCAGGACATACTAACAGTTACAGATAATGTTAGAGTAGACTAGCTGTTTAATCATTTTCCTTGCACTTTAGCACCTTGCACTTTTGCTTTGCATTTTTGGAAAACTCTGGAGGAATTGCTCTTATTATTCAACATTCACGCATTGCAAAATGGGGAGAAAAAGGAAAGGTTTCATCATTAAGACTCGGGGTTCTTCCCAACCCTCTGCTATCAATGTAGTCGCTTTATTTAAATGGCCTAAAATAGGCTCTTTTGCATATAGGATTCAGATTTGTAACAAGTGACCAGCATACAATCAAACTGACAATAGATCTTTTTAAAATAACTGAATCTGTTGTGTTATTGTTTAAATCAGAGGCTAATGTGTCATAATTACAGTGTAAACAATGTGAATTGAACGTGACATTAGAACCCCATCTACACCACTTTGGCATGTGGAGAAATCCAAAGCTTGACAGGTCTCCCATGCCCCCTTAAGGTTACTAGGCTATGATTGTACAAATGCTTTTCAGAGGAGGTGATTTGAAAATAGTAATATGTTGAATAGTAAATAAAAAAGTGCTTTATTTGTATTAAAATGAGAAGGTGCTCATACTTTACAATATAAGATGTACATTTGCTTAGAAGATGGACAGAAAACCAGAAAATGTTTTAACTTTTTGAAATGTCTGGTTAAACAAACCATTGTGAGAAAACCTATCACGGTGTTATGCTTACGATGGAACAGAGGCTAACTAGGAGACAAAGCAGGATCTTACATGCTCCATCGAAACACAACCTATCAAACAACAGATTTCCATATAAATGTGTCGTACCGGTGATACGTGGACACTGAGTTTAAAGACACAAGGTAAAATAAAGAAAAAGTACAGCTGCTGAAATGGTTTTTGTTTCCATCTATTATTTGTAAAAGTGTGTGTGAGTAGAAAGCTATCGAATGTGATCATGATTGTGTTTGGATGTGGATCCATGTGTGTGGCTTCATGTGTAGACTACACAACAGGGTAGTGACACATGTATTTTGGGGGTCTATTCAAAGATTACTGTGAATATATTTTTAGGGGATGTGAATGGCTATGTATGTGAGTGTATGAGTAGAAATGCTTGTGTGTGTGTGTGTGTGTGTGTGTGTGTAAATCTGTGTGTGTCTCTGGTCTCTGGGTGTTTTAGCTGCCCCCTGCGGCAGAGGACCAGTCATATTTAATGGATTCTTCACAGCCAGCATGAAGCACTGCAGTATTCATGACTGGCAGTCATGTAGGGGACTCAGATCAAACAACCAGAGCTAATTGGAACCCCCAAAAACCTTTTGTTCAACTTTTTTTAATCACAATGCTCCTTTCTTTTCTCTTTTCATATAAAACTGCCCGTGGTCTTGTCTGATCTGACATAAATCTCCATTAATTTACTGTAGCGATAGTGCTTGGTAGCAGGGCTGCCTTTGGCCCTCAACAGCACTAGAACAGGCTATTGTCAGTGATAGGAATTACTAATATACACTGAGGAAATCAAAGTAAATGTGTGTGCTTATTTGAGTGGATTATTTCTCACACCTGGTTGTCATTTAAAACCTATTGTGGATTTAAATTTTTGATTTTTATTTGGGGATATCGCAGTGGCATTGCCAAAGAACCACATTTTGCTTGATAACTAGATTGAAGCCCAGAGGTAGAGGAGGAGGAGGAGGAGAAAAGGTGTTCTAGTATGAAGCCTTTACTTCAGAATCAGAATCCAGAACAGCTTTATTGGCAAAAAAATGTTAGTGCATACCAGGAGCAAAGATATTGCCATTATGTACAAGCCTAAAAACAATGGACACAGCATGCACTGTCTATATATACCGATCACTGAATAGTGTATAGGGCATATACCATATACTTTTATGTATATATATATATATACTATTCAAGGGATCAGGGCCTTTTGTTGTTGGTCCCAGCTTTGCCTTATTTGTCCACCTCCTCACGGTCTTGACCACAGGCATTGGGGAATTTAGTTTCTGCTTGTAGGCTGGGAGAGGATAAACTAAATGGTGATCAGGGAGTCCAAAAGCTGCACAAAGAACAGAGTGATAGGTGGATTCTTGGATACTCAGCAGTTCTTATGTAGTGAAAGTAAATGTGTGGAGTTGGAAAACATGGAAAAAATAAGCAAAAACTGTAAAAGTATGAGAGAGCTAAGAATCGAGGCAGCCATCCACAGCGTCATCTTGAGAGGAACCCGGGGTCTAAAAAAGTAATAAAGGGTGACAAATAAAACAAGGAATATGTCGTACCGGGCCTCCACGAGCCGAACAGCTTCGAGGAAGTCTATCGAGGGAACAACAGCATCCATGTAAGTCATAGATGCTAATGGAGCAGTTGCTAGCCAGGACACGTTGTCATGACTGGCTTTTTTTATTCCTTCATTTGGTGTTATGATGATGATGATGATACAGAGCACTGTTGAATGGCCCAGTCATATCTGAAATGAGCACAGTGGAATTCACCTGAACATCTTTGCAAAATCATATTGCAATAAAAGCTTTATGACACTACTCACAGGGCTGGTTGGCTAAAACAATTGCCAGCTGGGAACATGAGTTAGCAATAATAAAAATATTATATCAAAAATAGCTTTCCAAGCTGGCTAGTTTCCACTCTGAGCTAGAGTGAGGTACTCATTAGCTAGTTATCCTCACTCAGCTTCAAAAATTCCAGGTAAAATATGGAATGGAGGATAAGCAGAGGTAAAGCCTGTATACGGGGGACATGATATCATGGGTTGCATTTACATATCATGGCACTTTCAGGGACATTTTGCATGTCATGTCTAGTAATTTAGTGTCATTTAACACCGTATATTCCTGCATGTCACTTAAAGCCATTTTGGTCTGGGTCAGGGGCAGGAATCTAAACCAGTGGCTGCTGACAAGGGGTCAGGATTAGGGTTAGGACTGAGGGAGAGTTAGGAGTTAGTCAGTACTGAAGTTACGTGGCGGGAAATGACAAAGTAAACCAAAAATTGGATAGGGATAACACAAAATGACTTTAGGAAATTGTTGTGCTATTCATACGTCATTCGGTGAGACCAAGCTGGCTGGAGTTGAATTGGGTTTCAGCTGGCAGCCATGCTGCTCTTGTGACAGTGAGCTATCAGCTGCTTCTGTGCCGAGAGCAAACAACACTCCTTTGCCAGAGAAGAGCTTTTCTCAGCATCACATTTTAAGGCTCAAGCGTGTTTGTAGCAAAATGGGAACTTAAATTTTCCTGAAAAATTAATAATAGTAAAGAATCATTCTTAAGCAGCCCTCAACTTGAATTAGGTTGATTCTAGTAACACTGAACTGGGAGGAAATCATATCCATGTAGATTTTTTAACAAATTCACCAAGTTTACCTTCTAATTCCAATATTCTGTTAACAAAGGTTAAAGCCATATATTGGGGATTTGAACATGTACAACACCAGCAATAAATTTGGTTTGACTGCCAGGATGAAGATACACACTCTGAAGCCTTATCTTATTAGCTGTTTGGCACTGAGAGAAGACGCATTATTTTTTTGCCCACCCAGAAGGGATCACTTCATGCCTAGTGTGGTGAAACAGATTAACTATAATGGTCTTTCTAGATACATATGACATGTGAGTATTGTGTTATGTAGTCATGAAAAATCCAAGCCAATCGTCTAAAATTTAGTTGGTAGGCCTGCTGGCACGCAAGGAAGTAAGTATCGTCAGATTTGCTGGCGGATTTTGTATGGAAAGCACACATGCATATGTGCAAATGACATGTTTATGAAACTGTATTCTGGAATGCATATTAAATGCCAAAATGCATTTATAACACGATAACTCAGACAGGTGTCCCTTGTTTGTACTGAGCAGTGTAAACATGATATTTTCTGTAATTAACTATTACTATGATTGAATTTAGTAAGAGCTGTGCGGAAGAGATATTGACATCCTGATGGTTGTGAAGTCATTGTCATTCGTATTTTTCATTCATATTTCATTTACATTTTGACTAGATTTACCTCACTTGTTTGTGTGAGATCATTTATACCCTTTCAGCCACCAGAGTTCTCTGCTTTTGAACAATGTTTATAGAAATTAAACACTAAACTAGGATATATTTGATACTACAGAACCTTCTCCTTAGACATTTACCTGTTAATTGGAGTGGTTTAAAGTGATCCCTTTGATTTTTTTTCCTAAGTAAAAAAATCCATGTGCAATGGATTCCCTACTGTATGTACATTAGCAAGACACACACATGTTAAACAGAGGAAACAAAGTTTCTGTGAGAGTTTCGCAAAGACATGGCCTACCCTTGACTTCAGCGAGTATTTTTCTTTTGAGAACAACTTGAATTGGTATGGAGCAGTGAAACACTGAGGTCTGTGCTTGTAATCAGTGAAGTAGTGTTAAATATAAAGGTGGTTAAATTATAACAGTCCAATCAGTGGTCATCAGGGACCTCAGAGCCACCAAAATGAACAAAAGAAATAACTTAATTCACCGTTTTAAATCATTACAAAAAAACCCCACCATCCCTAAATAACCTTGGTAACATTTGAAGTATTTTCTATTCTGTATGCTGTCATATCACATTATTCAACATGTGGATCTGCAGAAAAACATTATTAAACTCTACTTAACTGTACATAAATGTGATAGAGTGCAGTTAAAAGTCTTTCCTTACAGGAAAAAAATTGCCTCGGGGAGCATATTTTCTATCCCGGCCTTCTTGTGTGTCCATAAATTTGTGTGTTAGTCCTGGGATGAACTTGTGGTCTGTCTAAGATATTTCCTTGCCTTTTGCAGTCGGTGCATTCTGAGATGTACCTATGTGACATTCTACTTTCTTAGTTAACCCACTTTACTCCAATAGCATAAAATCATAGCAGTAAAAATCAAACAACAAGGAAAAGAGAGCATAAAGTAAAATATGCTGAAACCATTACTGTTGTCATTAACATCAGGTGTAGATACTTATTTCTGATTGTAATCATTTCCAAATTTATAAGCAGGGAATCATGAAGAAACTTGCTTTGTAATTTCACTCACTGACTCAAGACGAGGAAATATGAACCAACTGTGCTAATATCTACACTGCCAGTTATGGCGGAGAAGAACCAGTATACTGTATGTCGGGCCACAGCAAAACGCAATCATTGTATAAAAGCAATTCCATTCTATAGGGAGGGGCTACATTAATATGTTCAAGCATCTTCTGCGTGGTATAATAATGCAAAGCTTTTAATTTCCCCAGTCATAGTCATAATGCCCAAAAAACAGCTACTGTAAAATCAAATCTATAGCAAGAAATGAGATAAACAAAGAAAGACCCTGGGGCCAGACCCATATACACAAAAAACATGCGTCTGCAATTCCCCAAAAATAAAATGTAACATAGAAAAGAAGAACATGTAGTCAGAATACATGCACCTCACACATAACTCAGACCAGGTGAACACATCCTCTTCTAGAGGGAGTTCAGTGTGATATGTTAAAGTAGATATAGAAATGTAAGTTGTCTGATAACTACAACCAAAATTTTTATAAAAATTTTTACTTATTATCACTCTGACATTTGTTGTCCATGACTGAAACACAGCAACAATGCTGTACCAGTGATTTATCCACTAATTGATGAATTATTTGCATGCAACTTTACAAACAATGTTCAGGAAGAGCAAATATGATATAAACATATAACTTGGCACAAGAAAGAAGGTGTACATTATTTTCAAATGTGATTGAAAAGGGTCACACCTGACACATAAACATAAAAAATTACTTAAAGCCCGAGAAAAGACAAATGCAAAACAGCAAAACTTTAGTGCATGCACAATATACATATCATAATAATATTACATGCTGTGTTATTTAACTTTTTAATCAAAAATCACAGAATACCGAGTCATTTATGACTAACATCCATGTAGTGAAGCCTAGCTCTGCTTAAAAATGTATGTGTGTTATGTTTTCTATGAATTTTCTTATTCAAACCATACAATAAGAATAGTAGTCAGAATGAAAGGATAAAAGAACCTATATCAACATTAATGAAGAATGAGAATCTATTAAACCAACACGATACCCGAACCGGACACTTATCAACATCTGTACATGTTGGTCTACAAAAAAGTGAAAATATCCCATTAAATGAAATATCCTTCTGAAGCTATTTTGTTTTTGCCTTTCTTCTCTGCCACTGTTATCGCAGGAGGCCAAGTCCCAATTGCACAGCCAAATACAAACACACTCACACAGGTCCCTGTGTGTCAAAAGATGTGATGGATTACAACAATCAAACAATATTTCATGAGTCCCAGCTGGCTGCAAGGAGCAGGAGCCATTTAAATTTGTAGGAGAGAACAGTTCTCTTTGTCTATTTTTGTCCCTGCTGTCTTCCCCTTGCCTCTCCAACGAGTCACACTGTGTTCCCTAAATACAGTGATACACTCTGATCCAGAGACACACAAAAACATTTGAAGGTCTGTCGATTAAGACCAGTATGTTGGAAGTTATTAGTTTTGAGTTTCTTTTTGAGCAGAGTAAAAAGAACACATATAATCCTACAATGATCTAAGACAAACCACTCTCTCTGTTCTGAAGAACAAACATTAGAAGCGTAAGTAATATAGCTACAATTTGTTGTGGATATGAATTTTTCACAGCAAGGCCGACGTAATTTCCTCTAAATGGTGATTTTATTTATTTATTTATGTATTTATGTATCCATTATTGATGTACTAAACCTCTTGTCTCTCCTTATGTGTTCTGTGAACAAGGTCAGGAACATCAAACCTTTCATGTCTTTTATCCTTTTTTCTGTCTTGCTGAAAGTACCATTTTAAGATGAATTATTTGTCCTAAAAAAATATGTAATATTTGCCTACAATCTTCCTCATGCATTGCAATAAACCTCATCACCAAACAGAACATGAATACTGGCCACCTCTTGAAATCAAGTCGATGTCCAATGACAACATTTTAAAAATAGTTTTCATCTACAATATCTGTGCATGGCAGTAATGGATCTGGACAGATCAAGAGTATAGTAAAAAAAAAAAAAAAAAAATATATATATATATATATATATATATATATATATATAGAAGGGAAAAACTACTTGTACATTTGCTCTCCTCAATAATAATAAGAGATAAAATATAATTAATCCCACCATTTAGTGAGTGATTTTGACCTACTTCTGTGTAACTTATCTGTCATTACAAAACTAACACCACAAAGAGCAGAAGCAGTTTGCAGCCCTGTTTTTGCTAATGAATGAATTTGAAAAAGACTGCACCAAGAGAGGAAGAGGAATGTAGAAGATAATGATTACTAAACCCTACCATCTTCTTAGTATGCATAAAATTATACATAGCGTTTAAAACTAGCTAGAAACTAAGTGAAATATAGTGTTCCCAGTATTTCATTTTAATAAAATACAGTATGAGGATGGAGATGGAAGTATATTGAAATGTAACACTTTTTACCTTTAGGCTAATTGTTATTTTGTATACACGCAAAAACTGAATCAGTTAAATAAGCCACTTAGAAAACAAAATATTAGTTTTTTAAAATTATGGACTGTAATCTGTTAAACTGAAGTTCATGTAATCAGTTCCTGTTATTATCAGTATTAGTAGATGGTCATAAAGGAACATTAAGGACAGCATAACGGTTCAAGACTTTGAGCAGCGCATCAAGATCACCTGCTCTTTTTCAAATATAATATATATTCACATTTTTATCATGGAATATTGTCCATTTATGCAATCATGTAAACAGTTATTTACAAGGATAAGGATCTTTACTTGACCTGAACTGCAAACAGATTCATTATTATGCTCACGTAACTGTATTTATTTCTGACTAACTGCATGTAAACCATTTACAGATGAACACCTGAACAGGAATTTTTGTCCTCAGACAGACAGTACCACAACAGATATAGACATTTCCAAGCCAAGCCTGCTGAATTCAGCCAGATATAATTTAATAGAGCCAAGAATACAAACCAATTAACTATAAATGCAAAGTAATGGATTTGCAGTGCCATGTATACTGTAAAACAAGCCAGCTTTCTGTTGACAGGCTAATGAGGATAGCATTGTTGTGTAACTGTTTGCACGTGTGTGTGATCTGACTTAGGTTAATTTTAGGGACAAATTTCATGCCTCCAGTATGCCTCTTGCACAGGAGTGTATTGAATATATTGAATTTATCAAAGAATCAGAAGTTTACCAAGGTATTTCAGATCAATATGTGTTACCCAGCATTACAAAAACTTGGTTTGAGGTGAAGGTCTAGGGTCTTTCAGCAGGACAGAGACCCAAATAACATGGGTTTTTACCTAAACCCCATTGAAAACAATTGGAGAGAACTGAAATCTGCTATTGCCAAAAGGACTAATGCAAATTTACACATTGCTAAAACATTAAAATGGAAAAGCAGCAGAAACTAATAGCAGACAGATGCAAGAAGCTTCTAGAAGCTTTAACTTTTAACCTTCAACTTAACCTTTAGAGGCTGTTATGTTGCTAAATGTTCAGCAACCAAATTTTAGGGTGCAACTAATTGTGTCTAGAGTACATTTTGTGTTTGTATTATTTCACTATTATGCAAGTTTTTTGTTTTGAATTTGTTTTCTTCAGTAACCTCAGACACTTTTTTTATATTTTAATTATTCTAACTAAATTGGTTATTTTGCATTTATTTCTGAAGATGTTCTAAAGTCTGCAATTACAAATCAGGGATGCCAATAATTTCAAACAGGACTGTAAGTAAGTCAGTTACTACCTTTGGAACAGACATTTGCATACCTTCAATTTAACATCAGTGTTTTGATGTGTTGTTTCTGTCACGTTGTCTTCTCTCAATATATTTGTCTAGACAAAAGCGTGGTATCTCCACTCCTGCTCTCCTCAGCCTACACTTTGAGAGACCATGCAGCTTTCTTCCAGTCAGAAATTATGCGGCCAGCCAATGACCCTAAAGAGCGTGACCCCTCCCATGTTCGGATGCTCAATGATGTGCTCCGTGACCTGGAGAAGAGCTTCATCATTCCACAGACACCACCTGGAGTTTACAGGTAGGAGAGAAGTTACTGTCTCACAGTTGCAGAAGTGGTGTAGTGTGGTGGGATGTAATGGTTATACTCTCAGAGCCCTGCACTCACACTAAGTTTTTAAAATCTTAAAAAGCGTGAAGTTATGTCACAAAAAACTAAAGACCTCATAAATTTGGATAAAATTAAATTTAGTGTTTAACATGTTTAAATTCCTCCCAGCAGTTTGTTTCTTGATGTTCTGCTTTTCTGGTGAAAATTATACAGGTCATGCAGACTCTGGTCTAATTGGTCAGCATTTCCTTTCAGTATCTTTTCCAGTACTGAAATACATCTTAAATCAAAGCTGACTAAATTTGCAAGCAATCTAAACACCATTCATCAAAAACTGAACTTCCAGCCTTACATGACATTTATTGAAAAGGTACCAAGCAGAATTGTCTTGTACAAAAAAACTGTAATGTTCAATATTGAAAATGCATTTCCTTCCTAAAACATTTTTCAATATTTGAAACCTGCATTGTTAACACCTATGTTTGAATGCTGGCTTTCCTTCTTCTTCTCACCTTTGTTTTCACAATGCTACATTTCTTAGTGTGTTACTGCCACTAGCTGTTGATCAGTGGTATGACATGAATCCCTGGACAGGAATGTGTGTTTGGTGGCCTGCATGCTCAAGTGTGTTTGTGTGTTTCCTTGTGTTCCTGTTTATGCATATGATACAAACAAAATGGTACCCAATTCAAAAGTAAATTTCCTTTACTCAGCTTTCAGCAAATATAAAAACTAAATAACCCTCCCTCTTTTTTGACCTCCTATCCTCACCCTGATAATTTTCACACAGTCCCTAAATCACATGCAGCTCCATGTAGCTGCAGCCATGATTTAGATCCCCAATCTGTCATCTATCTTGCTTTGGGTAGATCAGCATCTTTCCACGTGGGTCTACATATGGAGCAGACCAGCAAAAACGTAACATAAAACTTGAGCTTCACAGTCAACTCATATTTATTCCTTCTGACAAGAAAAGAGAAAATGGAAATAATTAACACACAGCTGTGTTCGATTTTTTTAAGTGGCAGGTTTTCAGGGCAGAGCAGCAGTAATTCATTGGCTCTGCACAGTGCATATACTTTACAGGAGAGTGAGAGCTCCAGATTAGTTGATGAAGTTATTAAGTCAACCTGTCCAGCTAAAGAATAAACACAATTAATCATATCAAATCCCATCTACTTGGAGAAGAGCTGACCTTGACTGATGGTGGGGACTTTTTCTTTGGGACTATATTTCTATCTCATAACTCTAAATCCCCTTTACCATTGGATTTTAGCATCCACACTGTCTGGTTTACATTCTATCTCCCCCCACAACTCTTTAGATGTCTACTTTTACACTCCTTTGTAACTGAATAAATGGCTTCTGCTCTTCATTGTTATTCACAGTTTATAGCAGTAATAGACATGTTAATTGTCCTAGACCACCATTAGCATCGAAGCTAAAATTAGCTGCTCCATCATGCTTGGAAAGCATTAAGGCTTAATAGCACTCATTTATAAAGTTACCATTCCCTCACAGAACTAAGACAATAGACTAAGAGCACCAAGGAGTATTTAAACATGTTTACTTTGACCATTACATTGTATTTTATACAAACCTAATGTACATTTTTAAGCACCATAAAGATATTAATGTGACATTTATGGTGTACAGCGGTGCAGCACTGCAAATTCTTAATGAAGCCTATGTCTTGTATGATTTCAGTTGAGTGCATGATACTCATGTCTTTAAGTAACAATTAAATCATTCAATTGTACCCTAAGCCCTGAAAAGGTTTCAGAGAATCCCATCCTGTATGTACTACCTGTATTTGCCAAGTGTTTATGTATGATGCAGTTGTTAATATTTCAGTTTGCTCCCGACATTAGAATGAAATTCAGGAAAATAAGTACCTTTGGTAATTAACAAGGTCAGTGGGAGGGCCTGCTGTGTGCCCTGAGGGATATGAACTCTGGTTCAGTTTTAAATGTCTTTTTTAACTAGAGTTATACAACAGTAGAACAGAACAACTGCATTCTTGCCCAACTTAGCCACAAGCACTCTACCTAATACTATCTAATACTAGCATGTCCTAGAGACCTAAGCTCAATTAGAACTTCAGTACATCATTCCACAGGTCTCAAACTGTGTTTAAAATTTTAACAAACCAACTTCAAGAGTAAAAATACACATAGCTCTGTGGGTATGAAAATACCTCTGGAATTAACAGCATTGTCTGTGAAACTGAATGATATAAATAAAACTCAATAAGCACTCAGGGATATAACAAAAAATCAAAAATCTAAAATTCAAAAATCTAAAATTTAATACATTTACCAAAGCTTCATATTTACCCTGCACCCCTCAATCGGGTTGAAACTGTTTCACTGAGCTCTTTGAAGGACATAATTACTACAATCTTCAGTAAGCACTTTGCTTACTAAATTTCTTAACAAGGTCTTGACAATATTGGTCCCATTTGCAGTTCCCTAACAATTTTTCACTCCAAATTAAACAAGCAGTAGTCCACCCAACTTTAACATCTTCAAATTACCATTTTTATTAAAAGTTTTAGGAAAACTTGTTTTCCAATTGTTTATTTTTTTATCAATAGTCATGATTTATTTTTTAAAATTTCCAACCAGTTTCTGTTCGCAGCACTGAAATAGATATTTTGGAAATTGCGCAGCTTTTGTTGCCATATATCAGATTTGTTGGACTGCCTTGAAGAATGTGTTGGCCTCACGGATACTGCCTTAGACTGTTTTAAACCTTATTTGTTACACAGAACTTTTTCAATATTAACAACAATCTTAATATCGCCTCTTCTGTGGTCCCTCTGACCTGTGATGTGCATCAAGGCTTTATCTATGGTTCTTGTGTTTTCTACATAGATGCTCCCACTGGGCAACTTTATCCATAAACGCATCATTCATTATCAATTTTTGCAGATGATACACAGATCAATGTTAAAACACCAGTGAAGAAGGCAGCCTTCATCATCTGATGTGTTGTCTCTCTGAAATCAAACACTGGATGTCCCAGAACTTTCTTCAGCTAGGCTAGACATAAAAAGTGTGACTGCCAGATGAAGGCACTGATCAGAGCTGTGGCTGCAGTACAGAACTTACAAAAAGAATGTATATCTCTTTCTGTCTTTTTATTCTATAGTCTTTTATAAAATTTACAAATTTTATAAAGTATTTCTGCTTCATTTAGTAATAATGTTCACACATCATTTCAAGAGAATGAAATGGAGTGAACACACAGAAACTGATGAAAGACACATACATATACACATACTGGTGGCTCTGCGTAGTCTTGCAGTCTGCAATTTGCACAGAATGCACTAAAAAGTATGGAGGCAGGTTCAAATCACAAGTAACACTAAAAACACTAGAAAATGTATCCATATGTAATGTAACTGACACTTGGTCTGGATTGATTTGGTGCTCAGACCAGGTCTTGATCTTGTGTCAAGCTTCACCAAGCCCTGACAGCTCTCCTCACCAAACACTACAGGGGCTTCTCGTTAATCTGAACAATTGGGGAGTTTGGCTGCATCACTGACAGCACACTGAAAACCCTCACTTCACAGCCAGGTGACACAAGGATCAGATACAAGGGAAACTGACAATCATGAAAAACCAAGGGAGAAAATGACATGGAAATATGTTTCAGTAACACAAATAATAAGTAAGTACATTTGCAGTGGCAGGGAAAGGAACATTTCAATCTCTGGAAAATAAAAAAGAAATTAATATAAGTAAGAACTTATTATATTGATTCATAGAAAGGATAAACCAGGATTAAAACAATTCAGGACTGCAATGAGGCAAATAAAATCACTCAGTTTAAAATAATACAAAAATAAAAAGGAATAAAATAATCCACAATATTATAGGATAAAATAACAATAATACTAAGAAATGAAACATGTTAAAAATAAACTTACATAAGATCATTGGATAAAAGATTATACATATGACCTGAATAAAAGCTGTATTAAATAGATACATTTTGACAGGTGATTTAAAAGATGTCACTAATTCTGTACTCTAGGTCTTCAGGCAAGACATTCAGAGCTAAGCAGCAATGACAACAAAAGCCTGTACACCTCTATTCTTGAGCTGGGACTTAGGAACCTCCATCGGAGCGCTGCCTGAGGATCTGAGGCTGTGCTCTGGCTCATAGGGGAGCAGCAATTCAGCAATGTAGCTGGGGGCTAAAACATGAAGTGCTTTAAATGTAATCAGCAAAATCTTAAGATCAAATTATCAAATTGGTAACAAGGGAAAAGAATAAAATAGGAATGCTATGATCCCGTATTCCACTATCTTGCTGGGTTTAGTGGTAGTTGACAGCGTGAGATAGTTATTTTACTCTAAACCCTGGATACAATGAATTACAATAATCTAACTAAGGTTATATAAAAGTATGTATGACCTTATCATGTCCTGATTTTAATATTAGCATAGGACCCATACTTTACAGGAAGAAAAATAAATATAGAACTGTGAATAAGGTATGTAGATATAGCAACAAAGTTGAATCCAAAACTAATGTGTATATATCAGCATATAACAAAGTTGTATCTAACAGCTTCATATTTCTGTGACAGTACATACAGTAGTGGGTTATCCTTGTGATGTTGCAAATCCACTTTACATTGAGTACATTGAACCCTGTTTTTTGTTGGGTGTGTAAAATATAATCTTAGATGCTATCAGTATATAAGCGAAAGCAGTACATGGCAGGTAAAACTTTATATTTAGCTTACCTAGTTCCCTGCATGGTATATCAAG
This sequence comes from Istiophorus platypterus, assembly GCA_016859345.1. NCBI lineage: Eukaryota > Metazoa > Chordata > Actinopteri > Istiophoriformes > Istiophoridae > Istiophorus > Istiophorus platypterus. The sequence continues at coordinate 3,409,759 of CM029123.1, forward strand.
ACCAGCCTAACTGTCTCTTTTCATTCACTCATGTTATATTAATATCCCAGGTGTATGGGTCAGATACACTCCATCTAGGGCAATAGATGTAATAACTCCCACTGAGTGGCTGGTTACTTAACTACAAGGTATTAAACCTAGGTAGAATTGAAACTGATTCATCTTTGGCTTCAGTGTTTATTTTCATTGCTCTGGTGTAATATCTGATGAGGGTCGATGTACTAACTGATTTTATATTATATGAATCAGTCTAATCTTGGATACCACCAAAGGAAATAAGTTTCTATCCTGTCCCTTGTGCAACCATGGATTGGTGACAGTAGATCGAAGGGATTCTTTTATATCATGTTAAACATACAACCTAACTATGGATATTGACACAAAACCTACTGGGGATGATGATTTAAATTCAACCTTCTCTAAATTTCTGCCATGGGAATCCAAGATGATTTTCACAAACCATTACAGTGAATTTTAGGGAACAGACAAGGATGTACATTTTAATTCAAGAACCCATCTAAGTTTGCAATTCATGTTACTTGATCCTGAGCAATCAAGGGATGGATCCTAACCTCACCATAGTAATTGGTAGATCCTCCCACTGAATAATGTTTGCTTGAATATACAAATCTGTTAGTGTTAACACTTGAGTATCTCAAGCTATTCATGCATCATTTTTCGTTTACCTTATATTGCAAGTGCTACGTGTGTTGTTTGGGCAACTTTGGTTGTATAAAAAAGCCGATATAAATGTTGATAGTTTGTCATTTGTAGAGGAGCTGAGGCAGAACACAATTTTTTTGAGGGTGAAAGACCTGGACTGTCTTTCAGTATAAATATGCTGATGTCTAAAATTAATGTGCCGACTCTGAAAACCAAAAAGGAACTTTTCCTCTCAGACATTAATTTCTAGTATATTACACTGAAAAGTGATAACAAAGGAAACCATTATGGTGACCTGCATATTCAGCAGGAACCTCAATATAGGATTTGAACATTGATGTATTCACAATGGAAGTCAGCACACTGAATTTAGAGGGTGTAAGACCTGGAAATGTGACTTTCAAAATCAGTATGCTTGGTTCCAATACTAATATGTCAACTTCCAAACTAATAAGGAGCTTCTACTATTCTCCTCAGAGGTTGGAAGTGGTTCCAGTATCTTGAACTGACTGACAGATTATGTCTCAGATATGTGCACATTTGCATTCAAAAGTGAATATGTAAACTTCCAAATCCAACATGCAGCTTTGCATATTGGTTTTGGAAACTATCTTTTTTCATGTTACATTAAGGAAAGGGAACCAATCTATACATATGTGAAAGTTTGCGTGTTAGTTCTAAAGGTCAGCAAATTAATTGAGGAAGTCACATTTGCAGGTCTTTCACCTTCCATTCTATTCGGAAGTTGGACCTTCCATCCTCAACAGCATTATCTACCCCATTAATTGTTTCCAGATGTAATGTAGGAACAAAATACCTGTCAAAATTCATAGAATGTCCAATTTACCCGTGAAAAAAGTCAAGTCAGAGATTTGTGCTCATAAACTTACCTACCTAATCTCTAATTCTCTGTTGCAATAAAGGAGGATAAGCTGAAATGAACTCACTATGAAACTAAACCTCACAATGAGGTACCAGAGCACATACAGATACGTCATGCAGCTGTCAGTGTTGGATGAATGCTACTGCTCCTGTGTTAGTGACATCTGAAGCCAGCAGACATAATTTAAACCCAATTTGTTGAGTTGCAGAGCAGGAAGCAGCCTCAATTAAGAGTGTATGTCAGGCTGCCGTGGACCACACCAATCGATAGCAGATGTCCTTATGTGCACCCGGAGGTGCTTCAAAGAGACCTTTTTCATACCTGGATATTCACAGACAGATGGCGGATCACAGTCTGCCAGTTAGGGAACAGAGACAGACACGATTACCTTGGTTCTGAGACACTTTAGAGTATTGCATCACTTCTCTTTTGTTCTGTTTTCATTGTTGCTCTTTCCAAAGATTTTAATATGTTAGTTTTTAAGTAAGAGATAATACCCACAAATTATGAATTCCATGGTTTGCAAACTGGAGGCATGAAACAGGAATAAAACAAACAGACACATTAGTTGCTGATTTCCTTTCCTCTCACACTCTTAACTGTGACTTCTGCCAACCTTTTTACTTTGAGAACAGATGCACCCGTTTCTCTATAGCCAGTGTAGCTAATTTAAGGTCCTTTTTAGCTTTAAATTAAATTTGCGGAGTTCTCACTGAACAGCTATTTATGTATCTTATTTTATTGGTAACAATAATAGCATCAGCTCCAAGCTCTTTAGCTACGCCTCACTATCTATGTCTTTACTTATACTTATACCCTAAATGAAACTGGTGCATTCATTTAGGAGTCAAACCTACTAGCCAATCAGAATAAATAATTCTTATTGGCCTTGGTACAATATTATATCTCGCTTTGTTTTTTTGGCAACATATCAGGCTGATAATGCCTTATAATAATAATAAAAATCTGTGTATTAATTTGATTGTTCTCCAGGAGTGCAATCAGTCTCTCACCTACCACATGACAAATAAAGCATGAGCATTGCGGCTCTATCTCTAACTCCCCTGTTGTGTTTGAATACAACCATATATTTATGGAACACACCACATATAGACCTACACCTAAAACACACTCCAGCCCACAACCATAAACAGTTTAAGTAGGTACACACAATGGATTGATGATGGTCTCGGTGTGAAAAACAACAGGCTTTGTAGCTCAGGTTGCCAACAACCAGTGGGTAAAATGTTACAATTTAAATAGACGTGGCTATCCAAAAAAACAAAACCATCCTCAAGATGTAATTATTGATGTGCTGACTGATAATATAAAAACTCAATTTCCTTGGAGCAAGCTCATTATAGCACATGTCACTGCAAGGAAGAATCATGCTCTAGGTGTGTCTTCCACGTTTAGAAAATATTGCTGACTCTTGTGCACAGTAGGGATGCTCCAAAGATGAATCTAATACAATATTCAGCTTAGAAAAATAGTGCATATATTACAAAAAATCTTTCCTATACACATTTACTCACTATTATTTTTAATATTGAATCACATATTCAACCAAAATCAAATCTAGACAAAACTAGAGTTTTGTATGGTTTAAGTTTATCAGTCTTGATCTGAAAGTCTTGAATGCTTTAAATTTACTGCTAATCATATTCTAAATCTTAAAAAGTGTATTCCAATGGGAAGGATTACTTAACAACTTTATGAAAAGTGCCAACATTTATGGCCAAAACAGGAGGTAGTTTAAATAAAAGGTGTACCAGATGGGGTGGTTGATGGCTACAAGAGACCAAGTTTGTTTTCTTTCACAGATCTGCAATTAACATACCTCTTTTTATTAGCTTTTAACTAAAAAAAAAAAGGTCTAAAGACCCAGATATTTTCTTAGAAATTTGTGGAAATGAAGGTGGAATTAGACTTATTAGACAGGTTGCTAATGTTGTTCTGTGTCCACCGGATGTGCTGCTGTTAACACATTTGCCATATGAGCTTTATAGAGTGCTAATATTTCTGTGTTTTGTTAACAGTTTGTTGTGCCAACCCAAATTGGCCAAAAAATCAGTTTATGCAAATGCACTTTTAACTAAGTGTTTGAATTGCTGGACCCTAAACAAATCAAATCATAGTTTATTTGTTATGCACAGTTGTAGGGATAGCAAGAGTTTAATAAAAACCTGTCACCGGATGTAGAAAGCATCATTATCTAGGGTTTTGCTGAATCATCCAACATATCCTTCTTCACACAGACATCATAGGAAACAGAGTAGCACAATTGTGCTGTTAGATTCAAGTGTCCAGTCATCATTCAGCCATCAATAATAATATTTACAGCTGTGCTTTTTCTACTGGGACATGCCAAAATGTCCTCCCTGAAAAAGTCATTGACATTTTGTCTATAAAAGGATTTGTATTTCTACCTCTGTGGCAGCCAACCATTTTCATGCACTTCATAAATGTAGGTATGAAAATCAACTTGTACCAACTTGAAAATTATTTGAGATATCCAATACAGCAGATATATTGTGATTTATATCAATGTCTGTTGTTATAATTTTTGCCTAACATGTCTTGTCATTGTGTGGTTATGCTTTTCAATGTGCAGACTCATTTAGTCTACTGCTGACTAATCGTATTAGTTCATGTGCTAGTCAGAAATCTAAATTATGCAAGTGGCTGCAAAAAACACTGCATTAATGAGCTACAGTATTAAGGAAACATTGACATTGTTGTTATTATGACAGATATTAACACTCAGCAACAAAGTCTTGAATATTGTTATATCTATCTATCTATTCCTCAGTCAGCTTTTTCAACGAATATTGCAATACTTTAAACACAGGACTGGCCCCAGTGGTGTCATATACTGGTGATATGTAAAAGAATAGATACAGAATCATCACAGTCCTCTGACTTTCAGTCGAAATTATGTGCTGAAAACAGTGTCCCTTCACACCCTAGGCTCACAACTTGTATCTTTAAAGATGAAGAATCACTCGATTTACTCTCTAAGACTGTCCATTCAGTCACTTTAAGAGAAATCAATGTACTTCAGCTCCAAGGAGAGCAACCCTCCACAGTCTCTGCCATTCTGACCTACAATTGACTACTCCGCCAGCCCCAAAGGTTCATCTGTGTTTATATACCGTACGTGCTCTGCTTTATGTGCATGCTGTTGTGCACTACACAAGTGACATGAAGAAGAAGAGTTATAGATAGGAAGGACTTTAAGGACAATAATTCATATGCAACATAATGTCTTTGATTTGTTTGGGACAGAAAATCCAGCAGAGGCCAAAATATGCTAACAGAAGTTTTAAAATGTTCTTGTTTCAGTAATGACTGTCTTCCCTTTAGTCCATGAGTGTATGCATCATATTTTCAAACTGTTTTGCCTCAGTTGGCCAGTAAAAAATGAACTGGCTACAGCTTTAACTGGCACAAAATTTAGATTTTTAAGTAAAAGCCGAAATCATAAAACTCTTATAAACCATCCCCTAGATTAAGCAAACCTCTTACTGCAACTGAATTCATAGAGTTCTTGCCTATAAAAGTTAATAAAAATCAATATCTACTCCCTTATATATATCCACTAAGGAGGGAGGGGGTATAGCTACACACAAGCTCACCTACTTAGAGATAATCTCCCTTGAAACTCTCTCTTGACTGCTGTATCCCTCCAAGCCCACTGCTTGTTTACATAACCCTTTTTCTTCTATGTTTGTTAAGGATATGATTCCAACCCTCAGCCCACTATTAACAGAATAATAAAGACCTCTCTCACTAGTTGAATTGAGCCTTCATTTTTCCAAGACATGGGTTATCAGGCCACTCCAAAAAAGCATAACCTGGACCCTGATATGATCAGCAACTACAGACTATTAACAAATTTGCATTTCTTTTCAACACTTATTGAAAAATAAGTGGCTCAGCAACTCATAGATCACTTTTCATCCAATAATCTCTTTGAACTTCAAAAACAGTCTACGGAAAATTCTGCAGCATAGAAACAGTTCTTACAAGAGAGGTAAATGATTCATTACTTGCTTCAGACTTTGGCTCAGTTTCAGTAAGGGTGCTATCAAACCTCAATGTAGCATGTGAGACAATTGTTCAGCACATCCTGATAGATTGTATGGCATGTTATATTGGTCTCACTGACATTGTTCTCATCGTATTTAACAGACAGATCTCACTTTGTTTTGCACAACTGCTCATTTGACCAAGCTAAGATCAGTTATCGTGCACCACAAGGATCTGTGCATGGCCATATTCTTTTCTCTATTTACTCTACATCTTGCTCCTTGGTACCTTAATCAATCCCCACAAACTTTCCACAAACTTTCCATACCTATGCCACTGATACTCTGGGTAACATCTCCATTTAGCATGACAACTGTCATCAGATGTTGAAACCTGAAGAATGACTATTAGAAATTAAATGATTGATGTCATCATACATATGTTCATACATATGTCTCATTTAGGCTTGACAATTGCAACACCTTTTTCTCTGGCTTACCTAAGTTAACTATTCACAGACTACAGCTTGTACCTAACACTGCTAGGATATTAACCAAAACTAGAAAATTTGATCATATCATGCCTGTTCTTATTTCATCACACTGGCTTTTTGAACATAATAGGTCTGACTTTCAGATTCTACTTCTAACTTGTAAAATATGACAGGGACTTGTACCATATCACGAGCACTTCTAGTCAACCCCTATATGGATGTTAGGGCTCAAAAATTCTGGTCCATTCTGGTCCTGACCATTACAAAAATAAATGGAATATCACTAGGTGGCAGGGCCTTCTCATTCCAAGCCCCTTTTCTCTGAGGTTAGCTCATTTGACTCATTCAAAGGTAGATCAAAACACATCTATTCATATCACCCTTCAACCTCATTTGGTCTTCCCTTAAGTATTAAACTACAGTTATCTATCTTATATTCAGTTTTATGTGTTTTAATGTTGTTGATTACTTTTCATATTATGTGGTAACCAAATCTCTCAAGTCATATTCTGCATGAATGACATAATTCATACACTGACACTTCTTTCTCTCTCTCTCTCTCTTTCCCTCTTTCTCTCCTCAGGAACCTGTTATACAGCCTTCCAGGAAAGACTCCTCAGTTTTCCATCCTCAGGTTCTCAGAGGAAGCCATCCTGCACTGCAATATCACCAGCAAAGCTATCAAACAAAACTTAGCCAACAAGGAAGTACTCTGCCACAGCACTATGAATCAGTCTCTGTCTGTCATCCTCAGGGCCATCCAGTCAGCTGGAAGGCTGGTGTGTTTTGGATTGGACTTGTTTGAAAATTACTCAAATGACAAAATATGATGATCTTGACACCAGTGAGCCTGAGTGCACTCAAGAGCAAAAACTGCCACTGATCAGATAAAAAAAAATGAAATAAACTGGGAATATTAAAACACAATTGCACCCCTGACCGACCTCACTCAAAGTTTGATCTTACTCAAAATACTAAAGTGCTGGAAAAATTAAGAATGGGAGGAAATATACACCTCTAAATATTACTCAACAGAAAAGTGATTTGAACTCCCATCCAAGGTGTCAATAAGGTTTCATGATTCTACACTTCCACAATAAACAGTAGTGAATCAATAACATGCAGTCCAGAATGTAGTGTAGTAGAGGAATTTTGAACAATTTTTTTGGAATGATTTTTATATTAAAGAAAAAAAAAACAGCTTTCTTAATGATGAATGTATTGAAACTAACTTGTTGCACATTAACTCTTAGATATGCAAAAACTATTTACACAATGGGGTCATTAAATTGCACGATACTCTCTTCCTTTGAAAATTAACCAGTAATAAAATAAATATGGTAATTTTTAGATTATGACTATTCCTTCCCCGGATACTTGCTCTGTTACCAAGAAAACCTTTATCCACACTTTCCTGGATAAAGCCCAGCACTAAATCTCTGAGAAAACTACAGCAGCAGACTATGGATAATGCTAACTTTACACTCACCACTGACATTACAGAAATAATGGAAATGCAACTCCAGCAAAACAAGTTAACCTTTATCAGAGAAAGCAGATTCCTAGAACTTTCCAGATAAAACTTTCCATTAGGTCCTACTGAACCAAATGCTAGCTGGATAGCCAAAAAGCTGGCTTGGTTCGTCTCTGTGTTTCAAGGAGAATTGTTTTAAATGAGTCATGTACAATGCAACTTTGTTTGGAAAGCTATGAGGCTCTCATATGCTACCTTGCCCCCAGTAAATGTTGTTTTGCTCGAGTTGTGATCCTGAGTGAGGTTGGAGGTGGAGATTGCAAATTTAACATCAGAATGGCCAAATTTATGAGAATGAGACCCAGGTTAGAAAATACTGGAATTTTCTTAGGATGAATTATATAACTGTTTCAACAGACAACTTTAAAATTATAATACCCATTTATCCATAATGGTCTTGTTATAGCAATAAGCCATTCTAATATCAGCTTACACAACAACACCTTTTAGCTGTTCTAAAATCACTGTATGTCATGGTATCTGATGTCTCCTCACTTCGTTAAGAGCAATAACTGTCATTTGAAACCCCAGAATAACTATTCAAAGAATTTAATGCTCTAAGCAAAAACAAAACAAAAAAATGAACCCTTGTTTTTTTCATCTGGCAGCATAACCAATCAACAAAATGTAAAATAGTTAAAATAAGTGTTTTTGGTGTCTGTTTATAGATGACCGATGAGGGTATCCTATGGTACAAATGTGAAAAACTCACATCACCACTGAAAATACCTGAGTTCTCCAGTACCTAGTTACAAATGCCTGGGACCCGAAACAATGCCCACAGAAACTAGCAGTGGGGGAGCATGTCCTTCTTCTTCGCACTAGCAACTCGTACAGCTCCTCAATTCAGGTGAAAAGAAGCAGTTGGTAACTCCATATCCTCTGTAGGAGGCCCATGATAGGCATTTCACACCTGCCATAGAGAGCCAAAAGAGGGGTTGGCAATGCCAGAGAATAAAAACTAAATCTGGGAGGCAAGGGGAGGCTAATAGAACAGCCTATAGACAAAGAAACATGGTAAAGGTCTGTAATAATGGCTGTTCAAAGAATTCATCATTTGAGGTAGTTTTTTTTTATGATTTTTTTTTTTTTTCTAAATCAGGGTCAGCCAATTCTACTACAGCCAAATGCAGCCATATTACTATTCAGTTCAATACAACCGAGGTTATCTCAGGGCACCTTTCATATAGAGCAGGGTCTAGAGCAGACTCTTTACAGTTATTATTTACAGAGACCCAACATTCCCCCATGAACAAGCACTTGGCAACCAGGCCAATGAAAAACTCTCTTTTAACAGGTAGACACCCTGAACAGAACCCGGCTCATAGTATGGGGGATGTCTGCCTCACCTGGCTGGGTTGACAAAGAAAGGGGTGACAGGATGGAGGAAAGAAAACATAGCAAAAAACAGGTACCACATAAAGATATATATAATTGTTTAATAATAATGAAGCTATTAATAAAACTAAAAATTATACTAATGGGGCTAATAATAATAATAGTAGCACTAAGTGAAATAGTAATATTAATAATAGTAATTGTAATAATCATAATATTTGGAGCAGTGAGTGTTGAACAGGCTCATGGGGCAGTAGGTGAAGTGCAGCCATGGATCCAGACTCAGGAGCATCAGAGGCAGAAAAACCTGCAGAAAGAGACAGGAGGAAGAGAGACGAGACTACCAAGAAATACATGCCTTTGAAGAATTCACAACATGCTTACAGAGTAGATGAGGTGAAAGCACTGAAAAAACTCAAATGCTTGAGCATTACTTACAAATGTTCAATAGTAGAATGGGCATCATAACATACATTCAAACTGGATGAATTACAACCGTTGAGCACTGTCTGACAAACTCTCTGTCTTGGTGATTCTTTCCCACTTTCTCAGTGTCTGTGCTACACTCTGCAGACTGTTAGTTTTAAGTGGAAACAGTCAGTGTTATCTTTCTGCATCTTCTTTCTCTACATTCTCTCCTTAATTAATGCCACCATTCAGTGATCTCGGTTATTGTGCAGCAGTTTGCTATGCTTATAACAAGAGATTTAGGAATCTAAGGCAGATGTGCTGACTTTAACAGCCTGCACAAGATTGAATAGCCACCTGAATTCATTTCAAATCATCCAATCTAACCAATCAAAGCTGCAAGCAAGACATCAGCAGCTCTAGCAACACTTTCAAATTACAGAGAGTCATGTAATTCAACATTTAAATAAAAAATACTGGTAAGTGGGGGCTCAGGGGTTTTTTGTAGTTAGGCATGATATTTGCTAGAATAGTATTTGTGAGAAAAACAATGAATAAAGCACTATTTTACAGTATGAAAAACTATTTCATACCTTAGCTTATTTGGAATAATTTGAATGTGATAGACTTTTTTTAGCATGATGGAAGGGTGGGAGGGTATTGAATGGGCTTGGATTTTTTCATCTTGTAATTTCTTATTAAACCTGAATTTTGTACAGTTCACACACCTACTGGAAATATTCTGGGGTATGTTTTCGGTTCTTGAAAGATACCACCAGCATTGTCTACAGTTGCTTTTTACTTGCCCAGATGATCTGTTTATACTAGTGTTTAGTGTTTCCACAGTCATAATGATGCATTTGACTAATTTCATTTTAGTCTTAAATTATGGTCTTTTTTATTAATTACATCTCAATTTGTAACAGCTATTTGATACACAAAATTTTGTAATGTGATTAGACAATTTGTATTTAATTGTCCAGTTTGTAAATAAGCAGACTTGTACTACTGATTTTTAAAAATGGAAACTTTCAGGGATCAAAACATGAATCTTAATTGCTTTAAATCATGTGCCTTTTATCAGTAGAAATAAAAAAGATGCTTTAATTTAGTATGTCAAATGGTAGGCTTATACCAAAAAATTGATTACACTACAGATTTGAGCTAATATAATACACTATTGGAGGACATCATCTATGATTGTAAAGTGTAGATATCTGATCAATTACTCACATGTGTGTTGTTAATATAACTGGTTTGCACATCACTTAGTTGACACTATCAGTAGAAAATAGAGAGATAACATACATAGCATATGCGTTTGGTTGGCTAGCTACAGTTGTTCTTGGTGCTTGTGACTAATAAACACAGAGTGCATGCTCATTTCAAAGTGAGTTTTTGTTTTACATTCAGGCTGAACGCATCTCTTGCACTGGCTCTTATCTACATAACAAAATGTTTTGCCAAACAAGCCTTCTACTTGCTAGTGAGCTATTTAACCAAGTGTAAAGAAATAATAAAAATAGTGGAGCAATGCTGATTTTTATTATAATTCCAGAAAATTCAATCACTCCAAAAAGGTCTGAGGTGCTTTAAATTGAAACACAAATGTTAGGTAGTTGTTTCATATTTAAATCTGGTCCATTCCCCATTTGAGAAGAAAGTCTGTTTTGTTTATTGGACTTTGTAGATTTTCTTTGTAAATGTATGTAGTGTATTTTACTAATGGTGAGACAAGTGTACATTGATAATGTGATTGTGACACAAACTTATCATACTGTAAGCGGCACCAATTCCTGGACATGTAACTGGCATGCTGTCAGTAAAATCTCAAATCAGCACTTGCTATATTTCATATTACTATAAATCAATCATGTCAGACTTTGCTACACAGCATGTATCACTGACACAGAAATAAATGTGTGATATTGCACATTACATAGTTATAGTATACCATAATAATACTTTTTGGAATTTAATTCAAGTTCACCTGATGTGTTACAGTATGACAAGTTTACCTGACAGCATGAATCTTTGACATCTATTTGTTTTAGAATTGCATGGTGATACATCTCCACTGAATTTCATTATTACTCATTATTGTGCTATGACTTCATGCTTCAACTGTTATGGTACAATGTTGTAAGTGAAGTGGTTCTCAGCTATTTATGCTTAGGAAGAAAAAAAAATGGTGTAAATTGAGTATCTGTTTTTATTTGTCTTAATTAATGGCTAGAGTTAACTTAGAAGGTATAAGCATTCACTTAATGTCAGTAATCTAACAATATATAAACTGCATTGCTGCATTATTGCACAACCAGGGCCTACAGCCAAGGTCTTGACTCACAGGTTAAAAAATAGTTGACTTAGTTGAACCATGAGCTAACTACTATGTACAGTATTTATTTGAAATGTAGTAATACACAATATTACATATTTTTCATTAGAATTAGACAATACTGAAAACTGCTATATTGTTGAATTTGGAACTTGCATTTACCTATAACTGCTCATACTGTACTCTATTGACTGTTTTCTGATTTGTACTTTTCAAAAAAAAAAAAAAATCTCAGCAGTTAAAAATATGTCTCATTATTGTTTGAAATAGTCTGAAAACTTATCAAAAGATTTAAATCATTATTTTTGAAACAACCTGATTCTGACTGTTGAATTCAACACTGTTATTATTAGCTGAGTCATTTGATGATTCAGTTTAGTCTGGTTTCTTTATGCATGACATAATAACTAGCTTATGCAGGGTTTTTTCTGGCATGGTTTTGGTTCTCCTGACTGTTCAAGTCTTGTTGAATTTTTAATGCAATAAAGACTAATTTAAGCATCTGCCTGTGTTCATGCTCATGTCACATTCAACTGAAAAGACATTACAAAAGGCCATATATTTTTAACATGTGGGATAATCAGTATGACTAATTAATCCCACCAAACACTGGCAAATTAATGCCAGCTCAAAATCTTGTTTTGCTGACCTCCAGTGGAATAATGTGCTGCAGTATTGTAGAAGTGTGAATCCATACACAATAACATCAATTTGCTGTGCTATAGGTGCAACAAAGCACATCTCTGATCACACCCAGTGGTCAAAAAATGCTAAAATATACTTGAAGTATAAAAACCTAAGGTATTCATTGTGTGCATCACTTTAATGATGCAGCTGGGAAAAGTGGGGCTAATTTGGATTATTTTATATACTTCTACATAGCTTGTAAATTTTCTCCTGTGGATCAATAAACCCTTATCCCAATTTATAACCTACAAGAATACATCATAATTTATTTGTTGATTATATTTAGTATAATTAATCTGAATCTGCAAAAACACTAGAAACTATATCTTTCAAATCAATGAGGTCAATAAAAAAATTCAATATTTGCTTATGAATTGTTGTGGAGTACAAATACAAAGTAGCATGAAATGGAAACAATCAAAGTACAAGTACTTAAAAATTTTTCTCAAGTATGGTTGGCTATTTGAGCAAATGTGCTTAGTTATTTTCCACCTCTGTTGAGGATGAATTGTTGCCAGTCAGATCAGACAGAAGAAGAAGAAACTTCAAAGATAAAGAAGATACTCAAAGCTAGAACTACGTTAATGGAGAACTGAATGTACAGGGCCATTAGACCACATAAGTCGGTACTGACACGTGTTTTTGGGGTCTTCAATTCAAATATTACTTTGAATATATTTTTGGGGATGAGTATGTCTGTGTGTGTCTCTGGTCTCTGGGTGTTTTAGCTGCCCCCTGTGACAGAGGACCAGTCATATTTAATGGATTCTTCACAGCCAGCATTAAGTACTGCAGTATTCAAAAAAAACAAAAAAACAAAAACAAATTCTAATTTCTCTTTTTCTCTTTCTTTAATTTCTTTCAGTTTTCATATTCATTGATGAAGGAAAAAATGTGAACGATGTATTTTGGCAATGAAACAATTTTGTAATTTTTCTTCTGTACACAACCACAACAGATTTGAAATGAATGAATCAGGATGTGATTGAAGTGTAGACTTCTATCTTTAATTCAAGGGTTTTAACAAAAGCATTGCACTAACCGTTTAGGAATTACTCCCTTTTCTATTTATATATATAACTTCTCATTTTCTGAGGCTCAAAAGTAATTGGACAATTGACTGACAATCTTTTTCATGAAGACAAAACTGAGGGCAAACAAACAAGCACTAGCCCAAGGCAGCTGCGGTAAAAGCCTGAAACTTGGCTTTTGGTGATATTCATTGGTTTCTAGACATATTTATATTCTTAAGTTCTTTTCCTTATATTCGTAATTATGTTGGGTTTTCCAATTAGAGCTCCTGAAAATGAGGGACTATGTATAAAAATGGCTGTAATTCCTAAACTTCCTATGTCATCTTGTGTGTGTGTGTGTGTGTGTGTGTAGAGCCACGAATATAAATAATACATTTAGTTTTGGGCTAAAATAGAGACGTGTAGGCTATTTTCTGTGTTTCTCCTCCTGAGCCCCATTTCCTCGGTTTCCTGTCAGTTCAGCTGTTTATGAAAACTCCGTGGGACCATTACACGCCATGTTTTATGCGTTCCTCCTGAGCTGCTATTGAACTTTTGGTTACAGGAAACACCGAACTGGTCTAGTTCTATGTAGAAACCATTAGTTTTCTAGCTGTACAATACCCCCGGGTTTACCGCATTGAAGTCTGAACTGACTTTTGCGCAGAAAGTCACCTTTAACGTACAGCTACGGGTGCGACCTGCGAGCCGGCAGGTCGCTCCCCGTCCCTTCTCATTTCATTATCCCCATCTCCGGTGGGTTTTACTCCGCCGACGCCGCCTCGTGCTCCACCTCGGAGCATCAGCGGGCACGTGCGCCATCCGGAGGACCGCGCGCGTCCACGCGCTGCCGGAGAGACGGGAGCGCGAGGAGGAGAGAGAGCGCGAGGAGGCGGCGGAGGATAGGGCCGCGGAAATGATGGCGACCGACGCCGAGGAGACGAGAGACCGGACGAGCCCCGTCCCCGGTCCCGGCCCAGGTCCCGGTCCCGGCCCCGGCCCCGGCCCCGGCGCCACCCTCAGCACCCTGCCCACCAAAGTCATGCGGAAAAAACAGGACAGTCACTGGAAGTTGCGCTTTATTTACCTTCAGTGCTGTGAGTACCGACACATCACCACGTCCGCGCTCGGACGCCGGCGGAGGCTGCTCAGCCCCGGTCGGCAGATGTTGGAAATGCGCCGCTATATATATTGACCCACATTTGGTTTGTCACCACAGAGCAAATGCGCAGTTAACATAGGCCTATCACGCCCTTTAATGGCCCTGCCTCCGTTAAACGTATTATTTAAGAGGTGGCGGACCCGGATAAACGCGCCCGAGGGAGGACGCGCTTTAAGCAGTGAACACATAAATAAAGCGTCCTCATACTGTAAATAAAGACTCATAGGCCTCCCTGCCCATCAGGTCTGAACATGAGCTCCAGTAAATCACCGGGATTCACCGTGTGATCGAGCATCCATTTAAGGCCCCTCTCAGTGTTTACCCGGGATTTAAACCTCTGAAACGACCATGTCCCGTCCAAAGTTGCACTTTTGTCCGTGGAAGTGCTGCTTGTGTCACCTAGTCAGCAGGTTAATACCTGAATGTTTTTATGTTCTCCAACAAGTTAACTGCGGCCCTAAGTTTAGAACTGGCCTAGTAGTGGCTCGTAGGCTCTTTAAAAAAAAAATCTAAACAACGCACAAAATGTTGGGATAACAAATCTGAATAAGTTGGAGTTCTCGGCTCTCGTTGACTAATTGTACAATTACACTGCCTGTAGCTACTTTAGCCCACTGCTTTTCTTGTGTCTTTAGCTTTTCTTAAAATACATTTTTGTTGAGAAGTTACTGGTCATGAAATAGCGATTACAGAGAAATCTGACATTTGCACTTTAGACTTAACCTCTCATAACATACTGTTGCAGTGCCCTCTAAGCATTTAACAAATATAGCTAGTTCTGTAGCCTAGGGGCAAATAAAGTGATAGTTTGCATCATTGGGGTAACTGACACTATGTTTTTCTGGAATGAGGTGAAATTAAAAATTGAGTGAAAGATTGAAACTCCATTTGTGCCTTAGCATCCTTTATTCAGGTGCACTTGAGCAAAGGTGTCATGCCAATTGACTCCAATTAATCTGTTCTGTGATTCAACAATATGTGTTTTCCCCAAGGTGCAGCCAGCTTAGGACTTGCTCAGCTAGCTAACTTTGTGATGCAGCAGTAGCTTGATGTTCACCGGAGCAATAATGAATGTTATAAGCTGAATATATTTTACAGAAGACATTACAGAGACTGTCCTCGTGAAAAAAAAGGCTATGGTCATCCATGTAAGCAGTGTATTAAAACCCATAGTCCTGTTTTATTGTTAGAAGACCCTCTAGACGCTATAGTAATGACATGAGCCAAAGGAGGAGTCAGGTGATATGATATGAAGATGTGTTCCTTGTTCCCTGTGTGAAACCAATAGCTAGAATTGCTTCTTTTATTAATGACCATTCCACAATCTTAACCATCTGTTTGTTATTGTTACCATGTCAATGAAGTTCTGCTAACTTTGAGGATTCCCTAAACCTAATCAAGTAGTTTATGTGCCTAAACTTTTTGAAGCACGGAGCGTCCCATGACTTTACCTGTGTGTCTTTTATTGTTACTATTGTTAAGTGATAACAGAGGTCCGGCATGCTTGCCGCTGCTATGCTCCTACAGGTCATATTGTTGTTACCATGACAAACCTGCTGCTGGTACTCTCCTCTGAGTCTTATCCAATGTTAGGGACAAGTGACTTATGCATATTTTTATTTAAGTTGATATATTTATTTAAGTTTAGATATTAAAATGTAATTCCCAGCTAACAATCGAAGACCCAAAAATATTCCTCATTCTATCATAAAATACGTAGAAAAATCAGCAAATGCTCACATTTTAGAAGATGGCACCAGCAAATTATGCATTTTTGCTTGAAAAGTGGTGCAAATGATTTATCAATTCCATCCCTGATTTGGACCTCACCTCATGGCTCACCACAATTCACTTTTTCTTTATCTGTTTTTTGTCACCATCAGTCAACCTTCACCTATCATCCCATTGCCACTGAGAGGTGATTCACTCATGTTTCACAGAAAATAAATATGGGTGAACTTGGAAAAGCTCCTGACTGACAGATGAAGACAAGTCACTGGAGGCGAGAAACATAGCAGGGGAAATGGGGCATTTCACAATCTGAAGAAAAAATGGAAAAATGATGATGGTTTTGGGCCAAGACCATATTTATGGCAACCTGTGTAGCAGGTTGGGTTGTGTGCTGTTTGGTTATGTGTGGCATCAGATTTTAGTAGAATTTTAAGCTACTTATTGACATATAAACTGCAAGGCTATCTGTAAGCCTGTTATGTAGTCAGATTTTCGCTTGTTAGTAAGAAGTGACAGACTGTTGCTTGCCTAAGAAAAGGCACAAATGTCTGAGGCGTCAAAATTAAAATGCCTTTGAATGTCTATTAAGGTCACTTAGTCCACCTTGCAGTCTTACTGTTATAATTTAACTCTGTAACACAAGTTATTGAGACACTTTATTACATGCCTTGGCAGCTGTGAGAATACAGACAATATGAAAAAGATTAAAATGACATTTCTTATTACTGATGCCATATGTCCTGCAGCCATCTTTACAGGTGTGGATGGAAGAGCACAGAGGAGGATTGATAAGAGAATGACAGATGATCAGGCTGATTGGAAATGACAGCTTATTTCTAGTGATGATGGGAGGTCTGTAGAGTGCAAGTGATATATTTGAATGTTTCAGGAGAGTGACCTGCCTTGTCAATACAACTATCAATGTGATGACAGAGGGGCTGGATGATGGTGTTTGTTGTCATCACATAAAAGGAATGTGTATGAATCTACATTTGAAAAATATGTAGTGTAAACATGAGTTCTTTTGCATCAAGGTAATATTTTTAAATTCTTTATTTTTTTTACTTTTTCAATTGAGTATAGTACTTTATCTAAAAGCATAACATCTACATAGCATGAAATTGACATACAGTGTACTCTACATTATAGTGGCTTCAGAAATTATTCAGAAACCTTTTAACAGGATTTGTGCCATTTTTACTGATCAGTCTACACTCAGTAACCAAGAGTGAGAAAGTTAAAACATTTTTTTAGGAAAAACTGAGCACAAAAGTATTAGGACTATTTGCTGCTGCACTCCAAATTGTCATCAGGTGCATCCTGTTTGCTTTAATTATCCTTGAATTGGGCCTAGAACTTGATGGAGTTAATCTGTGACAAATAGAAAAGATTGTACATAGTTTAGAGCGGCACATACCTGAGTATATAGGGTCTCAAAATTCAAACTGCATGTCAGGGCAAAAAACAATCCATGAAGTCCAAGGAACTCTGTGGACCCCCATGATAAAAATGTGGCTAGGTATAGATCAGGGCAAGGGTATCTCACCATCTCAGCGGCATTGTAATCAGTAAGGCCTTTGTGGTAGATTGGCTAGATGGAAGCCACTCTTGTGTAAAAGGCATATGACAGCCGGCTTTGAGTTTACCAAACGACATTTAAAGGACTCTGACAACATGAGGAAAAGTACTTTGTGGTCTAATGGAGCACTACGCTGAAGTATGGTGGTGGCAGCATCACTCCGTATGGGGGCTTCTAAGCAGAAGGGACAGGGAGATTGGTCGGAACTTTGGGAACGATTATTTCTCTCAGGAGTTGCAGTGATCAAAAACAAAGCTAAAAGAAAGTGAATAGTAGACTTATAGTCACCAGGTCTCCAGGACTCCAAATGAATGATGATGTTGACCTGTAACTGCTTAATATGTAAATAAGCAACTGTTCTCAACTTATTCCTGCTGCCTTAATGAAAATAGTGTGGAAATGCACAAGTGGAATGGGTTAGGTGTGATCTTACAACTTCAGATCCATGTGAAAATCCTGAGTATCATAAACTGTATACAATGTTTTATTTTAATGTTATTGTTATGTTTTAAAATTGCTCAAATATTTGCTAAATTGCATGCTAAATACCAAAGTGTCACAAGCTGCAGATTGCAACCGATTCATAGTGACATATTTCAACTTTTGGTTTTCAACAGAAAGTTATAGGACAAAATTGTAAATAATGTGAATTGTGCTTTTTTGTTGCTGGAAAACATAAGGTAACAAAAACATTTTCATGTTAGTCAGGCAGGTATAAATAGAGCATTTTGGGCAACTATTTAAGATGTAGATTTATACACACATGGTGTATTAATGCGTATTTATGGCAAAAAAAAAAAATATACGTTGGGTTGATTTTATAGTAGTTTTTGGACAATGTCATAAGCTATTGCTGCTGTAATTTTCAACCTCTGCTGGCTGTGACTCACCTATCATGGACAGCAAGGGCAGCTGGTGACCTCAATGGTAGAGTATAAAAAGACTGTTGTCAAGTCAGACACATTTTACTAACCGTAGTGTTAGTGAGCACACAACAGTGGCTGATCCTGTTGCCTTTACCTTTTTTGTTGCGTACAAAATTGATGTATTCAAAATCTCCTTCACTGTGCATTGATAATACAATGAAAAATGAAGGTGATTGAGAATTTCTTAAATAATGCTTAATGGTTAATTTGATGTCATTCATGAGGGAAGTCATTCCTCTGTCAGTCTATCTTTAAGAATTATTTCAGGCTTTTTACAGGACAGATGGAAGTTTGTAGGGCATGTTTAGGCTGCACAACTTTAAAAATGTTCTGATGTTATCAATAACCTTTTTTCTCGTCTAATAAACCAGGATGTTATGGCCCCTTTTTGCAGACTTTGGCCAGCCAGGATTCCTAGAGGGGTGTTGCAGTTTAATATAAGCAAATCCACTGTAATTAAATATTTGCATTAGTTTTGTACCCTAGTAAACATACACATGGAACTTCTAATTGCTATATGGAGCCAACTGGACTTCAAGATCCTCCATTGCTTATTTGAATCAAAAGAAATCTTTGCAGTTTGTTTGACTGGCTTTTGTCACAGCCGGAGGTGGTAACATCATATCAATATGGAGCATTTTAGCAGCTGGCATTATGCCGGGGCTTTCCGCCTCAGAAACAGTTGCCCACACTCTGGAGAAAGATACTCAGTCCCTTGTCCCAGAAGGCATGCACATCATCAGGGACTATAACTGTCCACTGTTGCTTCAGCTGCTGAAGCATTATAGGAATAATGAGAACCTGACAGCCAGGCAAAAAACTTCATTATAATGAAGTTGAATGCTGCACGTGTCATAATTGAACATGCATTTGGGATTCTGAAGTCCCAAGTCTAGTCTGTTCAGATACATTAAGATGGCCAGCAATCAGAACATTGTTTCTGCAGTTTCTGCTGGGTGATTATTGTACAACCTTGGGTATAACCCAGGGAGAAGCATAATGGAGATGCAGAGAAATGAGGCCCTGAGTGATGAACCACATCCACCACAACCTCATAGTTATGATAGCACTTTTCATAAAATGAGAAAAGAGTATATTGTAGTATTCTAAAGGTCTAAGCCCTAAAGGATTTACAGTCTAATGCCAGTGCCTCTCAATCATCAAGACTCCTGCTGTGCCTCCAAATGGAAGCTCATGGAAACCAGGCCGGGATCTCGGCATAACAGTGGTCCCCAGAAGTGTAGTCATATTGGTTTAGACTGTGACTAACCAAGCACTGTCTTTGCAAAGAGAAATGTTAAAATGCCTCAAGAGAATGACAGAATGATGGCATAGATATATTTTTTTTTTATTTGGACTGAACCTTTCTGTTAAGCAATTGTATTATTTTTCTTGTCCATTGGCAATTAGGTTAAGACTGAGATATTTGGCCTAGATTTTTTTTCCAAAAGTTCTTCTCCTTCTCTCCTTCAGCCTGCTCCACCTCTCCAGAGTTGGCTACACCAGGGACTCTAGCTCAGCTGTCCTCCTCTTGATGTTGGCCTCATAAGTCTCATAAAAGGTCTCAGCTAGGCTGGCTGGTCTGCTGCATTTATTTTTATCCTTTGTGACTTCCTGACTATCCAAATGCAAGGTTTCTTTCACAGCATTGAGTCCTACGGAATGGGAAGCTGCTGGCCGGACAACAATAGCTGTGGTTAGGGGTATAGGTGGTCCGGGAGAAAGGCTGGTGCCTGTGTAGTGAGAAGCTGATGTCGGAACAGGAGGAAGAATAGAGAAATATATAGTTATAATATAGGCTTGAATAACATGAATTATTCTAAATGGTCTCAAATTGCCTTATAAAATAGTTGCAAAGTGGAACTTAATTATCGTGTACAGATATCCTTATTTGCTCTGAGACATTTGTCAAAAAGCCAAATTATCTGATGAAAATCTTTCACAGAAGTAGAGATAATAATCTTTGACCAAATAGTCACACATAATTTCTGCAAAAAATGATGATTATTGTCAACTCAACAGTCCTTATCCTTTGAGCAAAATCTTTGGTATTGCTAAGTGTCAGTGTGCCTTTGGAATCATTGACTGTTTGATTCTCCATATTGTGTTGTAATTCAATGTGTGTGTGTGTATGTATATATATATATATAATGTGTGTGTGTATATATATATATATATATATATATATATATATATATATAAAATATATGTATGTGTGTGTATATATATATGTATATGTATGTATATGTATGTGTGTATATACATATATTGTGTGTATATATATGTAATGTGTGCGTATGTGAATATATGTATATGTATATGTATGTATATGTATATATGTATGTGTATGTATATGTATATATATATGTGTATATATATGCATGTATATGTATGTATATGTGTATATATGTGTGTTTATATATATATATATATGTATATATATAAATGTGTATGTGTGTATATGTATATATTTGTATATATGTTTATATATATGTATATATGTATATACATATATATATACAATTCTAGATATGTATATACATATATAAATGTAAAATGTGTGTATACGTGTATACATATACGTGTGTGTATGTAAAATATGTGTCTGTAAACATTCATAAAAAGTAAAAGAGTAACCCTTGTTCTATTGCAAAATTGCAGCAACAATAAGCACAAGGTAACACATTTTGGAAAATCAGCACACCTGTGTCACAGCAGCAGGTTCTTCAAACAACTCAATTGGAAAAAGCTGCACAGCCGTACTGTGACAGCCGTGGCTGGCACGGACACATTATTTGTTCGGGTCCATCTGTCCATCTCATTCTCATGAATGTAATGTCAGGAACATCTGGAGGGAGTTTCTTCAAATTTGGCAAAAATGTTCGCTTAGAATTAAGGATAAAATGCTTAGAGTTTGGTGGTCAAAGGTCAAAGGTCAAGATCAGTGTGCCCTCATGTCCATCCCATTCCTATGGACATGATATATCAGGAATGCCCGGAAGGAACTTGTATATCTGGTGCAAACATCCACTTGGTTAGAGGATGAACTGAATAGATTTTGGAGGTCAGAGGTCAAGGTCACTTTGCCCTCATGTCTGTCCACTGCTTGTGAATGCAAAAAAAAAAAAAAAAAAAGTTTAGCAACAAATGCGAGGAGGGTGATAAGAAAAGAAATCTAATGGATAAAAAAATAGGACTTACAAAGGTTTTATATAGAACTTTCTTGCAGGAAATTTAAAGTATAATATATGGTTCTCATAGGTAAAAAATGAGTTGTCAGAAGGAGGAGATCAAATAATTTGCATTCACATTGGGAAAAATAATGTTAGCAGATAACAGAGCTGAAGTTCTTTGAATAACAATGCACCATACGTCATATGTGTCAGTGAATTTTGCTAAATATTGCAAAGTTTTATCATTACAGAGAGGAGAGCAACTGCAGTGCCAGGCTGCGGTTGAAGAGTCTTTTTGCTTAGGAAGGTTTCTAACTGAGTGAAATCGCCTGGAAGTATCTAAGTGGCAGGCATGATAAGAGCTGGTTGAATTCTCTAAATGCTAAAGGTCCTTCAGTGCCTTTTATTTTATCTCCTTTAGCATAGGGAACACTGGGCCATCGTTTACAAAGGGAAAGGAGATAATGCAACCCCATGATTCCTTGCTACAGCAACATTTAAAGTGACCTTCGTCAGTAACATCCGTGGTTGCAGTATTATGTAGCCTAGTGTAAGTGTAGTCAGATTCTGTTAGGACCACGGTTGTCTTTTCCTCAGTCCTTATCTCAAGCTGTTTTCCATTGAGGTCAGGGAAGGTGGTTAAGGAAGGACATAGGATGTACATTTTTTTTACCATTAGACCACAGCCTCAGAAAAAAACTGGCCACCTGCTCCCACAAGGTTTTAAAGTCATGTGACATTGTGACATTCTGCAGTGCTGGTGACGTTCAGACAAAATTTCATTATGCATTGTTTTAAGTCCAGCATGCATCACAAGTCAGCACCGTGCAGTGCTGGACTACGTCGAAAAGGGCCTCATATCGAGCACTGACTATGGTAGACAGCACTTCTTAATAGGATCAATTCAATGTTGGGTTTGGTCTTTTCTTTGTTGAAGAAAAATGTAGATTATTCCAGCCATATTATTTTATAAAGTAATGATTGTTTATTTTTATTGTTCAAATTAAGTAACGGAGATCATATATGCATTGTTCTAGTTATAATAGCAATCAGGCTATATCCAAGCTTGGATTTATTTTAACTTCACTTCATTTTTCCAGTTTGATCAGTCTGTTCAAAATATCCTATTTCACCATAGCTTGCATGTCGCTCTCAGTTTGCAGGCAGTGTTTTTATGAATACTCTCCCAAAGAGGTCGAAAGTATTCAAAAAGTTGTATCCACACTAAAACTATCCTTTTAGTCAGTTAGTTTAGTTTATTGTTCCTAAGGGGCAAATAGCAAACCCAAGTTTGTTCCAAAACATTGAGACACATGAAAACATCATACACAGACATCGTACAGTTGTAAAAGACCCAGCAGCAAACGTTCATACTGTGATAATGATGGTACAAAATTACAAACAGCAGCACAGGCAACAGTACACAGCTTACATAAAATCATTTCAGTGGATTTAGGGGTAATGATGGGGTACTGAGCTTTTCTATGTCAGATGGTAACAAACTCATATATCTTACTTTCTTTTACATCTGTGTATGTTTATCCACAGCTGAAGGGGAGTAATGTGAAGGCAGGCGAGGTAGAATGGGTTGTCAGGTAGTTTGCTATGAAACTGGCTTTGATTTTCAGAGATAGTGAGGTAGGACAAGTTAGCTGTGTGAGAATGAATCATCTCAGAGATGATGTGTGAATTTTAGAGAAATTTGTTTTGTTCTACAACTGTGAGTAAATTGAAAAAGCAGACAGGGGGGTAAATAAAAGCTCAGCTGAGATACCATGACTGGCACTAAACTTATTTGAGTTTGTGCTGACTGTCGGCTTCTAATTTTTCAACAGAAGAGATTACCTTACTGCAATTCTGCCTTTATCTGCTTTTCTGAACAAGGAAAATTACTTAAACACAAGGTCTTGTCTCAACACCTCTTTGACACAGTCTTTACCAAAATTGAATAGTTTCAAATAAAATTAGGTATAATAATAAAATACATCTCCCATAGATTGTTTTCTATATCGGCAGACAGACAAATAATCATTTGAAATGCAAAGTTTAGGACTAGGACTTGATTTGGGACTTGACTCAGGAGTTGATTGCCAAGCCTTGAGAATTACTTTTGACTTAAACTTTGAGGTAAACTGAAAGCATATTTCATCTTAAAAAAAACCCTTGGTTATTTCTGAGCAGAAATATTTGGACATGCTTTATATACTTGATTTTATTTAAAGAATATTTTCTTGTATTATCCAGAGTGTCTCTTTACCTTTTTTTCCTTTTCCTTTTTTTTTTTTAAAGCCATTTGTGGTATGAAGTTGGTCTTAATTTTATAACTTCTTGAAAACTTTGATCTGACCAAGCTCTGTTTTGTCTTCCTAGATTTCCTGACCATTGCAACAATATTAGGAACTGGAATCTTGGGTGAGTACTGATATTTTCTTACTTAAGATGCAGAAATCACAAGTTAACCGGCAGTTCAAAAACCAGGACATAACAAACCTACTTGAAACTGGTAGATTTGGAGAATTATTTATTTGTTTTTTTTTTATTTGAAAGGATGCTGTGCTGAATTTGAGTTATATAAATGTGTATAGTTGATGTTTGACTTAACTGATCTAGAAAAAACTTTGTTGAGCTGTGTCTTTGTACTAGACTACTTTTTTGTAATATCATTTAATTTGGAAGATAATTAAAGCTCTGTCTGTCTCTTGGCTTTCATTGGAAGAGCAAATTAAACTGGGTTTACGAAGTGTAGTTAACACCAGAGAGATTTTTGTAGGGGTGAAAATTACATGGAACATTACATTTAACTACTTTGTTTTCAGCAGGGTCTTCATGTAGTTCCACAAAGGTGGAGCCCTTCCAAGTTATTACTTGTTCAATCACTTAAATCTCATATTGAAACCTGCACTATCCATTAAATTTTATGGTAAGTTTGAGCCAGAGTGGAAAGGATTGTCTGTAAGAGAGATAGATGCGCAGAGTGATAGACAGGAAGGAAGACATGGTGATAAAAAGTCAGACTTTGTCTTTCACATGTCTCCTTAGGTGGGATTAAAATTCAGAAATACTTAAACATTATATCTATTTCTAGGTCTTCCAGTAACAATAGCCCACGCTGGACTGGTGCCCTTCCTTGTCTCCTTTCTCGTTGGCTTTTTTGTCCAGGTAAGTAATACACTGCCTTAATAGACTCTTATTTTCTTAAAACAGTTGCATAGTCTTTTGAAATTTTAGATGTTGTGAAACTGGCACACACACACATCTCAGGAGGCTAAGAAGGGGGAAATGGCAAATGCACTGCACTGTCTTTATTCTGTGTTTAAATATACTGTACATAATAGGAGCCTGACTGTCTTATAAGAAAATACACATTGTGAAAAAGTCTCTTCTTTAGCATTCAAGCTAAGCCCTTAAACATAGCCTACCACAAATGAATTTTATAGATATAGCTAACTCTGCCACTAAAATAGACTATACTCAGAAGCTTGCCATTGTCTGACAGGGGATATTCAGTCTCTAGAGCAGGAGGCCTTGTCAAGACCAACCTGACCTTCTTTAAATTGTATATAAATTAAATTGCCCCACTACTTATACATGTAAGGTGCACAGTTAGAGGAAACAAACCTGAAATACTGTAATATTTTAACCAATGATCCAAGTCTTTTCCCACATTTCCTCCTTTCTTTGTATAGAAAAGTGAGAGTAATCTATATAAGAAATTGGTAAGAGCCAGTTTATTGCCCAAACTTTGCTATGCCACACATTGTCCTTGTGGTAACACACCTAGGAGAGGATAAAGATTTTCTATTAAGTGAAGAAAATATTGTTTATCTCTTTAAGTGTGCATGTGATAAACTTTGATTAGACATAAAGATTCAAATACTCTGTTGTTAGTCAGATTAATGGATATTCACATTCAGTGCCCTCTTTTTATTAATTTGGAGTGACTATCACTCAGGAGGGAGATAGTGGTCATCTACTAGAGGAGGGTCAGAGGTTTGATCCCCCCTCCTCTAGTGTTCATGGCAAAGTGGACAAGACACCAACCCAATATAGCCCCTGATGTATCATTGGTGTATGAGTGTTTGTATGCATAGGAAAAAAAGCACCGTATGAATGTGTGTGTGAATGTGGCAGTAGTGTAAAGTGCTTTGAGTGGTTAATAAGACTAGAAAAGCACCATATAAATTGAGTTCTATGTGAAAGCATAGTACACATTGTATCTTCCCAGAGGAATGTGTTCTATCTAATAATGTTCCCCCCTTAGAGGAAGGGACATTAATAGATTATGTTGGAACCCATTCTCCATTTGAAGCCTGCCTGTAATCGCACTGATGTTTCACATCAGGACTCATTAAGCTACTGTATGTACCTATATGTTGTTACACTCTCTTGTTTTCCTGTTAACACTTGAAGAAAGTCCCTCACTAAAAGCTGGCCTCCATAAATGAAAGATGTTCTCTCTTCTTATCTATTGCTCAGATGTTATTGTTCCAGTCTTCAGGCTTTTGTCAGACTTGTATATTTGAAAAAGCTGATTAGAAACATGGCAGAGTAGAGTTGGCATTATCTAGGTGAAATCAACCTGAGGAAATCAGGTTTCCCTAATACCATACCCCAGTAATGATAACCAGGATTCACAATTACATTACATTTGAAAAAATCAGTTTACTGGAGAAAGCCAAATGTAATCTGGTTACATTATTCTATACAAATGCACATATGCTAAATTTCATGAAATGGTCACACTCTAAAGAAAAAAAGTATATATTTTTTATCCACTCTGATGCAGGCTTTGCTTATCTACCTGTTTGTGGAACTTCTTCAGAAATGCCAGGTGGTACAGCTGGAATCTCTAAAGGTAAGCAGCTGAATAAACTTTTGACCTGCATTTTACTTTTTAGGCTCCATGGTAACACTGAGAGCAGACTTTGTCACCCAACTTCAGTGAAAAAAGATGAGGCTACTGCAATACATTCAGGAACATAAAAGACAATGTAATATACAACTGGAGCTCATTTAAAGAATGGTTAAGGGAATGAAAATTTAAAAGACAATATCGAGCATATATTATGGAAAATCTAGACAAATAAAATTAATGCCAATTCCTAAACCTGTGTGTCAACTTTTTACTGAACAGTACAGCTATATGGAGCACTATATTTTGCATTAATTCAGACTTCAGAATAATAGAACTGTTTCGTGGCAGACATTTTGATTTGTCGTAATGTGAAAAGCACAGGTAAACACTCAAAGTTAATGATATCCAAGTTCTATCAGGTGGCCCAGGAAGCCATGGCAGTGCAGTCAGTCAGAATGCAAGGGTCCCTGGAACTAATTTACCTAAATGGGATGCATTTATTTAATGTTATCTGTTACAGCTGTGCTTTTTTGCTATGACATTCCAAAATGTATGCTGCAAAAAAGGAGTATTAGGAAAACAGAATAAAATTTGCCATACATGCCACTGACAACCTGTTTTTTTGTTCAGCTGGTTTTGCATATTTTGGCCAACCATAGTAATGTGTCATAAAAATGGATATTGGTAATAATTTTAAACAATCAGTAGAGAGAACATTTTCAAATCTATAACTGTAATCTATCTATTTTCATCTTAGATGGATGTTGCAGAGTGTATTGTGATGGATCAGGTGAGCGTAGAGGATCCAGCTTTCATGGATGATGAGGATGAAGATGAGGCTGAAAATGCAGAAGCAGGTACGAAACCTTTTTTTGTGAGGGGCCCTAATTCTTTTGGCCAGAGTATAATTCAAGCATGAGAGACATGGTGAGATACTGCAGCAACTGATTGTATTATAAACAGAAAGAAGCTGACAATTACTAAAATTGTCACTTAAATTGCTTCTGAACAGTCAAAATGTCATCACAACAGAAACCTGCACTGCAAGAATTTTTATTCATGGATTACATAGATAACTCCCTGGAATTGGTCTGATAAATGGTTAATGGACTGTACTTCTCCTTATGGCGTTTTTCCAGTCTTATTGACCTCTCAAAGTGCTTTACAATATTGCCACATTCACCCATTCACACACATTCATACAGCGCTTTTTTATACATACACATACACTCAAACACCGATGATACAGTAGGACACTTCAACATTTAGACTGGAGGAGCTGAGATCGAACCACTGACCTTCCAGCGGACGTCTCACTCTACCTCCTGAGCCTCCTGAGTCAATCAATACATAAAGGAGACTGCATTGCAAACAAAATGTGTTCATCTTTATTTGATCTATTATTAAGAGTAAAACTCAATCTTCTAAGTCTCTTTTTTAACTCACCAGGTTCTACTTAAATGTCCTGTCACTTTGCTTTTACAGTGAAACTCATATGACAACTGTGGTTAGCTGTTGACCATTCGGTACTGATCCAAACAGCAAACTGCATGGCGGATCACATGCCTGCACTTGCATGCAACAAAAGTGTTTGACTAAGTCATATACCCTTATTAGATTTTGAATTTTTCAACTTTTCAACTTGTATAAATACAGAAATTAACAGTGAGTTGTGTTGATGCTAGTGATGGAACATTATACCATAAGAAATGGGTTATATAGAAAGAAGAGGTACAATAGAATTGAAATTCCAAATTAGTAAGAAAAGATGCTTTAAGATAAGTCAACTTACAGTGCCAATGTCCACAGTATTGTAACATAAAGTGTAGAATTGCATCATATTGCATCATTAACTATCACATCGGACAGGGCTTATTTGACTTATATTGATCTTTTACCTAGATGTTTTGGATCACTGATTACATATTGAAATATTAATCAAATAAGACCCTGGACAAGATACCGCACCGACTAAAGTGATTGAATAAAAAGCTAATTTAAAAGTATCATTTTGAGGCATTACCTAGAAGAGAATACTGAGGGTGGTAGTAATTCAAAAAGGTACAATTTTATTATATTCTCAGATTGGGGCTCCTCAGATTTTTGATCCATTTTTAATTTGTGGATACTGTTTGGGGTTTGGTGTCTCAGCCCTTCCTCGTTTACATTTTTGGTCTTGATTTGGGACGATGCATTTCCACAGCACTAATTCTAATTATTCTAATCAGTACAGCAATATAGCAACATGTCATACTCACCACTGCATTGCTCTTGATTCTGTTCTTGTCTACTCTATTCTTTTTTTTCCAATCAGCGTTAAGATAATTAAAATGAAACTTAGCACTTCAGGCACAGTTGTTTTACAATAAAAGCCTTGTACTGGATCAAAGGGCACAATTCCTCCCCTTCCTAGTATGGTTTAGATGTGAGACATCTGTAGAATTCCCCTTGATGGTAGCTTGACAGTGAATAATAAAAGGACAGTGTCGAAAAAACTGGACTTAAATGGTGAATGAAATTATTTTTTCTGTTTAAAAGAAACTTCATAAAGTGCAGCAGATTGGGAAGTATGATTAGAATCTGTTGTTGAACTGATCAAAATAATGCTATGAAACATAAATTGTACTGAATATACCATTTCACATCCTCCTAATATTTTTTTCCCAGCCATTTTTTTGAAAACTGTTTATTATTTTTCTGTGACAGCCATTATTTAAAGATTTGAAAATGCCACTCTACTTTCTATCTTTAAAGGTTAATTTGTATGTCCTTTTTCCTCATTGGTGTTGCATTCCATAATTATCGTATGTCAGATACTAGGTAGATGTTTTTACACACCAAAACTCACTGGATCGAAAAATTAAATCCTAGATCATTCATATTATCCATGACGCACTAGACTTAGTCAGAACAATGGCTCCTTGCCTCCAGCTGTATTGCATTGTTACCAAAAGCAAAAATTGATCATATGTTTGTGAGTATGTGTGCATGCACCAGTGTAACTAGTGCTTTCCCTTGTCTTGGATGAGCAACCAGCATGACAAAGCCATCTTTTCAATACTGAACGACAAAAGGTTTTTTTTTCTCTTGATAGGAGAAGGTCTGCTGAAGCAAAATAGCCAACAAATAATTTTATATTCAGTTTTTATGGTTTAATCGTCCCAGCTCTCTTTTGTCCATTTTTATCATCTCCATTTTTATCATCTTCATTACATATGGCCAAAAATTATAAAGTATAAGCAGTATAAACTAGTAATGGCTGGATGTGTCTCTTTAGGATTTTGACAATCACTGAATGCATTTATCAATCATAAAATTCCTTGAGATCTAAGCCTGCTCTGTCTTAAATATTTTACTTATCTCTGTGAGTACTGTATGTGAAAGTCACATCAGGTGCAAATGCTCCACAGTTTGTTTAAACTTGGGAAAGGGAAAGGAAAGCAGATTAACAGACTGTATGATGGCACTGTAAATAAAAATCTAAGTACTTAATCAGGATCTAAAGCTGGATGTCACCTGCTGTATCTTTGAATACCTTCTGTTTTTTCTAAAAATACCCTTGATCCCTTTCCTGTGACAAGGAAATTGAAGAGTTTTAGAAACTTTTTTTTTTTTTTTTTTTTTACATTGGTCCCATTTGCTGGAGTGTAGCCTACAATGGAATTAAGCAATTTATGCTGAAATTTTTACAAAGAGTTTACCCCATGATTTAAGAACTGATTTATAATTATATGGACCAGTGGATTCTTCAGCCTTTACTTGTAAGCTGCTTGGGTAACCCTTTGACAGGGTAAATTATATTGTATAATAGCTAATTTGTTGTCGATGTAACTTGCCAAATCTCATTTTCAATAATAGCTTTTGTCCATGGGCCTATTTCTGTGTTTGAACTGGTTCTGCACTTACTAGTGTAGAACATTTGCGTTTTTCTTGTTTTTTACTATCATATTACTTAAAGCGAGACAACGTAACTTTTGCTGAGAGATGGCAACAAAGGCCTCTGTGACCACACACACTCCCTGTGGTAATTACATGATGCTGTTGCATTAAATTATGTCGGTAATGCACAAATTTACAATTTCTTGCTGATATCTGATAGTAACATATATAGCTTTGCGCTGCTGACAAACAGCTGATCCTCTGCCAATCTTACGCTTTGTGTCTTATTTGTATTACTCAATGGTCCAATTCGAAGTGGCTCCTCCATTTCCTCACACATGTTTGAGCATTCTCCTTACTTTTTGTTCTTCCTATGTTTAATGTTGGCCAGCAAACTATGAAGTGACTCACTACCACCACCCACTGCTATGGAGTATGTAATTGGTGTCTTTGCTGCTACATTGGAACCTTTTTTCAAACCTTGTTGCCTGAGGGTACACATAGACAGTTTGCCATTTATAAAAAAGTAGGTTTTAGTGGCCAAACATAAGTAATGATTGATTTGGATCATTATTTTCATTGCTTGAATATCTAACTTTATTTTTTAACGGAAAATAGTTACCTAGTTTTCCTTCTAAGACTGCATACTGTAGTTACCTTAAATTACTTTTGCTGTTCAGCAGACACTGGTCACAATTGGCAGCAAGGTAATTATAGGATATTGGCACATTTAACATCCCTTCATTTTTCAAGTCTTTTGCTTTAGAGCAAATCAAAGTGATTGCAATGAGCCCAAAAGGAGGAAACCACAAGCATGTCTTTTTCTTTCTTTTTTTTTTAACTATCAAATTTTTCTTGAAATTCAACAAACTATACAAAATAAAGAAAATGCTGTGACCTCATAGAACACAAAATTACAGAAACACAAAATAGGCATTCTTTTAGTAAACATACAGACAAACTATTGAAAAGTTTCTCTTAAGTGCTAAAACAGTTTACATTTAACTATCAGTACTGTGAATAAACTGACACAGAACTGATACATCTGTAATGTTACAGGAATATGCATGTTATGTTTACTAGCCACAATAAGCTTCTGGCCATACCAGAACAATGTAAGCTGTAGCAGTATACCCCTTTTTCTCCTATATGTGTCTGTTTGGCCATGCAGATAGGTTGGCTGGCAAATTTCCTTCAGTGACTGACAACACTTACCTAAATATAACACAAATTGACATAGACCACCATAAAAACATATCTATGCTTTCTTAAATGTAATTTTTAAACAATGGTGGAAAATTACATGTAATTAATTCAGGAGAGGAGAGGGATTCAATTTGGAATTCAGGAAATTAACTTTTGAACCAGTATTATTTTGATGTGGTATTGACAATTTTACTTGAGCAAAAGATCTGAATAGTTCTTCCACCAGTGTTTTTACTCACATAATAGACTGGAACAGAAGACTTTTAAGCACTTATTTTTATCCAAAGTTTTCTTCAAAGAGAACAAAATAAATAAAAAAAGGTTAATGAGCTGAGCTGAAAGCATTATACTAAAAATATATTAAATCTTTGTCCGCCATTGTCCACTAGTGTAAACAAGCAAACATCTAATTAAATCTGAAAAAACATCACCTAACCATGAAAGCTGCATGTGCATGCTGTGCAGTTCCTGGTGAAAAGCAGTGGCACCTGTTTTATTTAAACTTGAGCACTGACACAGATGGTGACGGTAATGTGTTTGTGTATATGTGATTCTAGGCCCTACGCTTATATAACGGTCTGCATCGGCATTAATTTAACATGCTTATTTGCCATTAATTTAACATGCTCATTTTGACTATCATGTTTAATAATGTACACTCTGCCAAAACCACTTACATCAAAGTTATTACACCATAAACAGGCAGTACATTTATAACTGGCTGTATGGCTGTATTCTGGAAAGTTGCCTTCTGTCCTTGCAGAATTCATTGAAGCTCAAATCAAGAAAGCCAGCAACAGTCCCCCTGGGCTAGTTGTTGAACATTGTTCAAGTTCTAAGGCTTGAATGATCTTCAGAAGAACAACACACAATGCAATTAATAGTTTAGGCAGGATATGAAAATAATTAAAGACATGGTGGAGCTAATGTTGGCAGTGAATAACAGATAAAACTGTAGTTGCAGCCCAATGGTCTGATAAAAACCCTTTATCACCATTCTTCTCAGACATTTATTAAGCATTATTCCTAGCTCTTGATCTCTGTTTCCTGAAAGCATTGAAAGAAAGCATTCATCATCCATGTGTCATGCCCCCCTCAAGGATCTTAAGATAAATCTGATGTGTTATAAAAACAAAAAGTATTACATTTCTCTTCCAAAAAGAAAAAAAAATATTCTGATGTTTACCAACTTTTTGTTTTGTTTGTTTATTTAATTTTTTACTTGTAAGATTCCCATAAAAATCCTTCCAATAAAACAATGTTAAGAAGAAAAACTCATATCTACCATGTAATGAACTGTGAGGCACAAGATTTGGTTACCTATATCTACTTATATGTGTCAATGACAGGAGCCTTGAACATCTTTGGTCTTTTAGATACAGGTTTACTGCAGCCAGATGCCATTACTCTGCGCACCCAAGATGAAGGGCTGCATCCCAACCTTCATCTGCTTGGCCACCTCTTCCTCTCACGGCCTATGAGTCACGCCTTCAACTGCATCCTCCTCTTCCAGTTGTAAGTTAACATGCTATGATCTTTGCGTGATCTTAATGTTGCAACATTTACCAATCATAAATTAAACATCATTGACTGTAGGAGGGAGTATGAGGCTGAGTGTGTTTTTTTCCCTACAATGTTTGTTCTCATCCTCCTCTGAGCTGTTTTCCCATTTCACACAAGCATTTTTTCCATTATATATGAAATTGTCTCCCAACAATGTGTGCAAACCTTTTCAGGGATCATTTTCAGTACCCCGCTTCTTAATGTCACAAATATTGACATTGCAATTTTCAGTCTTTAAAGTAGGGTCATCAGGGGTTTAGTGATCAGAACTATGTGAAACGCTGATTATTTTAAGCATTGGTTTTACTATATCAACGCTACAGTAACTGGTTTTAATGTTGTGGCTGATCAGTGTATTTCTTCAAGTTATGCATATAATTCAACAAAAATGTAAATTATTGTAAAGAGTACGGTCTAGACCTGCTCTATTTGAAAAGTGCCCTGAGATAAACTCTGTTATGATATCTTGCTGTTCTTCAGAATGAAGTATTTTTTTCTTTCATAATTATGATATATTAGGTCATAATTATATTAGAAAGATACTCACTGTTAACATATAGGAGGTCATCTTTATAAGGACTAGGTCAAAGTTACTTATATTGTCTATAAATAAAAAAAATGAGGTTTTGGATGAATCAAATTACTGCTTAAAAGAGCAGAAATTGTTACAAGAAGACACGGTTAAAAGCACAAGAACAACACACTGGCAAACTTTGGCCTCAATTAAAAAAGACACTTAGCTCCTAAGATCAGTACACACCAAAGACCAAAACTAAAATACTAACTCCTGAACACGGTCACAATCAATTATTACCCAAGTCTACTATCATATCATGCTGGAATACAGTACAATATCCCAACATTACAGTGTTAACAGAGAGGAAAACCTTCTAACTCATTTTAATGTCAGTGTTCCAGACCAGCACAACTACCTTCAACTGAGTGAGGGCAGCACACTTGTGTAAAAACTGTCCTTGAGGTTCAAACTTTATATCTATGGCTGCTGCTGCAAAGTCTTGAGATATTGAGTTTTACAAGCTTGAGCCAAATACTAATAAAATATGATCAGTCCTGCAACATCTGCAGTCCATTGACATTTTAAGCTGACAAACCTGTTTTTAGTCACTGTTCTCTGTCCTTAATTTAAATTTAACAGCTAGTAAATTAAATTATGCATTAAAGTTCTGAATCAAGAGACCACTCTGCCTTAAGAATACACAATGCAATCACTGCTGACAGAAAAATACTGTACATTATTTTTTAATTATGAGCACACTGTAGTTTAGAACAATCTCTCTGTGCTACTTAGTAAAAGTTATGGTCTAGAAAAGTAATTGTATAGGCTTGTATTTATCGCATATTTGAGAAACACTAATGGATCACCCAAAAACATGGCTTCACATAGGGTTAGGACTGACTGCTGCAACTGGGGACATTCACTGGTATGCATTATTATATGCTGCTTAGTAATTTATTTTTTTTTTACAATGATAAATTAGAATGATCTTATATTGTTTGTATCTTATGCTTGTAGCATTGACAGGACGGTGTGTTGATTTGTGTGTCCATATGGGCACAGAAGAGGGGGATGGGGCCTTTAGCGTCACTGTCGGAAGGTCTTGTTATCAGTGTGAGCAGCTCTGTGACACCTGGCCAATTGATAGTTCTGTCATTGTGTTCAAGGGGGCTTAGTGGTCGATCAATGCCAAGGCTAGACTGCAGCGTGCGCACGCACTCACACACACACATACACACACACAGCCACAACCTCGGTGTCGCTTGGAGGCAGTTATACTGTATACAGCACATGGAAACACGCAAATATATACACTGATCCTCTAAGAACTGGTTTCAGTGTTCTTGCTGATCAGCGTATACTGTGTGCAACCATATACATGCAGGCACATGCATGATTATTTAAGTCACATAGTTCACTGTGAACATGGATTTGACTATGCTATACAAAACAAATTACTTCCTGATGGAAAATGAGCACTAATTTGGAACACCTTACTAATACTGGATAGTTCATTCCTTCGCTCTTAAAACAGCCTCAACACTTCCTTGTTTGGATTCCATAAGATATTGGAAAACATCATTTCTGCAGGTTGGTCAGCTCCACATTCATGCTGATAAATCTCCTGTTCAAATCTGGTGAATCTAGGTGACTGGGAAGGCCCCTGAAGTTGACTGAACTCATTGTCATTTTCATGAGACCAGTTGGAGACGACTTTGCTTTGTGACACTGAGCATTATCCTGTAGGAAGGAGCCGTTAGAAGATGTTAAACTGTGACCATAAAGGGAGGCACCAGGTCAGCAAAAATACTCAAATAGGCTGTATGCAGATGATGATTGATTGGTATAAATGGTGTCAAACTGTGTCAGGTAAACATTCAGCACGCCATTACACCACCAACAGCAGCCTGCACTGACACAAGGTAGGTTGGGTTCATACTGATGACGCCATCTGCTGTCTCAGCAGAAATACACACACCCTCACACACATAGATTGGTGACATAATAAAGGGAAAACCTTTACTAAATGAGTGGATAATATAGCATAAAGTAAAAGAAAAATATAAATAATTTCACAAAAGCTTAATTTAATAATTATGATATTTATTAAGGGGAGATAAGGGGTCAGCTGCCTCCAAGGGCTGGGTTAGGGTATTTTTCACCTAATCTGACTTTGTAACATTTTTCTAAAACCACTATAACACTATCACAGTTCTAGAGGTTCATGGTTGGCTAATGATGTGACACTTTATGTCATAATTACCCATTGTGTCAGTGTACTGCATATGTAAAAGGTTTCATGTGTATAGGAGACTAGGAATCAGGGTTTCTCTGCAAATTAGCAGAAAATGTGCCCTTTATGATCTAAGTTTACTTTAATATAGCTCTAATTATTTTACATCATTTCTCTTTACATCTGGAGTTTGAATCATCTTACTGCAGCTTTGACATCACCAGTTCTCTGCTCTTTGCTTTGTATCTTTGCCAAGTTAAAAAAAATGGTTTGAGTTGCTTTAGATAAGAGGACTAGCCTGCATGAAACTTCCTAAATTTGTTGGCATTTCCTTTAAAGAGTTTAAAGAGAGGGTATTTGAAAGCATGGGTATAACTGAGCTTTCCAAAACAACACTAACCTGTCTGGAGAAACTGCTAATGGATATGCACTCTCAACAACCAACCGTTGAGAGATTATAGAGGCTTCAACTCATGAGAAATGGAGCAGATGTTGAGCTACAAAAACCTGTTTTGTCATCTCTTCAGATTGAAGCCTACACAAAAAACATTAATTTGTTATGTCAGCAACATCCAGCTCCTTTACAAGGCATAAAATTTTGAAAACCAAATTTCTGGCTTGATATGAGGTTGTGATGCTCAAAGTAGATATGAAATTTGCAACTAAAATATTTGCTTTAAGTAGCCCCCAAAGGCAACTTTTGTTTGGAGCAAATACAATATACAATCCTGGTTAAAATTATGAGCACGACTGAATTTCAAGTGCAAAATGTAGAGTATCTTCAGAAATAAATGAAAATTATTCAATTTTTCATAACCAGAATATTTAAAAAAATGTCAAAAATTACTGACCAACTCCCAAAAAAATTACAGACATAAAATGTAAATTTGACACAATTTTTGCCCCCTTTTGATGAATCTAAATTTTTTCTAAAAAGAAAAAAAATAAATTTCCAGTGTTCACATGAACTGATTTTGCCAATGAATGAGGGTTTTATTTCATGACGGGATGATTGGTTCCAGTTTTTTTTTCATTGTGAAGACAAGAGAGCTGTCTGAGAGCATTACAAAATGTTACTGTCAAAAAAAATAACGAGTTTAAAGGCTACAAGACAAATGCGAAAGATCTTCAAATCCCTGTTTCAACAGTTCGTTATGTTATCAAGAGGTTTCACAGTCATAAAATAAGACACTTCAAGGACACAGTGAAAAAAGGAAACTCAACGAGGGTCAGAGAAGTTTGATGTGGATTAGAGAAAAAACACAATGCAAGACACCTAAGGAGCTTCAGGCTGAGCTGGATCAATCTACAGTGGTGGTTTCAGCCTGTACCATACACTGCACAATAAACCAAGCAGGGTTCAATGGGCAAAGGCCAAGGAGGAGACAGCTATTGAAGAAAGGAAAAAAAGGGAAAGACTGAGGTTTGCAACAACTCTCATAGATAAGCCACAGTCTTTCTGGGATAATGTTCTATGGACGGATGGAACCAAAGTAGAGCTTTTTGGAAATGTAGTGCATCAATTTTTTTAATTGGAGATGGAATGAAACTGATAATTATAAGAACATCCTACCTACAGTAAAACATGGTGGAGGTTCTATCAGCCATGGGGCTGCTCTGCTGCCTCTGGTACTCGAGGCACTGAATTTATCAAAGGAATGATGGAATCAGGAGATCACCAGGGCATTTTAGAGGGAAATGTGTTACCCAGTGTTAAAAAACTAGGTTTGAGGTGGAGGTCTTGTGTCTTTCAGCAGGACAACGACCCAAATCACACATCAAGCAACACATTAGAATAGTTGAAAATGAAAAGATGGACAGTTTCAAACTGGCCAACAATCCTGATCTAAATTCCCTTGAAAACCACTGGAGAGAGCTGAAATTTGTGTTTGTATTATAACATTTTTTTCCAGTAACCTTGGATATTTTATTAAAAATATTTTGATTATACAAAATCCGTTTCAGTTAGTTATTTCTGAGGATATTCAGTATCCGGTACGTAAAATTCAGGGGTGCCAATAACTTTAACCTGTAAGAGAGATAAGTTGTGAAGGTAATTTGCTGAAAACAAGAAATTATTTTAAAAGTAAATCTCTTGACTGTTCTTAGCCCCAGTTGCCATGGTGATGTAACATCCTAATGTATAATACAACATATAAGTGCTTGTTGAACTTTTGACTTTATCTCAGAGCTAAGTAACCAGGACAGAGGAGGATGACCTATTACTGTCTAATACCTAACAGCCCCTTTTCCTCTGCTTTTGCTTCCTCCTTCTCCTTTTATCTCTTAATCCCTCCAGCATCTCTATTGGAATCAGTTATGTCTTAGCTGGCAGTGAGGCCTTTGCTGCTCTTCTTAAGGTCAGGTAAGTCTTCCATATACTCAAAACATCTATAAATAAAAAGAAAAAGTATGTTAGTTACAGTATATGACTGCAATTAAAACTATTTTTTCTTTCTTATTATCCTGAGAAGCTTCAAGTTATATACAGTGTTTATTTTATATATATATATATACATATAATACGCACTGTATATATATCGGCTAGCAGAGAGCACATTAACTAGACCAGCCAAATGTTTCTGATTCCAGAATCACAAGATCACAGTTCAATCTAAAGTTTATCTGAGACTTCATAAACTGATGTCACTGACAACCAAGAAGTAATGAAGTACAGTAAATACAGTTTTTCAAGGCACATATGAATTTAGGCAACTTGAGTTTTCTCATTGTCAGCAGTGGTTTCTTAGCTATGTTTTATTAATTACTGATTATTTATATCATTTGTTGCTCGTTTCCCCAAACCAAACAGTATAATTCACCATAATTTCTCCTAGCGTGCTGCCCTTCAGAGCATATGACTCAGAATGCGTCTTTCAGACTTTTCAAATATAAGAGAACTCTTTAACAAAGAATTAACAAAACATTTCAATAAGTAGGGAAAATTTCAATGACAGAATACATAATGTGCTAGGTGAATGAAACATAATCACAGGTTTTCCACTTGTCATATCAGAGGTGGAAAAGGTGGTAATGAATAAAAACCTTATGTCTACTCCATCAGTCTGACCGTTCATCGGTTCAACTTTTATTTCTGAAAAAGCCTAAAGTTGAAGTGACTGCCCATTTTAGAGAGGATAACATGATTTTAAAAAAATGTGTTTCTAGAAATTGAATTTTTGAAAAACTGATGCAACCATGATAGACAGTAGCTACCAACCAGAGTGGGAGGCTCTAAAATCATTGCATGAACTCACAGCAAACACACACAGCATGGAGGTTTCTTGAGGCAAAAAAATATTCCTCTATTAGATGGTGAGGATTTATGTTCATTTATTTTTTTTTTAATTTTCTGGGTTAGATAAGCATGTTCAGTCACAAATTTACAGTATATTCCTCAGCAGATCTTGTTTGCCCAGTGGTCATGAGAAAATGAAAATTTAAGTATGGAAAATTAAGGGGAGTAAATATATGGAAATCAGATTTGAGTGTTATTTAGATGCAGCTTTAATGCCATTGTGACATGTCTGTATGCTACACATGTAGACCGTGATTGCTTATTAAAACACTTAAATACAGTGCTGGACAATGTAAGCTTTGTTTATCACACCTGTGGAAACATGACAGTCCTTGGACATGAAAACAAATAGTGAGATAATGTTTAACGCAAATTGCACAAATTGTTCTTAAATATATACAATCATGACTTATATTGTCTGAGATCTATACTAAAACATCAATACACCTTTGCTATATATTTCATTTTTTTACATGATCTCAGCAGGGGTACACTGTAATGTGTACTCAAATTAAGTACTTTGAAACACCATCACAGTTATGACATTTTTATCTATTTATTGATTTTTTATATGAATTTATTTTCATATTAGTGATATAATATGTAGAATCATATTAAGAGGTTTGCAGTCCCTCTCATTATGTTAATCAAATGAACAGCCTGACTAGCCAGCATCTCTTGGTATTACAATTTTTGCCCTTCATCCTGGATTGGAGATCATCCAGCCTAGTTTCCATGTTGGTTTCCTTCTACCTCATTTCGTGAGACCACTACTCTGCCTTTTTTACTCAGAGTCTTCCAGTTCTTGCTGAACTTTTACTGTAGAAGTAACTGCTTGAAATTCTCTGTGGTCAGTGGCTCCTGTTGGTCCTTGAGTTCCAGGGTGGGCTGAGTTGATATTTCCATAAAAAGCTTCTGGAGAGCGGGTAGTTTTTTGTTTTTTTTTTTTGCCCCTGCAGCCTCTCGCCTCATACAGTTTGATATGGAGACTTGCTGTGATCTTAGTCAGTGGAATTGGCATATTAACAGATGAGTTGAATGTGGACTCAACTCAGTTCAATTTGAGCTGTGAATCTGATCCTCAAAACACCTGATCTCACTGCTTTGAGCCCATTCCAGCTGCTCATTGACCTCTTTCATTGTTTGCTCAGCTTCTGCAGTAGGGTCGGTGTACTCTCTGATCCTCTTCCAGCTGTTTCTATTTTTTTTTTCATTGTATATATTAATTTATCTTCATTTACATTATTCTGCTCAACAAGACAAGCTAAACTACATCCGAAAATTTAAGCAGCCTTGAAAAGTCCTCCATAAACAACAGGCATGGCAAGAATGATACTTCTGCCACTTAAATTGACAGAAAAAAAAACCCAAAACACCTGAAAAAGTGTGGTTCTAATCACCATAGTGCACTCTGGGCAATGTTAACAGCATATAGACTTCAAGCACGAGGTACAGATGGCCCAGTTAAGTTGAGTTAGGTAGAGGCAGAAAAAAGGAAAATCTCTCTGCTTTTTCAGATGCTCGGCCAGTTAGTTTCCTCTGGTGATGAGTCTGGTTTATTTAACAAATTTTCCCTGACATTCGATACCTAGGGCTAGATATTAAAACAGTCCCAATGATTATTCTGTATTTGAGTCCACCTTCATCTGCACAATCACTCTGTCAGGCTACAGCAATAGTAGCTGAAACCTGTAGTGGCGAAAGAAGTAAATAACACATACTGGTTTGAAACATAAAAATATGTGGCCATGGAAGTTGTGGCAGATAGAGGCCATGATCCCGAACTGATCGCACTAACACTCAGACTCATAAACTATAAGTCTGTTGTGGTAACAGCAAGCAAAACCAAAGCAGCAGTTGATTCAGACCAGTAGCCATTTGTCACTTTTTAAGTGGCAAAAAGCATATTGTGTGTAACTTTCCATCCTCTTTAATGATATTAATTGTATATACCAATAATGGTTAATATACATCAATGTGAATGAAAATATTTTGAAATTTTTAGCCGTATTGACCAATCCTATGATAAACACAAAATGCTTGACTGATTTTCAGTTTTGGACAGTAACATGTTACTTAGTAATGCCTTAAAGTCTCTCAGAGCATCCTCAACTAATACTCAGAATTTCCAAAACAGGGGGTTGATAACAGTTTGGTCTCTGTTTGTTCAGCGGACAGACTGGTCTGGTGCAGTTGACCTGGCATGTGGGCTGGAGGTGAAGGGGCAGTAATGCAGCTCACACTAAAGTTGTCTTATTTACAGGTTGTGTGTTCTTAGTTGGCATGCTAATGTTAGCGACTGGTAAATTTACATTCAGGAGTTATAAAGATAGAGAGTGTGCAAACCCCACAGCTTCACTGCATGCAGAGAATTGATGTAAGAGGTAACATAACTTATTACTTTTTCTGCCAAGTAATTGACAGGTATTTTCATTTTCATTTACTAATATGTAATTAGTAATTGTCATCAAAAACTCACTCACATAATTAAATTCTAGAACAGTCAGAAGATTGATACATATGTAAAGAATAAGTAAAATGCTAAACAGAAGTTGTTCAAATTGAATAGTGCATTATCATTAGTAGTGTTGCTGCCTAACTCCTACAGCACTCTTAAGTCACTGAAGCCCCCTCCTCACAAGGCTATAATTACCTTTATCAGTTAACAGGCCTAATTTACTTTGTTATGGCCCAGTAAATACTTAACCCAAATAATATTATTCACACTCTGTGGGTCGGTTGAACCGCTTCACTGACACGCCTGGGCGCTTCATTATTGGCTTGCTCAGCGCCAGGGGAGACGCTCCGATGCGTTGTGGGAGTGGGAAGGCAGGGTTATTGGAGTGAAAAAACCTCAAGCAACCTCTTTTGGATAAACCACCTTATTCCCCCTCCCCAGGGGCAGCAATCAATAGATTACTGCAGGTCTCTGCACACAAACTCTCCTCTCAGTCCCATAGCTTTAGAATTGTGGGTGTCTTGGAAACAAACCCCAGGGAACGCTGCAAGGTTTAAAGCATTACTGAGATTCAGGCTCAACCCAGGGACTAGATTATTGTGTCCTAATGTTCTTTCAACAGTACTTGAGGTTTAAAAAGTGCTCATTTCTATCTATCTTGAAATATTAGATGATTGAAAGACTTGTATGTAAACTATTATTAACAGAGTGACTAGTAGCTTTCAATGTCAGATAAATCTGATGGAATGAAAAACATACAATATTTGTCTTTTGAACGTGGTGGAGTAGAATATTAAACAGCAACAATTAGAGATCCTCAAAGTACAAGGACCTCAAAAGTGTTCTTAATTACAGCACTTGAATAAATGTACTGACTTTTTATCTCAATATGTCTTTTATCTCAATGTGTGAATATTCCTGGCTTGTCTTTCATGTTCAAACTGAGCATAGGCATTTTAATGTTTTTTTTTTTTTTTTTTAAAGACTTGTTGTTTTTGTCAATGAGAGGCAAGTGTTTGTTTTAGAGGATGGCTGTACTTTGTACCATAGTTGTTCCTCACTAAAATTACAGACTAAACTACTTTATTTTTCTGACCTTATCTTGAATAGGAACACAGACTGCTTGTGTTTGTTTTTAGCTGTCAAAAAAACATTGTAGTTGAGGACTGTGCGAGTTTGTTGAACAAAAACCAAAATCATTTTAAAGGTTCTCTTTTGTGCCTGAAATCAGTGTAACTCATCACATTTGGAAAAGTTTCTTCTACTTAGACCTGTAGATGAGTTAGTGTATCATGACAGAGCAAAGTGTTGTTCAGTTGTTCCATTTACAAAATATGAACATAAATAAAACATTAAGATGTTTGACTATATGTGTGTTTTCTCCACAGTCACATCTATGTGATCCCGGCCTTCACCTGGATTTTAACTCTTGCTATCATATTAGCCCACACAGTCATCCAGCCAATTACTTCCCTGCTCACCCTACTGAAAGGAATTCTGCTCATTGTCACGGTAACCATTATTTTACTTTCTATTTTACAGTTTATTGTTTGGTATTTTTCCTTGTAATTATTTTGCACCTCCATCATCCCCAATGATGAAACAAATACTTTTAAGTGAGAAGGCAGCATGGTTTTTTGTTTTTTTTGTTTTTTTGTTTTTTTTTAAAGCAGTCTAAACAGAATATAAGCATATAGAAGAATATCAGTAACATTTGTGATCAGTATTAATTTGATCCCAGGAAAATCAGAGCAAATAGAGATTCAAGGCCAATCTTTCATCATTAAAGAGTAATATCTCAGAATATCTGCTTTAAGAGCCCATTGCTGTTCAATTAATAACCTCACATCCCATTATAACAACTATTAAAACTACTAGGTACATGATGTATTGCTGCACATCCCTGCTGTGTATATTTCAGTTCCTTTTTTGATATTTTTATAAAGATAAATGAGAGGTGTCGAGATTCTATGAATGGATCTAGCCCCCATCTGATATAAGGGAACGAAATACTTAGGTATTATCATTTGCTTATAGTCTTATGCTAAAAAATACATCATTACAAACCACAAAAACAAAGCAGCAAAGTAGAGGGAAATAGGACAGGTGTTGCTTCTATAGTATGAAGAAAACCAGTAAAAACAATAAAACCAGTAACAAAAAGGAAAAACATTAAAATTCTCAAATCACATTATTTCTCTCATTTGTTCTCTCTCCCCCATAAAACAATTTTGTCTCATTCAGTTCTTTGTATGTCTGGCAGCTTGGTCTGGCTAGACTGGCTGTTTATACACTTTTAGTAGTCCTCACTTTCAAATTATAATTGTATGATAATTGGAGCATAGCCATGGGCCAAAATGAACATAATGTTACTTTGTCATCTTTTGGTTTTAAAACTATACTCGAAATCTTAGTTGATCGAAATATCCTTTAGTGAATACTCTGAGGTTTTAGTCATGTAGTCTCCACTTGATCGTTGTCATGGAAACATCTCTACCTACTTCCTTGGGAGCAGAGTCTTGCTCCAGTCATAAATGGGTTTCCTTCACCATGAAAATGATTGTCTGCTCATCCATAAGACATGCAACTTGGTATATCAGGTCATTTGCCATTTTCTACTTTTCCA
Organism: Istiophorus platypterus; assembly: GCA_016859345.1. Classification (NCBI taxonomy): domain Eukaryota; kingdom Metazoa; phylum Chordata; class Actinopteri; order Istiophoriformes; family Istiophoridae; genus Istiophorus; species Istiophorus platypterus. The sequence continues at coordinate 3,454,354 of CM029123.1, forward strand.
CCTGCTTTTTTAGAATGCATCCGGCTGGTGATTTTTGCGAACCAATTAACTTTAATACCTTTGATTAAAAAAAAAACAAAAACAAACAAACACTGAAAGCTGTAGAAGTAGCTGCTTGAAATTCTCTGTGGTCAGTGGCTCCTGTTGGTCCTTGAGTTCCAGGGTGGCCTGAGATGATATTTCCATAAAAAGCTTCTGGAGAGCGGGTAGTTTTTTGGGGTTTTTTTGCCCCTGCAGCCTCTCGCCTCATACAGTTTGATGTGGAGACTTGTTGTGATCTTAGTCAGTAGAATTGGCATATTAACAGATGAGTTGAATGTGAACTTGATCTGATCCTCAAAACACCTGATCTCACTGCTTTGAGCCCATTCCAGCTGCTCATTGACCTCTTTCATTGTTTGCTCAGCTTCTGCAGTAGGGTCGGTGTACTCTCTGATCCTCTTCCAGCTGTTTCTATTTTTTTTTTCATTGTATATATTAATTTATCTTCATTTACATTATTCTGCTCAACAAGACAAGCTAAACTACATCCGAAAATTTAAGTAGCCTTGAAAAGTCCTCCATAAACAAGAGGCATGGCAAGAATGATACTTCTGCCACTTAAATTGACAGAAAAAAAAACCCAAAACACCTGAAAAAGTGTGGTTCTAATCACCATAGTGCACTCTGGGCAATGTTAACAGCATATAGACTTCAAGCACGAGGTACAGATGGCCCAGTTAAGTTGAGTTAGGTAGAGGCAGAAAAAAGGAAAATCTCTTTGCTTTTTCAGATGCTCGGCCAGTTAGTTTCCTCTGGTGATGAGTCTGGTTTATTTAACAAATTTTCCCTGACATTCGATACCTAGGGCTAGATATTAAAACAGTCCCAATGATTATTCTGTATTTGAGTCCACCTTTATCTGCACAATCACTCTGTTAGGCTACAGCAATAGTAGCTGAAACCTGTAGTGGCGAAAGAAGTAAATAAAACATACTGGTTTGAAACATTAAAATATGTGACCGTGGAAGTTTTGGCAGATAGAGGTCACACAACATCAGTGATTTGAAAATGGTTGAGATTTCTAGAGGTGACCAAACAGCAGAGGGATACCCACAGAAAAACATGGCGACCAATGCAGAAGAAGATGGTAAACACAACATACCATGATCCCGAACTGATCGCACTAACACTCAGACTCATAAACTATAAGTCTGTTGTGGTAACAGCAGGCAAAACCAAAGCAGCAGTTGATTCAGACCAGTAGCCATTTGTCACTTTTTAAGTGGCAAAAAGCATATTGTGTGTAACTTTCCATCCTCTTTAATGATAGTAATTGTATATACCAATAATGGTTAATATACATCAATGTGAATGAAAATATTTTGATATTTTTGTATTTTTTGAGCATCATTATTATCTTCTTTATGCTGACCTCTTCAACCTCCATATTAACAGACTACTCCTCAGTCTAAATGGCAACTGTCTCAATCAACTATTAGCCACACATGCTTGAACTAAGATTGGAATGACACAAACATCTGCCTATGAAGAATTTAAGGGCTATATCTCCTGTAGTGTTCTTTCTATAATAATGTAAACCAACTCAAATTAAAGCTGAGACTTGACATTTTCATTTCACATCACTTATTTTATTTCAAATTGAATGTGCTGAAGCACAAAGCCTGAAGAACAGCTGTGCAGAATAACTGTCCAATACTTATGATCCTGACTGTATATGATTTATTATAGAGTCTTTTACTATCGCCTTTCTGTTTGGTTAAAAAAAAAAAAAAAAACTAAGTAAAATGTTCAGAGTTTTCTGTCACCTTCACACTTCACACTTTACAAACTTTTCAATTTAGTCTTTATTCACTTGCTAAAAGTGTATATCCTTTGGCCATTTGTGATGGATTTCATGTTGCCATCGTTGCTGTGTTTGTGCATGAGGTCACACTGGAAAAAATTGATGGAAGTTGCATCGTACACTTTTCGCCTCATGCAGAAGTTGTGGTGCTTATTGAGCTCCTGCTTTGTGTGTGGTGGGTGGGGCTTTTCCAGGTCAGTGCTTGCCAACATCACGGAGTGTCAGAAGCTCAGGAAGAGCTCTAAAGAAGACTTTAGGCTTGTGTCAGAGTACATTCAATGCCATCATATCCCACAAGGTTATACTGCCTCTAAGAGTTGTACAGCTAGCTGCTACACCTGCTGGCAAGTGTTATATGGTGGCCAACACTTTGAATGACACCCTTGTTAGACAATGTTATAATAAATTATAGAATTAAAGGATATTTTCCATTTTCATTTTGAAGTTAAATATGATACTCACATTTCAATCCTTTACATACACTGAGAGTTATAATGTGGATTTGAGCTCCATCTCTCACAGTGGAATTACATTATGAAGTGATCATCTCATGGCCAATATGGACAGGAAGAATGACTAAGGTTACCAAAAAAACAATTTCAGTGTTCATAAGGCATGTTAGTATTAAAATGGGACAGAAATGAAAAAAATGTCAACCTATCTCTTAAGGCTCCTTTGAGAGTCTTTGGTAAAGTGGTAGTATTACATTCTGATTACCAGAAGATCTTGGTTTCAGTATGTTTCTATAATTTTAGTAGTCATTCTCAGAAAATAATTATTTGATAATTATAGTAGCCACAGGCCCAAAAGAACATACTGCTCTCCAAATGATTGTTGATGAGCCACTCTTAGCAATTTAAAACGTTTATTATTTTCTCATAATGTTTGATAAATCGGCTGACCTTTACCAAAGGCCATGGTTGGTCAGACAGTCCTAAGATTTAAAGGATTTCAAGCCACTTTTCTTTAACTGATCTAAGTTTTCTGTACCTCTACACTGATAGATTTGAAACATACACAAGCGGCTTACTCCTACACAAATAACATACCAGCATACTTGTACCAGTACATCTGAAGCTATTTAAACAAGTGACATAGTAATGAAATGCAAGCGATTTGATGCAGACACTCTAATACAGTTTTAAATCACCACAGGGGTTAACTGACTGGCATTGCTAGAGTAGTGTAACCTCTGTTGTCACTGAAAAGTCAGTATAGTTGTCTATGGACAGGTTGCCAGTTAGGTCAGATATTTCCAAGTGGCTTCATGTCACTGTATGAGACCACTGAGTGGTCCCAGAGAGTTAAATATGGTTTATAAGTACAGTATGTAGCTCTTGGTTAAATCTGACACTGTGTGCAATCCTATTTTCCTTACATTTCATGTAAAGGGCCTTTGATCATCTTGAAAAATGTTCATGATAAATATAGTAATAATATTGTTTGAGACTATTATCTTCATTGGACAACATTACTGTTTTTCCAATGGGGTCATCTCACAGTGTGATTGTCCCCTGGGTGTTAACAATTTCCCAGGGGTTACAGAACTTCCCAGCAGCGAAGAGTCAGAGCCAATATTTCAGACAGACTGGCACCGTCTATGATTACGTAACATAAGTAATTTTTTTTTTCATATGCATTTATAGATCTAGTTAAGTCAGCTAATGCAGGAAATTCTTTATATTTAATGTGCTGTAGAGGGGATCTAATGCCTTATAACTGAACGTGTTTCTTGTCTGGCATACTCACAGCCTTTTTATAATTTAACACATGATACTTTTCAGAATTGCTGCCAGTCAGTAATGGGAATTATAAAACAAATAAATGTGTTATGTGCCATTAGGTATTTCTTGGATTCGTAGTCCAAATTTTCCCACTGTTCATGTTACTGTAACTCTTGCCATCTTCCTTCAAGAAATCACTTCCAACATAAAAGAAAAACATGTTTCAAACACTGGAGGCAATGCCTACACAGCTTTCCATTGTTTTGCCTCTCCCTGAATTAACCATTTTTGTTGCTGAAGACAGTAAAAATTATTTAATTACATGAAATTGCCCCAAGGACAGAGCTTTCAGTTTTCCTATGTGCCCCCAAACTTTTCTTTTGCAGTTTATATACCATATAAGTTTAGCTCAATCATTGACATATTGGCAGATGAACTGATGCTGCTGGGATTAGTACAGGAAGAGATCGATATAAATGTTATTTAGTCATATCCCACTGGCAGAGAAGGAGTCATTCTTGGGTTTCTTATTTTTACATAATAGTTAAGTAGTTTTTGGTCCTTTGGGGGGAACATGGCACAAAAGTAAGAAAATCTACCAAAGTAAAACAGCACAGTTGGTTGCAATGGTTACTTTTTCATTGCCTTTTTTCAGTACTGTGGTCTTACAATTGGAGCTTATTGATAAAACACTTATATGTTCTATAATATACCTTTATACCTTAGACTTACTATTATAAAAAGAAGTTGACACTATAAATTTATGCTTTGATTAACAACTGGATGTATAGGCTGTCTGTAACTTTCTGTATGTATATGTATTTAAGACAGAGAGAAGCAGCAGCAGTTCTCTAGATTCACAGCAGCCAATCATTGTCCGTAACTGTAGCATTAGCACAATAGGGATTGCATTTAAACATGAGCATTTATAACTGGACAATATTAGAACACAACAGTTAACACTATATTGTGATATAGCACAGAATTCAAGTTGTGCCTGATTATCATCATCCATACTCAAATATCATATGTTTCAGATGTACATTGAGGCCAGTGCCTTGTCCTTAAGTGCCATTGTGCGGATGAATGAAGAGATGTTGGGGCTGTAGGAGCACAGCTATCCATACACCAACATCAGATCAATGACTTCATCTCACTAGCGTGGGAGGCAGCCATTGGAACCCATTGGAACCTTTATGACTCCCTGAAGGATCTTCTGTCCTTGAAGAACAATGGAGAAATTGGACAGATTGATTTTAGATTGCATTGATAGCACACACATACCAATAAAACACTATAAAAGTTGTATCACAGAGGTCGTGGTTTATTAAAGAAGGTAGACACAAAAATTGTCAAACCACTCCATGAAAAAGTAGTTGCTAAATAGTTTTGTTTTGGGGAGGCTGGTGTTTCTGTGTTGTAGATGGAGACAGATATACAGAGTCTCACTCATGTGTATCCGCATGCACACACATACACACACAATATGAAAGAAATGTGTCTTGGAGCTAAGTCCCGGTTGGGGGTGGGGTGTTAAGATTTAGAGGTTCAGTTCTGGAGCAGGGCACTGAGGGCCATTCCTTCTACTCTGCATCAATATGAGAGAGAGCCGGTCAGGCAAGGCCAACTGCAGCAGAGTAAAACACACTATCGTCAAGCACCAGCCATTTATGGCCCAGCAAATATGATTTTTCTCTTTATGGGTGAAATATTAATGTTTCTATCTTGGTATACTTTGAAAGAAAACAGTAGTTTCCAGGCCCTGAGCTGCCGAGATAGAGGGGGTAGAGAGAGAGGGTGTAATGAGTGATGTCATGGCAAATAAAAGGGTGGGTAAAGTATGACCTTCTGTCAGCAGCCATTGTAAAGCATCAAAGCCAGTATGAGAGACATCAAATGTTTTTTAAGATTACTTTAATTACCTTTTTTTCATTATTACTGGAAAAGCATCCACTAATGTACTTTAATATTTATGATTTTCATCAATTGGGAATAAAACAATGTATTATGTAAAAGCAAAAGGTATCCTTGTAGTTAGGCAGATCCCTCCTCTGCCCAGATAATCAAACTCGTTCTCCTATTTTCTTAACAGACTTTTTGAGGGAGGTAATAGCAGATATCATAGCCAGATGTCATAGTTTTCCATTTTTCTCCGTTCTATTCCTCTTCAAGTTCTCAGGGCTTGCAGCTCGTGTTAGCTTAGCTTCTCCAGTTCTACACTACTGGAACAAGGTTGAGGCTGCCTCACAGACAAGCTGCCCCATATCAGTTGCCAGAAATGGAAACTCGCTCAGGCATTTGTTGTACATTCCCTGGCACCAGTGACCAGTCACTCAGAGAGGGCCAGTTCAGTAAAATGCATTTTACCAGCTGGGGTCAGACTTCACAATGATTTGTGCTTGGGTTTTCGCTTTTCCTCAAAAAATAGTGAAAATTTCTTGTTATTTTTAAAACAACATCAGCCTAGTCTTGAATTCAAAACAACAACACTGCCTTGGAACACCTGCCCGTGATATTAGATGCTTTGGTCCTGATATTTTAAAATAATGTAATGTTCAGTAATATACTGTAAGAAGCTGCTGATCATGCTGAATACCATGAAAACATAATCATTTCCCGACTTATGTGAAGCGTTCAGGCTGCTGTAACACCTGTGTTTTGGGTGGAAATACATTTTCTATTATTATACCAAAAGAAAACGTGATTGAAATATCCTGAATGCATTATGATTTATACAGTCTCTACTTTATAACCCTCAAGAAAAACAGGGGTTCTTATATAATCCTGTATTACCATGTGCAAAATAATCTAGAATCATTAATGTCTTAGAGATAAGAAAAAGGGTCACTCTGAAAAATGAAATGAGCAAAGATAATTTAGTAAAATAATGAAATACCTGTTATTCTCAGCAGAACTCAATAATAATATACAGTATACAGTACCATTCAGTTCTATGGAATTTAATCTGAACGAATTATGATAATGTAAAAGGAGGAGTAAAACTTGGAAGAGTCAAAATTTGATTAGACTTGGTAGGAGTTAAGCTTTGATGGTGATATCTTCCTTCCAACTATCTCTTATCTGCAAGATATGGTAGTACTATCAGTGGTAATACTATTGTCTCTTAGCACTTTTAGGACTTTGTTATGCAGTTACAGGTTACTCAGTAATGCATCAAAGTTTATTTATTATGTTGGTGGTGGGTTTCTGCCAGGAGTAATTTCAGGCTGCAAATGGCCTCTAAAAATCTTCACCAATATGATAGAGCAGTTTTTTTGTAGCTTCAGAGACATCAAAATTCCACAAATTACTCATTGCACCACTTGCTGAGGCTCATTGCTTTGAGGAGAAAGTAGTAATTTAAGGCTCCTAAAAGAACATATTACCATTATGACAGTTGCTGGACAGTAACAAGACAATGTTAAAAAAATCAAAAACACGATTTTGAAAAGAGTCTCCCGGCTGGAGGAGGGGGAAGGAGAACACTTCTGGCTTCATGGTGAGGATAGAAATTCTGAAGTGCTTCCAAAGCCTGCTGTTGATGGTGAGTGAACAGTTCCAGGGTTTAGGCTGGCTGCCTGTCACACCACAGGGTCCTGTTTTCTCTACCCATGTCCAGGAGATGAAAGATGTTGGTGTAGTGGCATGGAGTCGGGCTGAGCAACAGAGAGTTATGGTTAATTTAACAAATCACTGCTGCTGTTTACTAATTGGTAAAACAACATCATTATGTTTTCACTTATTCTATACCTGAGAGATCACGCTTTATTTTACAACTGTGACTTCTTTTTAATATTCTACTCATTGTTAAAGTAACAAAGGCCTAAAATGAATACTTTGTTGTTTTTTTTCACATTAAAAGTGGAAAATGTATGGAAATGGCTTTTGCAGCATTTACCAGGATTCTCAAAACAAAATCAATGCTGGGGTGTCTTTGATTTCCTTCCTTCAGAGGAGCATAATCCTAAATAAAGCCATCCATAATTTATTCCATTTATTTCCAAACACTGGCCTCAGGGAGATGTTTCTCCACTTTGAAAAATACTTTGAGAGAGCCAAAGTTAGTTTGGTGCATCTAGCACTTTTTAAGTCAACTTTATGAAAAGTGAATTTGAAACCTTGGCAGTAAACAACTTATGAAGTTGACTGATGTAGCAGGATTTAAATAAGAGTTTGTTGGAGGAATGTGGAGGGACAGAGTGGGGGACATGTACGAAAGTCTCAGGAAGCTTTATTGATTGGAATTGATTCTGGTGAGACAAAAGCTAATGTTAGCAATGTGATTTCAGACAGACACATCAGCAGTTTGTTTTCAGTTCACATCAGTCCACCCACAACATGTTTATAACAGTGATGGTAACTGGAGAAACTTCATTTTGGGTAGTGTGTGGTCGTCAGCAAAATGTCTTCGTGAGGAGTGTGATTTACAGAGTGGTGCATCTGTCTAATTTTCCCTAGTTTTGGTATGCCTGTGTATGACAGACAGAACCTCCGATTTGGTTTTGTTTATTCTGACTTAACCGACCTCTCATCTGGTTGAAGGTAAGCACTGGAATGATTTGAGGTCACAGGACTCCATGTACTGAAAAGAATGGTAATGGTGTCTATGCACCTCAAGAATGCAAAAAAGTCATTAGGATCATCAGGAAGTAGCCAGTGCTGGGTCTGAAATCACTTCTTCATCCACTCATTCAATACTCTGTGTAATAAAATTTATTAGACTCAACAACGAGCAGTAAATTGAGATTTTGGGTGCTTCAGTTGTCGTTAATTTGTGTTATGAGTGACATGTGTAGCATCTATAAAATGTGGTGCATTGCAGTGTGGGATTGTTAGCAGTGACTTGTGGAATTTTTAAAGCCAATATAAAATGATTTAAAAACTTGGAATTTGGACAATTAAATAAAATGTCAAAAGGAAATACCATTCACTGTATAGAGAATAAACAGTGATTTGGGATGCAGCCTTAGTCTTTACATGCCCAGGCAGAGCTATTAGAGGTCTAATGATAAAAATTACATTTTGGAAGAAAATGACTCGGAACTCTAAGAGCAATAAAACTTGCAACTATGAGGCTCATTTCGAATTCAGTTGACTTTGGTGATCTATATGACTTGTCCTCTAGCGCAATGATCAAGTCTAAAATTCTAAGTTGTCTAGTACAGCTGCTAGAGTGCCAGTAGACTCTTGGACTTGTTATTCAAGACACAATTACATTATTATCAGATCTACAGATTTATGACAAAAAGGTCAGGATGTCTCTAACCTTTTTGGGCAGTGTGCCTCTGGCCGTCTGTAGCAAACTGGTCATCTTCTTCAGTCTGGATGCCACTCTAAAAATTTCAATCTGCAACACATTCTATGGAAGTTTACTTTTGTGAATGTATAAGTTTCTCAGGATGGGGCTACAGATAACTCCCACTCATATCATGGTATCTCTCTCTTATGTATGAATGAATAAACTCACACCTGCTACTCCTTTATAGGACATCTCACTCTTTGTCTCCTCTACTCACCTCTCTATGATTTCATCCATACCTGTGTGCTGTTCCAACAGCTCCTTTTGGCCTCACATCTGACAAATTGCTTCACAAATCCTTCAGCTAAATAAAATAACAGTAGAGCCCAAACGACATTGATACACTTTAATAAGAGCTCTTTTAAGTCATTGTGAAATTTGGGTTAACACAGCTTTATACACACACACACACACACACACACACACAAACACACACACACACATGCACACACTTTTAAATGAATCGCAGGCAGCGAGCTGTGGAGTTGTGTTCGAAGGTAGATTATTCACGGAGAATTGACTACAATTTCACGGCTTTCTGGAAATAATTAGCATGACATTTATTCAGGCTTTATAATTGGTTACGACTCCAGACCCTTACCTCTAATAAAGTTGTCATTGAACCTTTAATGCTGCTGGCTCCCATGACAGCAGAGGAATATTGCACCCTGGTGCAGTTTGGTCAAATCACTTGGAAGAGGACAATGCAGTCAGGTTCATAGTGTGTGTGTACGTGCGTGTGTACGTGTGTGTACGCGTATGTGCGTTTCTCTCTGTGTGTATATGAGTAGTTAAGTAAGGTGTGATCCATTCTTCATTGAAGCCTTAATAAAACCTGCCCACTGTGGGTTGATGAGACAATTTCTCAAAGATTTTCAAAGAGGTCTCTGAGGTTTCAGTAAAAAGTATTAGTTGGTAAATAAAATTTTTACTTTGAAATTATCAGAGCCAATCATCCCCCCTTCTCCTCCATACTTCTTTCCACTTATTCTTCATTACCTTCCTCAATTTTGTGCCCTTTTCCCATCTTCACTACTTCATTTGTTCTTGTCTCTTCTTGCTTTCATTCCACTCCTCTCATCTTTTCCTCTTTCACCTCAATTTCTTACCTGTACCTGTAAAATGCTTTGCTGCTTTCTTCAGCTCTAGACTGTTCACAATTATCATTGTCCAAAAGTAAACAGACCACCAGGCATTTTTTTTTGCACTAAACAAAAAATGATTACTCTCTTTTGACCTCATACACAGACTGCACTCAGGTAGCCCTTAAATGTTTCACAGGTTTATGACTTCACTGTGGTAGTTGAGTGGTACACTAAAGCTTTCAGTGTGGATTTTGTCCCTTGGAGTACAGCTCTTCACTTCTCCCTTCAAACCACTAACAATTTGCTTGTAGAAGAACATGCAGAACAGAAAATATAAAAAGAAAGTTATCAAATCTTTTTTGTTGCCGAAAGAGTAAATTAGACATCATAGATGATGGCGTAGCATATCAAATGAGAGAAAGTATGAAATTAGAAAGTAATTCTGAAAAATCAAAACATCTGTGTTCTTTTAAGTCTACTTTCCATCTAAAACATAAAAATAAAATGACGATAAAGGTTGCAAATGATTCAGTTGTCAGTCTGCTGCATTTACTTAATTATCTGTCCACTCTTGGTAGAGTAATGGATGATTCTTTCTCCTGGTGGGATAAGACATATTACACTAAGACAAAGGACAAAAGTACTGAGTCACTGAGTCAACACTCTTAAAGGTCATTATAAAGTACAAGTGGAGAACTATTGATTTGAAATATACTTTTTAGAGCAACCCTATACAAAAACAGTATTCATATGATATGATCGAAATCACAACATTGTTTGGGCTATGGCCCTGTCTGAGAAGTTCCACTTTCTGCTGTGCTTTAACTGAATTTGACCTTTTTTATTGTTTGTGCATTTCTCTCAAAATCAGGAATGCTCCAGTGTATATAGTTGTACAGAAAAGTAACCCTGTTGGTTCAGTAATGGTTAGTTTCACAATTGACAATACCAAAAGACTTCAGAATATAAATGTTTCTAAGATATTATTGCCCGGTGTTGCTTGTGTTGCTATGGAGGATTTAATTATCCGCCCTCAGGACAAATATCTTGATGCTGATCTACCTTCATCTTGATCTTGACCTTGACAGAATGAATTTTACAAGACATGTCACAGAAGGACTGTTTGCATGTTTGTGTGTCTCAGGTCGCTGTGACATTTGCGGTGGGGTCAGAGGTCGGCCTTCAGAGCAGTAATGACTTCAGTCAGATGGGGAAACCTTTCCTAATGGGCACAGTGGCTCTGGGTGAGATTAACTTTGTGAAATATTACTGATTTGCTATCTTTTTTCTTCTGTCTTTATTATTTATTCTGTCTTTTCATCTTCATGGCCTTCTGATTAGCCATCCTTTTCATTCATGAATGTGTAGGAGTATTGTAAAGTGGATGGCCATATGCATTACATTTTTTACTGCATGTTTTCTCTTAGCTATGTTAAGGTGTAGTCAGAATGACAATTTGATTTGCCCCTTCTATGGTTAAATCTGTTGGTACCTACAGTTTATTTGCCCGAGAACCAGGCAGATACCACCTGGAATTATAGCTGCCAGGAAGATTTGGAAAACTAACTAACAGACAGTTTGCAGTGAAGTGGTCAAAATGTGCTAGACCATTAGAAAATTGGGAGGAAAAGTAGATCATATACTGAAATGTCAAAAAAAGTTTAAACATAAGTCCCAAACAAAGCTTTAAAGAGATGGCTAAAAATCGGTTTGAAGTGCAACCAAAAACAGAGCTGTTTGATTTAGATTTTGCTTAAGTACCTGAAGACATGGCCCTACATCTTATGGATGTTTGGTTGGGAGAGAATATTGATATGAAAAACAGACTCTATTGATAACATTCATCTTTGTTAGATGAAGGTAATTTTTGTTTGTTTGTTTGTTTTTAAATAACATTAGGTAATGAAGCTCAAAGTCCAGCACTAAATGACTCGGCCAAACATCACGCTGTGCACAACTCTTATCAGGTGATGAAGATAACACAGTCCATTGTCCTGGACTCTTGCAGAATGGGGGATAATGATGGGTTTTCCTGTTGCTAGCCTGGAATGGAGGGTGTTCTGCACTGACAGCACAGACAGCACTAATTTTTTTCCTACTATAGCACACACAGACAAACTTCAGTCTCTACTAAAGTATAAGTGGTGGTGGTTAGCTTCTATATCATTACAGGCAGAAGACTGTGACATGCTTGTAAAATAATTCCAGTTAACTATTTCAAGTAAATAATTTTTGTACTCTAATCTGCTTGTTTGTTTGATCTGGCAGTGATCTCTCTTTAAAGTTTTAAATTGCAATTCAAGGGACTAAATACATGAGTATGACACCAAGGTATCAGAGCTGAGTTGAATGGTTAGAATCCCAAATATTCCGAAATCTAATGCTTTATTTATAAAACAATTTCCTCTCAAGTTTTCTTCTTTGACTTCCTCTGAATTCTTTTTGATATATTTTTGCTATGGCTGTCTTTCCTCTTTTATCCCCTTTCTCCTCACCCTCACATCTTTACCTTGTGATGTTAAACCTTCACAAGAAGGCCCTTTAAATTAAATGCATTGAAAATTTATATGACTAGTAATCCCTACAATTTACTTTCCCTTGCATAAAAACATAATGAATTGTCAGTGGATCAGTCAGTGTATAATCTTTTTTACAGCAAGGATTTAATAGAGAACAAAATAAGTTGATGGTAATTAAATGGAAGAAAAATATCCCACTCCTCACTGAAACACAGACTACTACAATGCTTTTAGTTTGATGAGCACTTCCTAAAAACAGGGGGAGTCAGATTTTACTGAAGCATATATAGACTGTCAAATTTAAAACAAAAGCTAAAGGGGAAAAAGCACCAAAATATCAGAAATGATGGTCCCCAAACAGGGGAGTTCAAAAAACACTGACTGGATGCTATCTGTTATATCTTTATAAACTATATTTGCAAATTACTTTTGAAGTAAATCTCTAAAGCAGGCATTGTATCTTTAGATTCAAATGATGAAAGGTTTTCTGAACACATTTGTACATTCTCACTTTTGTCTACTAAATATTAGTGTTGGATAATATGACCTAAAATCTCTAGTCCAATAATTCAACCGTGTCTTCTAAAAATTATGCTCATATACAATAAACCTGCAGAGGCAAATATGTTCCATAGGAAACACATAGACCGTATTTGGGCATATTTGAATAAATTAATTAGTACATTCATTGGCAGCAGCAGATTCGCCAGTAGGTAGTTGGGGTACAGGCTTGGTGTACAAAATGCACAACTATCCCACCAGAAACCAGGGTTCACATCCACTCTGGTTAGTTTTAGGCAACAAAAGCACTGGTTAAGTCAGGGAAAGATTGTGGTTTGGGTAAAATGTAAATAAACATGTTGTATCTGAAGTCACCGTGAACGTTTTTCTGTATTAAACCAAACCAGGATGTCTCCATAACTTTAACCAAGTGCTTTGAGTACTTTAACATACTCGTAAAGAAATTCATTGATGCTACAGTCTTGCTTTAACAAACATCATTTAAAGCAACTGCTGTTGCCTCACTGGCCTTCTTGATATGTTGTCACTATAAATGGATATTATATTGCAAGATTGGATATTTTGATGATGAACCAATGCGTTGCCTGTGAACATTTCAAATATGTCAATTTACAACATACCCTTATTATGTCACTAAGAACTTTAATCAGGTCACAATTATAGATCCTACAAAATACATTTGCTGTTGCTGTTTCATTGTATATGAATGTAATTTTTAAAAGACATTTAGGAGATTTTTAGGTTGAATAATATGTTGCTTTTACTTTGCTAATGATGAATTAACTCTAACTTTTCTTAAACTACATGAGGGCATTATGGTTTCTCTCATTTTTCTCACTTTTGATATGATTAATTCTGGTTGTTGAAGCTATTTTTGGTTTAGTCACACTGGTTTCAGACAACTAACCTTGCAAGTAAGTTATTGAGAATCATAAATTTAGGTCAGTAGGAGATTCATAATGCCAGTAATTCAAAGATTTTTTTTTCAGCTATAATATGGTATCTCTAAAAGGCTAAAAGGGTCATTTCTTTCAAGCAGTCTGTTATTTACAGCTTTTTATCAACTTGTTTTGCTATAATCTATGAAGCAGATGAATGAAGATTGCAGAAGAAAAATTATGATGATTTGTCTCCATGCAGTCAAGTAAAAATGGATAATATCACACATCCTGTGAGTTTTACCTGCTGTTCTCTTTTTGTCTCAACAGGAGGGATTGTAAATGTGATGCCTTTGCTATTCTCGCAGATCTCACACAACAAAACACAGGTAAATCTAGTCTTCCACTACATCCTGGTGATTTGTAGACTCAAAGTACTGAATTCAGAAATAGCTCAGGAGGTACTATGTTGTTATTCTTCAGCATTAGAACACTGAGAAAGACTGTAGCATGTCAAGGACTAAAAGGATGTGGTGAACTTTCAGTCATCTCTTTCTGTCACTCTGTAACCTTGGACAGGCAGGTCGTTATGGACATAGGCTGTGTAGATCCAAAGGAGCAGCATAGCAACCAACAAGTACCGTGGTTGTCCTGGGTTGATTAGGTAGTACGCTATGAAAAGTTTGACTTAAAAATACTTCTTGGTTTGATTAAACCAAGGAGCTGTTTTGATTAAACAACTCCTTACTAAAGCACATGCTAGTGAATTTCATGAAAACATTACATGGATGGAAATTATTTGCAAGTGTTCAGTGTGGACATTAACATAGTACTTTAAATTCAATGTTTAGTACAGAATGTAAGTAGAATACACTACTTTTTTAATACCACAATTTGTCAGCTCTGCTTGTTTCCATTTGCTGTGCGTCACCATTCCTGCCAGCCCACTCACCCTGTGCTGTTTGTTAAGGTGCAGCTCTTTCCTAAGGATATTATCTAGTTGTTTTTTGGACAGGTTCATGCCTCGGAATAATGCACCAATGCATATAAAAACATAGACAGTATTTATTTAAAATGAATGTGACAGGGCTTTTTTTTCAACAGTCATTTCCAGAAAGAAGTAAATACACGAACAAAGTATCTGTATTGTTGACAAATAGGCAGCAGATATATTTTTACATGCATATTAGATATACATGTAAAACATAACAATGTGGGCCAGAGCTACTCTATACTAACATTAAATTAACAGGATTTAAACCATTTTTAAAATATTAAGCAGTTAAGTATAGATAACACAAATTGATGCTTGTCTCCTTCCACTACTGTTCTGTGACTAGTAGGACTTGAGCACATTGTGATAAACAGCTAGCAGCGCTAATTCTCCAGTCAAGTGCTATTAAACTAATACAGAGGAAGAGGGGGGCGATGATGATAATTAAAAGAGACACAGTCAAACCTCAAATAAGGGAAAACCATGTGGAAAACATGATCTTTTTGGCATTTATATTTGTTTTGTGTATTAATCTATGAAACATGGCAAATCTGATGTTTATGTCTCTTAGTGGAAGCCTGAAGGATGTTTAAGTCTCTGTACATCATCATTTATTTGCTAAGGGTGTTTCTGTTGTGCATTTTGAAAATGTGCATAGAAACAGGTGAATGGAAATGCAATTGCTGCTTTGAAGACAAACAACTAGCCCAACGTACAGTATATGTGCTCCTCACCCACCGCCACTGACTGCACATCTGTGATTCTGCTGCTGTAATTTTTCAATATCATTATCAGAATAACATACCCTGCTTCATAGAGATAACTGCCTACCTCTGGCTTGGCATATACAGCAAAGAAGTGTATCATCATCCTTGACTTGATTGGTGTTTTCAAAGGACATTGTATGTCTTTGGGTGTTTTATGCAAAATAAAACACCCAAAGATGGCCAGGCGCACCAGAGGGTAGGGGATCTAACCTTGCAAGTGTCTTAAAGAATTCTTTTCCACATTGTTGAATTGTGTACAAATGGATGTAAATGGAGGGGGCAATTTTTAGTGATGATTTAATATCATTACTTATCCATTTTCACTAATATTGAATTGGGATTATATGATCATACTATTTTATTGTTTTACAAAATTCTGCTGTAACCCTCCATGAGCAGGATCTCGGTCGCAATGGTCTGTATTTTCTTCATGTACAGATCCTGTGGTTCAGAAGAGCAGTTCTTGGAGGTCTGACAACCTGCACTTTGCTCAACATCCTCTGGTAAGTTCATTATTCTCTCCTGTTCTTTAACTTAATTATTAATAAAGAGCCTAAAACCTTTTCAGGTTTCACTATTTCTTTAAAGTCATACTGTTTTTCGGCCATGTTTTATGGAAATTTTGAGAAAAAAATAACTTATCTGACCATATTGCCCCAAATGAAAAAGCATATCACGACAAAAATATCATAGGCCATGCCTCCCATCTAAAACGCAAAGAAAAAATGATTCTGTACTAAATACTTTATACCAGCTTTTCTGAATATACCCTTGTATCACTACAGAACCCTTTCCCCCAGGAGAGCATATGGTGTATTGTCTCCCAGGGGAGAGCACCACAGGAAACTGGGCTATTTCATTGAATGACTGCTGCAACGTCTCCTTGAGGGTCAGGAATTATGGAGGCTCAACAATCTGGCTTTGTTTTAGCCACAATTATCTTTACGTTGAAGCATCTATACGTTTCAGCCATCATACGGAGGTCTCAGTTGTTTAATACATTGAAATCCTTGAATGTAAAAGACTTTTTTTTTATACTCATAGAAAAAAAAAACTTATCCTGACTAATTCTTTTAGGAGTGAGAGTCTTAAGTTATGTAATGCAATATCTATAGAGTTGTGTTTGAGATATGCACATGAGTTAAAAGCAAAGATAACAGATGAGAAACTGCATGGCTTGGATGAAGGCTGAGGTGTTGTCCTGTCTAGAAACTATGACTGGGTTCATAATTACCATTTAAGACAGATATGGAAATCTTGAAAATTTTAGCATTTATAAAATGAGAGTTGTGATCAGATGTTTGCATGTAAGACAGAGGCTGTCAACACCCTCTGACTCTTTGAGACCTTCAGCAAAGGTTTGAGGAGATTGGGCAAGTAAAGGCAGCTGCCGTTGTGGTAGAGTGAATCTGGTCCACAGTAAAAGGAGGCCATCTCGCTTAACAATCATCCACCGTAGAGTCCAGCTGCTCGAAACTTGCTCAAAATTTATTAACAATAACAAACACATGAAAATATATTTTGTTATTTCTAAACGTTTTACAGTCATTAATAGTCAATATTCTTTTAATAGTCAATTCTTAAAACATTTCTAAGCATGGTCTTTTATATGCTTTATCTGCTGGGACATCTTACAAACCGACACCTACTGCACCCAAATTAGTCAGCAAAGAAATCACTCATCACAATCACTTGTTTGTGGTCATAGCAACATGGTTTTGCGCACTACTAATCTCAGGGTCTCTAATGACCCTGTAGGCTTTTTAGAGAAAAATATTAGAAAAACAAGGCTTTTATCAGTTTGACATTTCAGCACAAGAATATTGTTAAGGCATTAATTTGAAGAATCCCAGGGAGCTGAGTGCTTAATTGAATGAGATTCATTGACTGGGTGTGATATAGTTCTGGGTCACTAAAGACCCCGGGTACGGTATGCATGTAAGGGCTGAATCAGTTATTGTTCCCTTAGGCTCATTAGTCTCCTCACTTTTTCTCTACTACATTGCTCGTTATATTGCTCGATCATATCATCACATTACATTACAACTTCTCTACCACCACTGTACTGATAATACACATCACTAAATGTACAGTATTTTTGATCAAGTCCATATCCTATCCAATCTACCAAGACCCCACAGTACAAACAGCTGTCATGTGGACCAGCACTGCAGTTTTAGTCCAAATGTTGCATGTATGTATGTTGCAATATCCCTAAATTCATGCTGTGCACCTGTGAGAATCTTTTCACTGACATGTTGTGTGTATCAGATTTTCAAATCATACTAGGACATGGACATGACATGACTAAATGCCAAAATGTGTAAATATAAAATCAACAGACATGCACATTTGAAAATCAAGAAAATACTGTTGCCAGCTGTATGAGCTGAAAAACCTGTGACAAATTTCACTGAGCTATACCCAGTTGGTTGTATCTGACCTTTGGTGTACTTTACTGATCAGCTTCTGGCAAAAACAAGTTAAAGCAGCCCCCCACAATAGGTCTCTCTCCTCTGGGATACTTCTCTGAGATTGATGAGCTTTAGGCTGCATTTTTTTGTTTTGTTTTCAACCTACACACCAGATTCTGAAAGCAGTGTTGCGTGGTAAAGCTATGCTCTATAATGGCAGGTTTTTTTCGCAGGGGAGCTCCATTTATCGATTCATGATAACATTTCAGTTATTTCAGTGTGCTGTAAACTGGCTTCACTTTCTCCCACTGCAGTTACTGAGCCCTTTGGTCAACACATGCACTTCAAAAACTCAAACTATATTTTCACTTTTAGTTCAGTGAATGAATGGACAGAGAACTATGGCTTATAAGCCTTCAAAAAAGGGTTCTGTTTCACAGTGGTTCTGTCCTCTAAAAGGACTGTATATATTTGGCTTTGAGTTCTTTTGGATTCACATGAAAGGTACATGTGATGTGCACTAGCCACTGCATCCACTTTCATTGAATCATTCTGAAGTACAATCTATGATCACTGCAGTTCTTGTAAGAGTTATAGTCCACATATATGTGAGTCCTGGATTTTGTTTGTTGATAATACCACTGCAACACTAGACAGATGTATCATACACAATCAGACCATAGTTGGCCTCATGGCAGAATCAGCCATATAAAACAGATTCTAACTCACATATAAGCGATTTTAGTGAATTTGTGGCAACCATCAATTTTCTCTTCGGTATGCAGGAGTGGTACAGACCTTTCCAGACCTAATCACATCTCCCTCTGGGCACAAACTTATCAGCTAGCCATCCATCCCTAATCAGCTGTTGTTGGCCAAGCAAACTTTAGCCTTGCAGGGAAGCAAAGAAGGTTCTTTCATCTTCCCACTAAGAAAAAAACTGGCCTGCTGCACAGTCCCTGTGCCTCTTCCTGGCAGATGCCCATTCTCACTGCCGAGATGAGACCAGCCGCCATCTCACTTTGTCCCTCATGAGCCTCATCTGCCTCTTCTTCAGTCTGTGGTTAGCACTTCTAGAGGGACCATGCATAACATTGTCCAGAGACCTGAGCATATGAGGATCTCGACCAAGGTATTGTAATTCTTCTCAGGGAATTTGTAGAGTATCATGGTTTCAGTTGTTTCAAAAGTCAACACCAGCTAAGTGCAAAGAGGCTATCACTATGATTGCAAGTTTATTTACGATAAAGCCATGCTAAATCTATGATTTGCTCCTCTGAGGTAGAGACTGATCCATAGCATCCATATGCTGTGCCTTGGCTTTATACTGTAGTCATCACTGCAGGGTGTCCAGGCACCAACCTTTGCCCCCTAAGTCCACACAGCCTGTGTGGACTAGTGAAACTTCTGTGTGTCTTGTGTGTGCCCTGCCACTCCACTAAGTACTAAACTTCAGTGAATGCAGTGTTCAACCTCTCTCAAGGGCCTCATAGTTGTAGACCCTTGTGGGATTTGATTTGCAGAGTGTGAATTAAGGTTTATTAATCCCTTTTGAAATTGACGGTTTGACACGCTCATCCATGTCACATAACAATTAGCCAGGTATGTGGAGGTGAGAAAGTATTCAGAATTTGAGCTTATTACTCATGCATTTTTGTTTTGGGGTTTTTTTTGTTTGTTTTTTTCTTCCTTCACACAATATCTTCTGTCACTTACAAGTGCAACAACATGACTGCTTTTCTTGGACTGTCCTGGAGCATGTGTCTGCATTTGAATGATTAACAACACTCACTCCTCTCTATGTCAACAGTCTTTTTGCCAAACATTTGAATGTCACATTTTGGAATAACTATAAACACTTTTCCCTTTAGTCATGGCTGGACAACACATTTTGCAAGTAGTAGTTGTTTTCTTTCTAGTTTCAGTGTGTGGCTCTGAAAGAATTTCACCTGTTTGAAATGGAACAAGAATTATAATACGTAATCAGCTTTATGTAAAGAATATTTATTTTTGAGTAATCCATACCTTTTCAGGTGCACAGCCATGTAATTTAGATTCCTTTTAAAAGGCATCACTGAGATCTGGATATATTACAGCTGCAATTTCTATGATATTTTAAGATTATAAGTGTTTAGACCTATTCAAAACAAAAATAATAAAAAATAAAGTATTCAGCCATTCATTAGAAAGACTAACTGCTTTGTGTCTGTCACATATATTTTACTATCTCACTTTTTGTAGACTTGCAGAACACAAATGTTTCACATTATTTGATATCTCAAAACTATGATGGAATAACTGAGCTCCAGAGTGTACGTAATGTTGAAATGACTTGTTCTTCAAAGTATTTGAAGTCTGGCACAGTTTGTTACTATAAGTTGACTGAAATCATGATGGGTTAGACTGCACAGATGCAAATCTGCTCCCTCCCCTTGTTTTCTCTCAGCTCTCTCTTATCACACTACTTCTTGTTTGGGTACTGTTCATACTCTTACATCCTGATAAGCAGTTTCCTCTGCCTGCATTTTTCAGACCATAATTTTGATTGATAATTATCGTTGGGGACATAATTCTATTGAGCCACCTACCAGAGTGAAAGACTAGTAGAATAAAATAGAAATGGTGTGTTGTTGGGAGCATTCGGGCATAGCCACAACAAATGAATGGATAAATCTCTCAGAGCTGCACTCTGCACTGCCGATTCAAAGAGACCGACTGCCAGTGCCACAGAGAGGGGAGAGAATTTACTTGCCCATGAATTCCTTTTTCTCTCCTGCAGCCTAACTTTATGGCCTTTGGTTTCAAACAAAGAACTTATGATTTATCTTCTGTTTCCCAGTCTCCAGTTTTTGTTTTCAGAAAACCTTCAAAGACTAGCTGTACCCTAAAGGATTATCAGGCTGTTTCCACTAGACTTAAACAACCCGACAATCCAAAGAGAAATCCCTGTTCAGGGGAGCTTGGTTTGGACCGCTGATCGGCCATGAGAATCCCTCATGATTCACACATCTGAGCTGCTTTTACATAGCAGTTGACAGGACAGTCTCAGCTATATTTTTATGGTGTGGGATACTCCATCCATTGAACAATCCAGTCTGAACATCATCTAGGAGTTTTTAGTCATATCAAATGATGGGGGCAGTAAAACAAAGGACGAAAAAGGTATATATGTGCCAAAGATGATGCATACGTCTTCTCATTTTTTCTGCTTGTTTCTGACCATTTTCGGTGACTATTTCAAAATATTTCAAGACAAATGGCAAATCACTTGAGTGGTTATTCAATCCGAATCATCATTCTATCCTCACAGTGTTTGCTGAGGCAGGCTAAAGCCTTGTTATGCTTTCAGACTAGTGGTACCAGTTTGCTGTATACAAACAGACGATGAAAAGTTGTTAAGGAGATCACTTGCAGTAGAAATTTTCTTGATAATTTCTTGACAATTTGACTGGATTCTTCGGGGCATTATTTAAGCATGAAAACATGTTTTCACAAAGTCCACCTCAGTTTGTGTAAAATAGATTTGTTTCTTATTGAAGATTTTCCTTTTTTTACTAGAGGTCCTACCTAAGTACACAATGATAAAAAAAATGTATGACTTAGGCATGGAGGCATTTATTGTAGTATGTTATTTATATATTAATAGGTATTTTAGAGTAAACTATTAGTAATAAAAAAAAATATTTTACACATCCTATGTACAAGACACTATATGTTAACATTCTAATGTAAAAAAATTAAAGGTAAAGGGCTAAAAGTAACTGACATAAAAGGGGCAAGAGAGGGGACATATCCAGTATAGAAGAAACCCACTAAACTTACACAGTCAATTTTTTTTTCCTAAATAGGATTTGCTCTTGAAATTCTTCCCTAAAGAATCCTGCAGTAAGGGATTCAGCAGGGAGCAAAATAAACCTCAAGGGCTTCACAAACACAGCAGACACACAGCAATGGGAGATGGAGTACATGTAATATGCAAGGAAATGGATGCCAAAGTCAAGCATAAGGATTATCATGAGCAAAGGGAAACTAGAACAGGAGGAGGCTGTGATGTTGGAGGGAGTAAATTATCAACACATGCAGTAACAGTGGAACCCAGCAGTTAGGTGAAAACCCTATAACCAGCCATTGCGGTTAGATGTTGGTGTTGTCAATTTTCAAAGATCACCTCATTTCTTTGATTGACCCCGTTTTGTGATTTAGTGCTCTGCCAAAACGAAGGCAATGCATAATTTCACTTTAGTATGGATCGGTCCTGCTGACAAATATGTAATTAATTTAGGATTGTGCACTTGCTACCCTTTAAAAGTACTAAGTCTCTGTTTCCATGTCTGGTATGGGGAGCATCTCATTCTCTAGCCTGCCATGTTTTGAACATGATGAAGTCTCTTGAAAAGTCTCAAAGGACTAATGTTTTTTGTTTCTTAAGTGTTAAGTGTATTTAATCTGACACTAAACAATCCTCAGTAACATTTAGTCTCACTGGGGAAATATTTTTTTTGCTATTTTGGGGTATTTTTCAAACCATAGCCTCTCTCCACCCTTTTCACAATTGGTGCATTCCATATGTAACATCTACATAATAGGAGTTGGGTGCCATCTTGCAGTTTTTTTTATGTCTAAACAGGGTGAAAGCCCCACAGTCAATATCTTAACATTGTAGTGAGTAGCCCTTAGAAATCGCCTAGCTGGATATTAAGCTGCTGTTGATATAGTTTTCATGTTGGCTAACTATTGCCTGTTTACACCTCTAGAAAGCACAAACAAACATAATTCTTCATGTGGAGTATTTTTTTTTTATTGTTTTTTCTCTTTCCACCTCCTTTTAGCTCTATTTTGGTCTTCACCAAATCCTGTGGGGAAATATCTGGCTTTGTAGCTACTAAATGATCCACTGTGTTCACAAACTTTGTTTGTCTCCTTTTGGGTTTTGAGTTCAGTGGAGATTTTTGTGGAAAACTGCTGCCTGCTGCAGCTGAAAACAAGGTAAAGCGAGTGTGCAACTGAATCAAAACAGTAAAGTTGTGTGCACGAAATCAAAACAGTGATCTAAAAAATGCTCATGGAGAACTGCAGAGTTGGGCGATAATTCTTTGTGGCTCACTCCTGTTACATTCATTTGATCCACTGTTCATATAAAAATGTTGATTATTGCGGCCTGATGTCAGTGGTGACTGAGCTTAAGTGTGCGTGTCTAACTTCAGATTCGAGGCTGGAGTGTATTTTTGTGACAAATGGCCCTGTCTTGCAGCATCTACCTATAGGAAACTAAAGCTTGTTTTTGTCCTTTGGCAACTAAACTGTTTTCGAGAAATAGTCCTATTGTTTTTAATTCTCATCTTTTCATATCATGAATTTCTTTTCATCTTGCCCGCCCCACACAAAAAAAGTTGCCAAAATAAAAGGTGTGCAAATACATTTCTAGGAAGTTGTAGAATTGCTTGGGGTGTTGTCCGTTGGATCATGATACTTTGTATTCATGTAGGCACAGAACAGACATTAATGTAATATCTACTTGTGCTTGGAGTTCATAAAACATCAAACCTTACACGTTGTGATTCGATCAAACAGCAGAATTTTGAAACATTCTCTATCAAATAATGTGTAGAATAGTATAACAGAAAGCTGAGTTACTATCAGGCCAATGGGAAACTATTTTTCAGTCTGTTCAATCCAGTAAGTAACCAGCAACATTTAAGAGCTCCTTGTAGGCTTATCATTATAACTCTATGTATCCCAGGAAAATTATATCATATTGGTTCAGAAACAGACGCAATTTTCCAAAATGTGTTACAGTGGTAGGACAATGTTACTGACTGTTGAATATATACATATATACATTCGTTTTTGGAACCTATAGATGTGCATTCAACAAATATTTGTTTTGTAATAGTCAGATACAGTGTTTTATCATGGCTTATTTCAGTTACTATCATGAAGACAATGTGTAGACTACATCCTGATTTGGAAAGAGTTGGTAATGGGAATCAATTTGTTTTAAACATTATTTCCATAACATGAATGCAAGCACATCTGTGCTAATAAATGGCATCTTTTTATTCATATTGTGCTACTTTTCATTAAGTTACATTCTCTGGATGTGTATGTATGTTTCAGGTGCTGGGCAGTGCTGGAAATTGTTCCCCAGACATCATTTCCAGAGAGGCACATGACAGTTGAGACAACAACCCAGTCCGACTCCAGTAGCCTACCTAGTTTTCGCTCCTCCGCCCCACCTCTGCTGTACTCCAACATCTCTCTAGAGGAGTGAGTCTTTACTCTGTATGCCTTCCTCTCCTGTTTTAAGCCTTTCATCATAACAAACAGTCGTTTAGCCATAAACCTACTTCTGTAGCCTGTAATTATTTCTGCCAAACATATTCTCAAACATTAATCTGAATACTTACTTTACAATTTGCCCTCATTTATCTTCCAGTGAATAACTGCTTTTCATATGTTTAGTTTGTCTTTGGGATTATCTCTTAGTTTTGATTAATTTCTAACTTTATAAACCACACAAATGTTATGTTAATTAAGGGCCTAGACTTGCATGCTACTATAAATGTTACAGACATGATCCCGGGATAAAGACAAAACATTGATATTGGGTTGTCCAGGACACAGCTGTAAGGCAAAGGGAGATTTT
Source organism: Istiophorus platypterus (assembly GCA_016859345.1). Classification (NCBI taxonomy): domain Eukaryota; kingdom Metazoa; phylum Chordata; class Actinopteri; order Istiophoriformes; family Istiophoridae; genus Istiophorus; species Istiophorus platypterus. Next base: position 3,479,048 of record CM029123.1, read on the forward strand.
TCTTGACAGAAAATTTTTGCTCCTAAAGAAATGCGACTAAAAATCCATCATCAGAAGTATGAAGACCTCAATTTCTAAGGAAAATATTTACCATTAAAATATTTACTTTATTTTATCTGTAAAATGGGCTTCATTCACTTTAACTGTTTGCATTCTCTATCGTGTATGTGTGGGCTGATATAAGCAAAAAAGTCTTCATTTTGAAGTAATTGCAAAGTTATTAAACTGAAGGTTATACCTGAGGTCCAAAACACATACAGCAGCTGACAGAGAGCCTCAACTTAAGGTCCAGTTACATGCTTGTTCTGGAGCTTTCAACCATATCACATAATCTTCACTAGCAGATGTAGTTGTGCTCAGTTGTTGTGGATCTGTGTCTGGATCTCAGACTTTAACTCTTCTCACCTATTTTGGCTTAAAATTTGAGATTGGCACTTGACTCTTTATCCTGAAAACAGCAGGAGACAAAACATTATAAACTGAATTCCCACTTACCCATTTTCTATGGAATTTAGAATTGTAAAAAAGAAGGATTGGAAGACAGACCCAATAATATGTGGTGCAAAGGTTTGGATAGAGATGAACCTTAGTCGAAGCACCTTTTCAAATTAAACTCCATTATCTTAGGAACAATAACATATTATTAAATAACTTCCGTCGATATCAGGCCAGTCCCTTAATAATTTGGCAGGCATAGCCCTTTTTTTACAGCATTACATCATCCACACCAATTCTGAAACCCAAAAAAAACAGCAAAAGATTTCTAATGCGGTTCTTTTTTTTTCATCAGAATTGTACAGTATGCTATTACACTGATGCCCAAAGGTAATACTTATGATACATCAGCAGAGAAGTGTGTGAATGTGCACAATTAACAGCTCTTGAACTGAATATGTAATTGTTTCAAAGCATACTTGAATTGTAATGGCTCCGTGGCTCAGGCCTTCCTATTAAATCTTTCTTCATTCCACTGATTTGCAGAACAACCATTTTTCATTCTGATTAGTTGGCATGAATTTTTATTTCTGTGTTATTCCTTTCCCCCTACCTATCACTGCTCATTGTTCGTCTCTTTAAAAAGCATCTGTGACCCACATGGCTAAGACAACCTCTGTGACAGACACTCTCCTCTCTCAGGCTGTCAGGCCTTGAGCTTACATAGAACAACATTGCCCCCTAGTGGAAAATTTATATTTGTATAAATTTCTTCGGAAAAAAAAAACATCTGTTTTTGGAGCACATAATTGTTGTACTGCTTCAAATCCCAATCCTCTAACCTTGTTTCCCTCATCTATTGAGTCTTTTAAAGCAGCTATGTGCTTTTAAAGCTTTGTTAGTAGGAAGGGAGTAATAACAATAATAAAAATGAGGACGGGGGATTCTCCAGCCTCTCCATTGGGCTCATGTCTTCTGCCACTGGTATCAGAGAAACTGCTGTTTGCTTTTAGACAACCTTCAGTTTTTAAACTCTTGGAATTCTTGGGAGGTGTAACTGTTCAAGTAAAGGTGATTATGGAGATCCATAAGCTGCAGAAAAAAGAATATTTGGATGATTTTGTTTACCTGATAGTGAGTCAAAGTATACAAAGGCTGTGTAGGGCTGTCGTCAAGGCTGCCTTAGACCAGTATAGGGGTCTCATGCATCAATGAAGTTCTAAACATGTGCTCAGGAGCTGTCCCTACAAACAAGGCAAGTCAGTATTCATCAAACATGTTTTCTCACCTAGATGTTGAGAGCAATTATGAATCTCACCTCCTCTGCATCCATTTTCTTGTGCATACACTGGCTCATTTACATACAGATATGCTCTCAGAATGCTTCATATTGTTTAACATATGTCTATGAAAGCCCTAGTTGCCTTCATGTAGTGTTAATTGTTGTGGACCAAAATGTCAATTAAGAAACATAAAGATGAAAAACATCACAGACAATGAAGATAAGAAGCTATAGTATCCTGAGAAAAGGCTTGTGAAAAAAGCCTCCCATAACACATTTAGACAGAACACAAGTCTCTTCATGTTGTAGTATATGTGTGGCCATAACATTTCCACATTTTACACACAACATTTATTGTTATACAATCTGTTAATATGAGCAATTGCAGTTAGACTTTGATATGGTGGGCACAATTGTCCAAAGCATAATTGAACATGACTGTATACTAAACCTGATTCTGCCCCTCAGGACTGTCATGATGCTAAATGAAATCCAGCTAAACTTAATTTGACACTTTTACAAGTGGCTTGTCCCAAAATGAATAAAAACACAGCATGGGGACTGGTCAAAAAGGATTCACATTACATAAATCACCACTTCAGTGTGATTACAGGAAATGCACCAGGGTAAGTTAAATCAATCAAAACTTATGGTACTGAATTGTTTATTTTTAATGCAGATTGACAATTAAATGTCATTAACAGATCCTTTGGATCTTCCAGATGGAGCCCCAGGTGCGCAGTGATGCAGAAAACAGAGAAAAAGATGAGACAGTCACAATAATTGGATAATTTAACTCCGAAGACTATCTAGTTTTCCAAACAAAAAATGGGAACAGTAGTGGACTCAGTCAATTATGCTAACATGGATGACAATAGCATTTCGGTAATTTAAAGACCAGTTTACCCATGATTACAGTTGTGTACCACTAGGGGCTTGTGAGGGTCAGGCCATGTTTACAAGAATAGTGAAGCTGACTTCCATATCAAAAAAGGTTGAAACCACTTGAAATTTAGTTCAGTTGCTTGTTATTTCAGTTGGTCATCTTTAATATGTTTCTACACATTGACTGGAGTCCACCTATTGGCAAAAATCAATAGATTGGACATAATTTGGAAATTCGCATACCTGTCTATATAAGGTCGTACAGCTGATGATGCATATCAGAGCAAGAACCAAGCCATGAGGTCAAAGGAACTGCCTGCAGAGCTCAGAGACAGGATTGTTTTGAGGCACAAATCTGGGGAAGGCTACAAAAGAATTTCTGCTGCATTGAAGTTTCTCAAGAGCACAGTGGTCACCATAATTTTTAAAACGAGGGACTTTGGAACAACCAGGACTCTTACTAGAGCCACTGAGCCAAATCGAGCAATCATAGGAGAGAAGGGCAAGAAAGATGAGAGAGAAGAACAGGGACCTGATGGTCGCTCTGGTTGAGCCCCAAAGATCCTGGGTGAAGATGGGATAAACTTCAAGAAGGACAACCATCACTGCAGCTCTTCAGCAATATTGGCTTTATGGCAGAATGGCCGGACGGAATAACTCTCCTCGGTGAAAGACACATGAGAGCTGCTTGGATTTTGCAAAACGTTAGGGACTCTTAAGTAAAGGAATGTCAGACAAAAGAAGATTATCTGGTTTGATGAAACCAAAATTGGACTATTGGTCTCAATTTTAAGTATTTGTGGAGGGAAACAGGCACCACTCATCACCTGGCCAATACCATTGTGTTGGAAGCATCAAGCTGTGTGAGTGTTTTTCAGTGGCAGGAACAGGAAAACTGGTCATGGCTGAGGGGAAACTGAATGCAGCTAAGTACAGATACATCTGAAGAAACCTGGTCCAGGACACATAGGACCTCGGACTTGGCTGAAGGTTGATCTTCCAACAAGACAATGACTGTAGGCACACTAAGACAATGCAAGAGTGGCTTTGGGACAACTCTTTGAAAGTAATATATTATATATATGTTATATCTATAGATTTTCAAAAAAATATGTTTTTATTGGTATGGAGTATTGTTTCTAGATTGGTGAGAAGGAAAAATTAACTTAAACCATTTTAGCATACGGTTGCAACATATAAGGTGTAGCAGTCAGAATACCTTCTGAGAGCACTGTGTGTCTTATCAAATTTATATACTGATGATGTAAATGTAGATCCATTTGCAAAAATTTAACCCTCAATCTTTAAATGTGTTTGATAAGGTATAAATGGGCAGAATATCATCAAGTCAACATCATGACACAAGTCATCAGAAATGCTGTCTGGAGGCAAGACTTTAACACTAAACTTCTGATTATGACTTTACATCCTCTTAGTCTTACTGTGAACAATGAGATAGTAATCATAATACAAGTTTACCTCACCTGGATTAAAATGTGCTTTTTGTTTTGTTGAAGACATGCAAATAACCCCTGAAGGCCATTTTATTTATTATTTGTTTTTCAACTAAAAATATAAAATAGAAATATCAAATTTGAAAATGATTGTAGTCTGTTAGCAGTTAATGCCAATATTTTTTTGCTATTCTTGCTTTGGGAGATTTTACCCTACTATATGCACTAAGAGGGAATTTAATTTTTTTTTCATTTAGTAGTATTTGTCAAAAACCTGTTTAAAACATAAAGTCAAATTAAATGACTGACAAAAATTGTGAACAATCAAAAATCTTACATGATCCTTATTTTTTGTTATTTTGGAGTATAAGCGATGTCAAACACTTGAAAATCTTGACTGAGATGCTCTTCTATCTCCTCAATGTCATGCATCATTTGTTTAAGACATAGCACGAAATGTTAGTGAATCCGGTATGATTAGTAGATCATACTGTGGCATCCTGTGAGTATGTCAACTCCTGTGAGAGCTGTAACCTTATCCTAGTTCATCAGAATGGAAGAAGGGGAGCTTTGTATGCTTTCATTCAGGGCATTCAGGTGATGCAGATGTCAGATGTGCCAGCTTGAGGTGTGCAGCAAAAAGCTCTGCTCAGAGGTCAAACTATGAGTCAGCACCTTGCCTCAGGACAGCAGCCCTGTACAGCAACAGGTGGAAGACATTGTAGCCCATTAGCATGCACAAATCTGTAAAAAGCTTAATTAAATTCTGCTACTTAACTTCATGTTGGTCATCTTAATTGATGGCTAGCAGCCGTAACAAGGCAACCATAAATCTGTCAAGCTTTGGATTTCTCCAGATGCTGAAGTGTTGTTTATTGAGTGACACTTAGAATCCCAATATTTAATAGGGTATTTATTTATTTATTTTTTTTTTTTTATCACCTTTCCAAAACCCAAAAAATCAAAAGTGTGAGGAATGGATAAAACTGTGTGCTTGTGTATCATAAGTTTCTCGGATTAGCAAGACTAGCTAACTTGTTATCTGCAGTACTAAGCTAACGATGCTTCAACCAAGAGTTAGCATATCATTAGCGTAATATATTTATAGGGAGTCACAGGTTCAGGACTGACATCAACAGCAGCATGGGAGCCAGTTTAACTGCAGTCCCACCTGCTATATCAGGCTTAGCAGCTTTGTGATGCTCTTAATTGGATTTAAGGGGGTGATAAAGCATAAATGTAACCCTTATGTTGGTTGTCCAATGAAAGTTAAATATGTATTTTTGTAGTAAATATTTTTACTTGTATTACTTTTCTGTATACAAACACTCAATTTGTATAGCAGAAGGCAGTTATTTTGCAATAAAAGAACATTTCCATGTCTTGTACATGAGGCATCCACCAGTGAGGATGATGACTTTTTGCAGTAAGCTTAAACCTCAGATCTTTTTTTGTGTCATTAAAAGGCCATTTACAGTTTTCTTGTTTTCCTGTGAGTCAATCGAAGTCATCTTGCAACTTCTGTCAGTAAGAGTTGTTATTTTAGTCAACAAGGTAGCTTATGTCTGCTACTGTCTGAAGCTAAAGACCCACTGTTTCAAAAAATAAAGCGTGTCCATGATTATTCGAAATGTGCAAATGCGTTAGATTGATAAGTTCAAAAGTAAGTAGGAGTCCCAGGGTTTAAGTTAAGAGTCAAATGCTGACTAACATTTCTTTAAACTCAGAATGTAGTTCTCACTGGCAGCAGCAGAAGTGATGCTGAGATGCTAAGTCAGGTCCCAGCCTCAATGGAGAAAACAAATGTTAAAAATGCTGACAAAGGAATCTACCAGTGTAATAAACCAACTTTCCTTATTACCACAGCTGCTCATCAAATTAACCCACCGGTCCCCTGAAAACTTTGCAGCTATGAAGTTATTTATACAGTCTACTGATAGCTGTCCTCTTTGTCCTGTTTGTCAGTTTGCAGCAATTTCATTTCATTTGTATCTGAAAGTGGAACATTTGCAGTTATTGCTTAAGGTTTTTTCCTTTCACAGCATTTGCTCAAAGTCAGCAACTAAAGCTGTTCCGTGACTGTATTAGGCTTATTAGCTTTGCGATTTGAAACACCATAAATGATTCACACAGTGTCTTGTCTTTGCTGTTGCTTGTCCTCTTAATTAGTTTTGTCTCCCTGATCTCCCTGCTGTGACTCAGCATGTCACAAGCCAGAGTTTAAGACCCACTGGCTGAGTAGTCTCTGCAGTACAGCTGCAGAGGAGAAAAAAATGAAAGAGAAGGAAAGGAAAGGAATTAAAGAGTGAACCAGATGTGCATTACAGTGACATTATGCTGGTATGTTGTTGATTCAGGTCCCACCCGATTCCTCATGAAGTAATACCTAGCGTTATGCTTTATGAAGAAATACAATAATAATCACTGTCACAACTGTACACACATATTTGACCAGAGGTTATAAATTAGCAAATGTACAGTAGTAGGAATACTTTTTTTTATCTTTTTTCAAAAAATGAAGTGGGTGTTGTTTCCTTTTCTTTCCAGTTTCTTTTGGTCTACTTTCTTACCTAGACACAGAAGTATTTTTTAATATCTGGCAAATGGACTAATATAAACATGGAATGATTTTATACCTTACAAATCAAATACAAACAACATACAAATATATGATTACTTGACAACCCTACCTTATGTGGCTCATTTACTTTACTCTTCAACACATTATATTGATACACTGGTTTCTTAGAGAACTTGAGGGCAGCTGTGAATAAAATTCTTTTTTAATTATTTTATCTCAAGATACATAAATTCATTTATGTGATAATATAATAATTATTCTGTTATCTCAAGGAATAACTGTAATATTGTCATCATAAAGAGTAAATGTTTGGATGTGGCTCTCAGTGTGTATTAGATGAAAAAAAATACTTTCAGTCACCAGTTTATTAGCTACACTGAGCCAAACTAATCTTTTGCAATGTTATAACCTTTGTGAATTTGACAATCAGTTTTGTTGAAGCATTTTTGTGTTATGTCTTAAATCAACTTAATGGACATTTTTGGAGTGTAGTTTGTGGTGATGTTGAACTACATTGTGTTATACTGAGTTTATAATATCTAGTTAGTTTTATTAATATAAATGGGGTGCAATGAGGTGCAGTATGAGCTTCAGTTGAAGTTTATCAAACATATTGCACAACTGTACACCATGTTTTACTCACAAAATGTTTTCTTAAATCAAGATACTATACAGTATACAGACATGGAGATGTCTATGTATGATAGTGTTAGCTCGGTTTTTGGCTTTCATGATAGTCACAGTAGTGTTTCCTGCTGATAACAAAATGGATGGTTATCATGTGGAGAGGCTTTAAAAACCAAACAGCTGTATGTCTTTGTTAAATAATTCATGGTGTCTTTTGTTGAGTAAGATTTTATTTATTTATTTATTCATTTATTCATTATTTTGGTGGTCTCACAATTACATCAGTGTGTAAAGTTCACCATTTCCTCCATAGTTTCTTTGTATATTAGTGTGTTAGCATTCCAACATTTACTAATAAGTCAAAGTTTTCTGTGTTAGCTTTGCAGGCATGTAGTCATAAACCAAGGTAATGGACAAATGGAAAGTTTGATCTGATGATGGCAACACAGGAGCATTCAGGTAATTTTATGACAATCCATTTAATAGCTGTTGGGACATTTAGATCTAAATCAATAAAGTCAACCTGTCGATGGCACATGAAAAGTCAGGTGACTGCTAGAGTTACTAGGGGACTGTGAATGTCTGTACCAAATTTAATATCAATCTATCTATTGTCCAACTCTTAACTCTGAACAAAAATGGTTACTGAATCACCAACTTACTGACCATCAAACTAATATTACCTTTCCACCATTGGGGCCGTGACGCTAGCATGGCTAAAAACAGCAATTTTTCTTTTTCAAGGACAGTTGCATGTCTCATTGGTGTACTCCACCGATGTCAATCTCAAGTCACTAATGATGATGAGTACAAGTCACCCTATGAAAAGTTGTATAATGTTTCTGTGGCTCTGAGGTTTAACTAGCCTGAAAAAGTAACAGCGATGGCTTGGCAACTGCATTTTTTAATAAAGTCTGTGTTAAAAACAAAAACTGTGGGGACTTGTTGGGAAATGTAGGTTCCATTGTTTCTGGAGCTTAACCAAATCTAGGGGCTCAGAAGTCAGGATATCTCAGCTTCTGTTCCTTGGATTTGTCTCTCACAAGTCCAATTACTTTATTGAATTGTGATGGTAAATAAATTATTAATATTTTAAAGTGATCTTACAGTGGCTCAAGCAGAAGTATGATGGAAAAGTGGAATTTATGGATTACTTGATGAAATTGTTTTATAACTCCACTACTCTTGTTTTGCAATAGTTCTTTATTTGATGGCATTACTTTACAAAAAACTCTTTATAAGAGATAGACCCAAAGCAAACCAACCTGCACAACTGCACACAATATACACCAAGGTCATCCGTAGACTCAAATGGAGATTGTAAAGACTGTCAGCAAACTTAACATCGAGGAGAGAAGGTAAGCTCTGAAAAGAAATGTTTAGAGAGCTGAGGGAAATGGAGTTGTAGCATAGAACAAGAGCTGCTCTGGAAGCGCTTCGGAGGTGCAGGAGAGAAAAAGAGGAAAGAAATAATGAAACTGAATGATTGAAAAGGAAGAAAAAAAGAGACTAAGAGAAGACAGAAGACCAAACAGAGGAAGGTGGATAAGAGGAGGGCAAATAAACAAAAGGCCCTGGAGAAACAAAAACAGGAGCAACTGAAGAAAGAGAGGCTTCAGTGGGAAGAGGTGATGATGAGGAGGAGCTCATCACAGGGCCATCATTCACTCTGAGGGATCTTAAAAAGGAGTAACAGCCAAGACATGAAGTGAATTTGCTGTGTACAGTGAGTGGAAAACAAAGCCAGCTTAAAGTGCCTGACCTCTGAGATGAAGGGCCAGGAGCAGAGTAAAAGAAAAATCAGTCCAACAGTTGGCATGACTGTGCCAGAGGAACTCCACCCAACCAACTCCACCCACTGGCCCTCCACTGAAAAGCAAGCATCAGTTCTGAAAGTATAGATCTCATTCCCATCCACTTGTTTAAAATAGCATTTTTCTACTTATTTAATGCACCATCTTTTTCTGCGCTTGTCACTGTTTTTCCATTGAAATAGGAGCAAGATCAAAATTATCAAAAGCCCTGCAGTAGCCGCAAGCGAGTATGAAGTCATGAAGACTCAGAATTGATAAGAACCAGGATCAGATAAAGAGGAAGAGGGAGGCTTGCAGGCTCTAAGAGTGCTACAGAAAGTGGGAGGCCTGTAAAGATAGGCGCCAGAACAATTGGTCTGAGCAGAGTGATGGTTATTGCTACCGCTTTGTCTTGTGCATTGAGCAAGTTGTCACAGATGCTCGTTGGAATGTCGGGTCGCTGTAAATTAGAGTATGGTCTAGACCTACTCTGTATGAAAAGTGACGAGAACTGGTACAATAAAGCTTGGCTGCATTGAAAACATCTGAACTGTACTACTTATTAAATTCCTACGGTGTGGTTAAATACACCGTGGTTGTGGTCATGTCATGTATCTTAGATAACTGCAATTGTGTGTAGATAAGATCAGGAATACTGATTGTGAAAAAATTAATTAAAATAGAGGAAAAATCTTCTTAAATAGAGCACGGTATTTAATGATAAGAGGAAAGAGGCCAAAGTAAACAAATTCCGAAGTGCCTGTCACTACCAGCTATGATAGTGTTATGGCTTTATTGATGGTAGTGTTATTGATGGTTGGTCAGTCCATCACTGTGGTCCAGACTAAACATCGTCTCAACAGCAGTTGGATGGATTGCCATGACATTTATGGTCCTGCAGACTTTGGTGAACCCCTGACTTTTCCTATAGTGCCACTACTTGACATTTGTATGGAAAGCTTCATTTATTCCATATCCTTGATATGAGTCATCAGTTTTCTTCACTAGTTCTTTTTTTGGCAGCACGATGCAGACATTTGGTCGCACTAGTACGGCAATTTGTCGTACTCGTTGAACAAAAACTCTTTACTTGTCTACTTTTTCAGCAACTCGTGGCACTTTTTTTAGCTAAGTCTGACAGAGGCCTCCCTAGTGTCACTGGGGTCTGCACCACTAGCACCAAATTCCAGACTGCTCATGCTGCAAGTCTCACTACAGATGGGCGACACATTTGAGGAAATATCTGTATAATGATTGGAGAAACAGGATTGACAAGGCCCCATGCATAGTGAACAAGGGGTCACTGAATGGTTTGATTATGGTTCTCATAAAGCTGGGATTATATAACTTATATCCTTCAAATAGTTCTGCTGTTTTCCTTCGTTTCTCAGCGTGTAAGGGAACACAGTCTTTCTTTGACTTCTTATTTCATTTCTTTTCACCTGCAGTTGCATTCAAGTTCTTGGTTGTGTTAGTTTGGCTGCCAAGGAAAGCAGAGGAAACAACTAATGAAACTTACAGCACATTACAACATCAGCAGATAAATGGCCAAAATTAGAGTTAAGATGAAAACAGTGATTCATGGTTTTAGTCCCAGCCTGCCATATGTTTTACTATCATTTGTGCCTCATTTAAAATTTAGTACAATATTTTCCCCCACTGTGGTGATCTTGTATCTCCCCAGGAGATCCCTCCACAGGCTGGGAGCTGGCCAGCTACAAGACAGAGAGAGAGCCAGGTTCTATTTCAATGACTCTTAATGAAGATTAATTCATGCAGACCTCAGCCTTGTATAAATGATGATTACTATGATAAATGTAAAGGAGCAGAGGGAAAAAATTAGTATGAAACCAAACTTAGTCTTTGTGATTGGATTTCACAAACTGAAATCTCTCATTCACAAAAAATATTCAGAACCTCTACTGTGGCACTCCAGATTGGTCAGGTGCATCCTGTTTGCTTTAAAATCCTTCAGATGTGTCCAGAACTTGATTGGAGGCATTATAGCTTTTTATAAACCTACTCACCCAACAAGCAGACACAAGTCTCAGCTCATCAGGGATTGGGGAGTGATGACAACAACACATTGCCAGAGCCAGTTTTGTCATTTAACATTTGGAGAAGATACTGCAGGTTTAAGCTTTTTGTCTCATTGGCAATTCTGTGATTTTGTTGTTTTCCTATAACCCATTAGATAACAAATCTAACTCATTGTAAATAGGCTATGCCAAAATTTAACTGCATTTTTGCGTTTAAATTTAACAAGACCTCATTCGCTCCCTCTCTACATTTGCCCTGGGGGAATCCCTATGGCCATGTTATATTATGTGATGTCCCAGTTCTCTAAAAACTCAAGTGGACCTGTGTGAGATAGTCCCTATGACAGCAAAGGAAGCAAGTGAACACATATACTGCCCAGCATTTATGTCATTGGTGTATGAACCAGCATTAGTTGGTATTACAAACATTATTTTACATTGTTTTTTTATTAACTTTTATCAGAATGCTGTTTCACACTTGTTTTTCTGCCTTTTTTTAAAGCATATATGTTCACCAGCTGGAATAACAGGGAGGAATTCTTCCATTACTAAGTTCCAAATCCAACTCTGTATTAATCAGTGATTCTATTGCTTTGTTAAAATTATTTTGTTGTTTCACACAGTTACCTGGAAATGCTTCATGTTAATCCTGTTTACTGTCAGATACAAAATTTTTGATTTAAAACATGGTGAACAGCATTCATTTTTTGTTCTGTATTTTATATTTCCATTTGAATTGACACAGTGACCACGTCAGTAGCAGAAAGCATATACAAGAAAAAGATTGAAATATTGAGGAGTCAGTTGTCAGGCTAGTGCAGGTGAAGTGACATTATAGCTGTTGAACATCAGGTTCTGCTTAGGTAAAGATTTACTTCACTACATGACACATTTACAGTAGTGGCCAAAGGAGGAGAGACCTGCAGTCACGTGACCATCTGACAGCTCTGAAGCATCTTTGGAACAAACCACCTTTTCTTCTGTACATTTTTGTTCTCCACTCAGGTCTGAGAAAGCAGGAGAGATTGCAACCATTCCACTGACAAAGGTAAGACTCCACACTCCTTTTTGTGTGTTTGTATAGGTCAGAAGGCAGCTGTGATTTCCGAAGTACTCAGAATTTACATAATGCTGGTTGACAGTTTTCCTCCAGGTTGGCATTTTAACCTCTGTCAATTACACCTTGACATCACATGAATACAAGGGAATTTCCCAACAGTCAGTGGAGCTACAGATGCTTCTTGGGTGAGTGGGGAAATGTCTTTCTGAGTAAAACAAACATGTCCTATCACCTGAATGACAGTGAGAGGCTATGCCAATGCTTCCATTTCACTATGGCTGTAGCGAGCAGCAGTGGGTAGGAGTAATCAAATACATTTTTTTTTAATGTTGTTTTCTCTCTGATCTATAATGGGGCCTATTTGAAAACTATTTGAGTCCACTGAATTAAAGCAAAGACTTTGGTGTCCTTGGTGCCTAAGCAGCTGTGCTGCAGTGGGTGATAATGCTGGAACAGAGGTTGGAGTCAGTGTGGACTGACACTTATGTCTCATGTCTGGTGTGAAGTTTGGGATAAGCTGAACTTCTGTTTAAACCTCATTTTTACTGAAAAGTAAAACATAAAAGCATTGATTATAACAAAAGTACGGTTTTTTTGAAGATGATTCAGCAATTAGGGGAATGCTAATCAAGAGGACTGGGTGAAATCCCGGTGGATCTTTAATGTTTCATTTGATGAATATAACGACATTGACACTCTCTGTCTCTACATACAAACACACTGTGTTTAATATCACAATAAATTTATATGGTACTAGAAAAAAATAAAAGGAGAAAGTTAGTGCCAAGGTCAGTGCAAATATGTTGATTAAAAAGAAAAAAAAGAAAACCCCGGGATGTATCCGAATGCTGTAAAGTTATGGATATTTTAGCAGTGGGCCCACACTGTAAACTGTTTGGTGTTAAGCTACCATGATAATGTCTAGGACACATTGTTGTATACTTGCAATATTTAATTTTTGTTCAAATGAGGTGCTGAAATATTTGTTTCCACTGTGTATTGTGTGTGTGTGTGTGTGTGTGTGTGTGTGTGTGTGTGTGTGTGTGTGTATGTGTATGTGTGTGTGTGTGTGTTCGTGTGTGCGTACATGCATCGGATGTGTGTGTGTGTTTTGTTTTAATAACGTGTGACCATTACTCATGTTGGCTTCGGAATCCTGAAGGTTTGATAACATCGTACATTTTTTTCATATGTTTATACTCTGATAACCTAGAAAATTACAATGCCCTTGTTGTAATAACAAGTAACCATAATGATAACTAATTATCCATAAAAAAATGATATTGAAAATAAAATAATATCTACATAGTTTCTTTTTAGATTCTTTAGACACATATATAGTAGAATAAACCAGAAAATTACACTCTAATGGTACCCATTACAATGAAGACCAATACTGGTCATTATTGTAATGGGTTACAATATGCACTAGGTGAATAAAAAGCCACTGCGCAGTATATAGTATATGGTATGAGCAGTACATGCAGGGCCAGATAATGGTTTGCGATGAAATCAGCTGTTGCAAGATATGATTAGGGTGTGTTCAGATGCAGTTACACATGAAACAGTGCCTTTAGTTAACAACTCAACCAGCTAACAATTTACTGGGATGATAAATGGAAATATGCAATGATTTGCTGTCATGGCTGGCTGGGTCTGGCTGACAAACTAATTGGTAGTCAAAGATGGCAGACAGCCTGGCCTGGCTCGCTCCTGGCAAGACTGGGCAAGATTTTGATGTAAAAGTCCTTACATCTTACCAGCTGGTCTTATCAGTCAGAAACTGAACTTGGTCTCGCACAGATGCTCTACAATTCATCTCCTGACAATTAAAAAAACTTTACACTAATGGACAGCAAAGAGTCAGCAGTTCATTCCAACTAATGTGGTGATTTCCCTTATGGGAACTTTAACAGGTGTTCTTTGGTTAGAAAAATAACCTGCATGATGAAAGATGACTAGGTCATTGTGATAAAAGCAGGTCCATTCAGCTAAAATGTCATATAGTGTCATTTTAAGACACAAAGCAAATTTACAATGAATTTCGATATACTACATTATCATAGCAGCGACATACTGCTAAGATGTATTTCCTAATGTATTATAAAACAGACCTATTGTGTTGGTACAGTTACTTCAAAACCTAAATTAGTTTAAACGTCCTTAAAAAAAATGTCCCTTCTTTGTGTCCTTATTTTCAACATCCACCATCGTCCATCACCTTCCCACCCAATCCATGCAGATTATAAATGAACGTTACAGGGCCTACTCCTGGGTGGCTGAGCTGATCCAGGTGTTTATAGCCATCAGTGTCACTGTGTCCTTCCTGGTGATGGGATCTGCCATGAAACACACTAGTAAGTTTACCCCTGTTTGAATGTCATTCATTAATTTGTTCTTTCACATTAATTACATTTGATGTTGCAACTACAGAGACAATTAGAATGAAAAGGAAACAGTGAGTGTTAATTTTAATGTGCTATAAAGTAGACATGCTGGTAGTCTTAATTACAGTAGTAGTAATGTCAATAACAGTGGTATATATTAGTAGTACTACGCCTCAAGTTATTGCTACTGTTTCACTTATCTTTCACTAGATGATTATGAATGTACATGTTTTTATTGACTGGTTGTGTTTATTTCAGTCGATGGTCTGGTGAGCTCATTGTGGAGCAGAAGACTGGAGTGGCTGTCTAAAGCCTGGGAGCGAAATCTGCCAAACAAACAGCATATCTGCTCTGCAAGTAGGTGAGTAGTGAAAATAGGTAAGAATGGACTGATACCGAAGTGTTTCATTTTGTGGGACCTTAAAACATGAAAAATGTGGACTGATATAATGGTTGATTTCAGAAACTGTCAGAAAGTTGAGGGACTCATACCCTCCTAAGACTGATATGTTTAAGTACGGTGTGCCAGTTTCACAAAAATCAACTGCTGGTACAATTTTGTGGAAATTTATAAAGAGCAGCTATTTCTTTAACCTTTTTTATAATATTTTTATGCAGCTTCACATACTGTACATGCGTTGTTGCTCTGGCAATAGGCAGCAGCAAGCATCATTCCAGCACAGGTGTTGTTATAGTCGATGACTCAGATTGAGGTTGGTTTGAGCTATGCTGGAAATTATGTGAGATCAGTTACATAACAGTAAGAATAATAGCAGTTTAAGGGTCTGGTAGGATTTTGTAGTCTCCCTCCACACATCTTGTGTGTCATGTCTGTCTCTCCCTGTCTGTGAGTCAGTGTCTTCCATCAGGCCTTTCTGGTCGGCTTTCCTCCAGTTTTTCTTCAGCCTCACCTGCACAGCTGCCACCTATCTTCTCATCAGCCACTCAAATTAGAAATCACCTGTCTACTGCATAAAGGACCCGGCCAGATCACCAGTATTTGTTTAACTGTCTTTTGCTTAATGTGAAACATGCGCCTGAAGTTAGCTTGCAGCCTCGCCCTGGAAAAGTGTTCATATTTACGTCGGCTGTTGGATTCCCTTCCCTGAATACCTTTGCTCCCTTCATCACTGGTGGACAAAAGAGGAGATGTGTCTCCAGCCTGTCAGCTAAACCTGAGACTCTTCATTAAATTTCTCTACCTGGTTCTGAGCCTTTTACAATTGAACTGTCTAATAAAACCAGGATTATTAAAATCCCGCCCCTGTCTCTGAGTTCCAGTGTTTGGGTCCCACCTGTCCCAGTAAAATACAACAGAACCATTTAACCAAGATGGACCTAGCTAACTCAAAGACAGAAATCAGTCATCTGCAGCATGCACTCTCTTTACAAGGAAACCTGCTGGGAGAACATGAACAAAGCCACTCAACGTTACCTGAACAGAACCATAATTGTGACAACCTCATAGTGTATGTAGTGAACCTCACTCATCACTTCTTTTGCCTATCCAGTGGGGATCATATGCCACGGACCTGCCTCTGTTTGGCAGGTGACCTCGGCCAATGCCAAGGCTTCTTATTCCAGTGTCCCATGGTTTTCCCATGTCAGCGACCATTATCCTTTGCCACTGAAATCCAGACGATAAGGTATGTGCTAGGATTACCAAAAGGCGGAGCACCAACTTGGGTTGAGGCCTATCAACTGCTAATAACCTGGACAATGTAATATTTGATGACTTTGAAAAAATTATCAAATCTGTTTTTGACCACCCAGACTATAAAGGGGGAGCCTCAGGCAGGCTCACAAATCTTAAACCGGGGGATAGGAGTGTAGCTTACTTCTCCATAGACTTCTGGACGTTAGTGGGAGATTCACGCTGAAATGAGGAAACATTACATGGAGGGCTTCTGAAGGGCCTTTTGATGTAAAGTCTCTCTCACCATCATGCAGACAACCAGATGACCATCTCACGGGCGGCCCGTCATCCCTCATCAACCAACCATGCCCAGATATCTTCCAGTGGCTCAAAGAACACCCTTATGTGAAAGCTTGAGACTTCTCTAACCCCTGATGAGCCAATGCAGTTGGTTTGAGTCAAGGTCTCAGTGGAGGAGAAACAGGAGAATCCGGACTGGTGACTGCCTTTACTGCGGGCAGGTTGGTTGCCACACCGCCAATTGCCCAGTTTGTCCAAAAATGGGGAGCTCATCTGTAACAGTGAGGTTACTGGTGAGTAACAGTTCCACTAATCCCTCACACATATCCAGACTTGCTGTTCCTGCAACTCTGTGTGATCAGACTCTGTCTCTTCTCTAAGTATTATTTGACTCTGTGGCTGAAGATAACTTCACTGATCATCAGCTAGCTACCTGGTATGGTTTCCCTTTAGAGCCACTTGAAAGCCTGCTAACTGCTATTGCCCTTGATTGCAGTTCCATCTGTTACACATTGGACATCCCCAGTTATGTTGATTTTTGTCAGGTAATCATAAAAAGAAGATTCGGCTCTGTGTTATTTCCTCTCTCAGCATCCCCCTTCGTCTTTGGTAACCCTTGGATGCAACAACATAACCCCTACATAGATTTATCACTGGGAAAGATTGTTGCTTGGAGTTCCTACCGTTTATCTATTTGTATGCAGTCTGCTCTCTTCCCCGCCAGTGACTCACCCCACCGGAAAACAGCCAGACCTCCGGATTTGTCATTAGTACCAGCGGCCTACCATGACCTCAGAGATGTTTAGCAAAGACTTGGCAGTCTCCCCGCCTCAACACTGACCATATGACTCTGCCTTTGACCTCCTTCCAGGGGCACCACTTCCCACTAGTTGCCTGTACAACCCATCGCACACAGAGAGGGAGGCAATGAAGACCTATATCTGTGGTAGCAGATACCATTGGACCTTTATCCTCACCTGTGAGGGTAGGGTTCTTCTTTGTGGAAAAGGAGAGAAGACACTGCAACATTGCTTTGACTATCAAGGCCTATGATTACAAACTAATCCCCCCTTCCACTTGTAATGTCAGCTTTTGAACCCTTACAAGGAGCCACCTGGATCTCAGAAATGCCTACCACCTTGCTCGCATCAGGGGGAGATGAATGGAAAATGGAATTTTACACAGCACTCAGTCAGTCTGAATATATGGTGATGCATTTTGGTTTAACCAACGCCCCAGCAGTTTCCAAGATCTAGTCAGTGACGTCCTCTGGGACTTCCTGAACCATTTTGTTTTTGTGTAACTTGATGATATCCTCATCTTTTCCAAGACTCCCCAGGAACACATAGGTCATGTTTGGCAGGTGTTGAAGCATCTGTTAGAAAACAGATTTTTTTTGTCAAGGCAGAAAAATGCAGCTTTCACTCATCCTCTGTGTCATTTCTTGGATATGTTATACAGAGCGTGCAGGTGAAGCCAGACCCCCAGAAGATCAACTCCATGGCAGAGTGGCAAACCCCTTCAACCAGGAAGCAAAAGCAACACTTCCTGGGATTTGCCAACTTCTACAGTTGCTTCATTAGAGACTACAGCCGCATAGTCACACCACTCAACTAGCTCATCTCCACCTCTGCCCCATATGTGTGTTCTGAGGAAGCTAAAGAAGCTTTCTACTGACTCAAAGATCTTTTCACATCTACCCCAGTTCTGATCCAGCCTGACCTGTCAAAGCCTTTTGTCATGAACGTTGACACCTCAGATGCTGGAGTTAGAGATGAGAATCTACATCCGTGTGCATTCTTCCCAAGGAAACTCAGTCCAGCAGAATGCAACTGTGATGTGGGAGACAGGGAGTTTCTGCTAGTAAAACTAGCATTGGAGGAGTGGAGGCACAGGCTAGAAGGTGCAGAGTAGCTATTCATGGCCTGGACAGACCACAAGAACTTGGTTTAGCGAACAGACTGAATTTCCAAC